>JANAVB010024399.1:21282073-21689557 GCA_029216955.1 Iris pallida
CATACCAAAAGTGGCCAGCCAATATGGGTGGTTTTGTCCTATTAGGAAAAGTCCAAAAGCCCCTTTTCTAGTCTATTTACTAATACATTGGTAAGGGGTTAAGTCGGGGTAGTTTGGTCAATCCTAAAACACTAATCCATATTAATACTAACCAAAAATTAGTCTAGTCACTAACTAAATAACTAAACATGTGGGCCATGGCTAACTAGTGTGTGGGCCCGCTAGAGTCAAACTACCCCGGGTCCCCGATACAAGTCGGAATGAGTTGAAATTCGAACCCGACTCAAATAACCCCAAAATATTACAATAAATAAATAAATAATTTTAAAATAATTTAAAAATGAAAAATGACAAAAATACCCCTATTTCTGAAAACTGGGGGTGACAAATCTATCCACCTTAAATAAATTTCGTCCTCGAAATTAAAACCAACAATAGTAAAATCTCAAATCACAAGTCATGATTTAAAATTTAAAATGATTTAAAATCTCAAAATCAAAGCATGAATTAAATGACTAAAAATTATAAAATTTGAAATTACTCTCAATTAGAAACTTCAAGTCTATCCACCTTAAAAAATTCATCCTCAAAATTTAAAACGAAGCAAACACAGAAAATTCATGCAATTTGATAATCGTATGCGTCTGTCCAATAATCATGATACTCAGAATCTCCGTCATGCCAGTGAGCAAGGCTACGATAATCACAGAGTCCTCAACTACGGTACATACCTCTAGAATTATGGTATTTAAAATTTTTGCATTGCCGCTAGCTTGTCAGCGAAAACCTTAAATTTCTACACCCGAAAAATACGTCCATAGTCCGACTATATATCCTCACTCTGCCTGCTAGCATGACCCTAGAGGATTCTAAATCTCATAATCGAGGCGACCTAGCCCATACAACTTATCTCAGAAGGAAATCATATCACAAGAAAAATTTTCATCCAACAATCAAGAACAGATAGAATCGAAGTTCAAGAAAGTTTACGAAGGCAAATGCGGAAAGGAGATTCGAAAGATTGGAACCTGCTATATGCTCTGCTACTGCCTGAGTGGGCTCAACTGTCATGGCGAAAGCTCGCCCCTGCTGGCCTCCTATAGCATGTTGCACTCTGTCCTGGCCTGCCTGTCTGGCTGTACGGACCGCACAGTCCTTCACCTGGTGGTCTGGAGCTCCACAGAATAAACAGACTCCCAGCTTCATCCTACAAGCCTCCCGGGTGTGCCCCATCTTCTTGCAGAAGGCACACTGGATGTCCTTCCTCCGGCCCTGTCCCTGGTACTGCTGGGCACGTGCCGGTGCCTGCTGAAACTGCAACTGAGGCTGCTGCTGCTGAAACTGCCTCTGCTGGAAATGTGGGCGCTTCGTTGGCCCTGCACTCGAACTAGCTCCAAGAGCGTCACTGCTCCTCTTCGACTAGAGGCCGAAGTCCTCCTCTACAATCTGAGCCTCCATGAGGATCTGCTCGAACGTCGCGTCTCGTCGCCCAGATGTGCGAGTGCGTACTGCATGTACAAGACCCCTCCGGAACTTTCGGGCCTTGCACCCCTCATCCTGGACCAAACTAGGTGCGAACCTGCTCAGGCGGAAGAACTCCGCTGCATACTCGTCTACCGACGAGTTCCCCTGCACCAGACTGGCAAACTGCCCCTCCAAAGCTGTCAAGGCTACATCTGGGTAGAACTTCTCCTTAAAGAGCTTCCTGAAGTCCTCCCAAGACAAACCTCTCACTGACGCACGCAGATCCGTACGGTATCAAGTCAGCGCTATATCGAAGAACCGGCTTACTACAGACGTCACCCACAGACCTCTCGGGACCTCTGCCAACTCCAGACTCCGCTGGACATCCTCTAGCCAGTCGTCCGCGTATAGGATACCCTCGGTACCCTTGAACTCCCGCGGGTTCATCTTCCTGAAGTGGAGGTGTGTACCGGGCCTCCCCTGACCCTGCTGCTGTGCTGGTGCTCCCTGAACTGTAGCCGGTGCACCCCTCTCCACTGCTGCCATGGCTAGCTGATGCGAGTTCTCCATGGTCTGTCGTAGCACCTCTGCCTGACGGTGCTGTGCCTCTGCCTGTGCTCTCTGAGTCTGCAGCAACTGCTGCAGAAGGGCCATCATCCCCTGAGTATCTGTCGGTAACTGAAGCGGCGGTAGAAGAATGTCGGGGATGACCATGAACGGTCTCGCTGATGGAGGTGGAAGATCTCCTGGAATCGTCGCTGCTGCTGCTCCCGCCGGAAGGGCAGGGAATGATGTGGCAGCTCCCTGAACTGTAGCTCCCTCAGCTGAAGGTGGAAGACCTCCGGGAACTGCTGCTGCTACTCCTGCCTGAAGGGCAGAGACTGTGGCTACTGCTCTCTCGACTGCTACTCTCGTAGCCGGAGGTGGAAGACCTCCCGGATCTGACCTCTCTGGAACTATACTAGGCCCTGCCGCCTGAGAACGAGTCACCGTCATCCTGAAGATGAATTGAACCCAAGAGATCAATATGGCACATGATAAGATATTATCAAAGGAGGACAATTGAATTCAAATGCAAGAAGAGTTGTCATGGTAATCAAAAGATCAGAAATTTCCTAAAATGTGATTGAGTAACTCCTATCATACCCTAGATCCTACGTCCTAGTCGCAGGCTCGTAATTAGTACTCTAAGTCGAGTACCATTCCGAGATCGCACTATTTACGACACTGACCTGCGTGGGCCACCACAAAAATGTGTCACGACCCGCACCCTGAAGTGGGGCACGAGTACGTGGTTACGTCCAGCCTACGCCGCAGTATCGGCGGTAGAACGCTGTATATAGGGTCTATAAATACTATGGCTAAAACAGATAAATGTACCTGTACAGTATATATACTCCGAATGGAGGTGACATAGCAATACAGTCTCAATCACATATATCAAAACTAAGGTAGATAGCATGGAAAGGAAAATGATAGATAAAACAGGAAATGAGTCCAAGATCCACAAGTCAGAGCTATACACAAACATCCAGTCTCAGAAAATATATAAAATAGATACTACAACTGAAAATGTACTAGCTGGCTCGCAGGCCAGGCAAACCTAACTAACTATGCTACTCAGGATGAGCAAAGTCTAGTGGCTCTACCAATAAGCCACGGTCTAACTCTAATCCATCAGACTCAACCCCATAGTAGGTTGGACAATCAGCCACTGAATCATCTGTAAAATTTGTCAACGGTATCCTGTTAGAAAAGTGAGCAAGTACAAACACCAACAGCAGTTTCATATGAATTGACAAAAACTATAAGAGACAGTGTAATGAAATACAAGACAAAATCAACAGAAAATACATATCATGATGTGAGTACCGAAAAGGACGATAATACATAGATATAGGATGACTTAGGAACTATTCGGGAAGCCGAGTTACAACCCCTAAACCAAATAAGGACCGGAGTTGTAACCCTTCTTCCGAACAGAACTTAGCCTCCTACGAAAATAAATATAAAAGGTGCCTTGAATTATTAGTGTGTTATGTGATCGGCTTGGGAAAAATATGATCAGGCTTTTCATCCAACCGGCTATGAACCCTGTGTACAATAGAACGATAAGGCCAGTCACCATGGAAAGCTATGAACCGTATAGGGTAAGGCTTTACCCGTCGTGGGGCGAGGGTATAGCTATGAACCATATGTACCATAGAACCATGTGGGAATTTGATCACACAACCACTAATAACTCCCCCATCTCCGAATAGTACAATGGATCTGGACATGACACGTTATGACACGGGATTCCATAAGAGGGTAGCAAGTCCTCTTTTGAAATCGGTATCTATACCAATACACTGAAATAAGACAGAATATGTACCAATATACCATGTAACTCTAGGAATAACATCCCATGTCATGATCCAACATATACTAGTCCGTGAACTGTCGTGACTGGAAATCGAGTATAACACTACAACTAAATCGGATATAGCAGATATCAAGACAATGAAAACTATCAGTGAATGTACTCGCCTGTGGTCCTGAGCTGATAGGGTGAACAGACGCTCAGAGTGATCACAGACCTAAAATAAGATACTATGAGTCAAACAGGGCTAAACACTGAAAAATGAAGCTAATCCAAGTCATGAATGCAAGTCTAAGTCAAAACTAGGTCAATCTAGGTCAGACTGAGTCGCACTAGGTCATACTAGTTCATACTAGGTCATACCAGGTCACTGGCAGTCAATTCAAGTCAAACTAGGTCGAACGGGGTTAAGGGTTAACTTACAGTTGACTTTTGGTCAAAAAGTCAACTCTGGTCAATACTGAGTCAACCCTGGGTCAACCCTAGGTCAAACTAGTCTAATGTTGACTAACAGTTGATTTTCAGTCAACTGGTCAACTCTGGGTTGGTTTCGGTCAAATCGGGTCGCTTAAAGGCTAAGTTTGACTCTCGGTTGACTTTTGTTGACTTTTGGTCAAAAAGGTCAATCGACGTCAAAACTAGTCTATGAGCACCATATTTGATCATTACCAACCAAGGGAATCAAGTTCTAACTCTATCTTAGACTCCAAACACTAATACCCTATTCCTAGGCAAAACTAACATTACACTACCAAGGTAAATCCCGATACCTTGCCCAATCCCAAGGAAACCCCATAAATACCCATGGTACTAGCCTAGACTCCTTAGGGTAGCTAGATATCAACCTATCTAAGGTTTACCTACCAAGAAAAATAGGTATCCTAGGTATCTAGGCTATGTTGGGATACATGGGTATTGGTTTACCCTATTCCTAAACCATCTCATGAATTTACCCTCTCAACACTCTCACATTCCTCCACACAACTCACTCTCATGATACACTCATAGGCTTCCTACACACACATACAAACTCACGTAGGTAAATTTGTAAGGAATGATATGGGTCAAAAGTGGACTGTTTTTGAAGGGGTTAAATGGGTTGTGTTAAGGGTTATAGGGACTGATATTTGGGTGTAAACATGTGGACTGAATTTAGGCAATTTAGGACAGCAATTAGTGGTTTTGTAGTGGGTAGTATAAGGGTTAAAACAGGGTAAGGGACAGCCACTTGTATGGGCAAAACTGGACAGAATTTTGGGTAATGTTAGAACTGTTATGGGGTGCTGTCCTTGACAGTGCAAGGGCTGTTTCATGGCTGTGCAAGGGACAGCCAGTGGGGGAGGGGTTTGAATGGACTGTCAAGTGGCTAATGAGGACAGCCACAAGGGTGGAAAATCTGAACCGTTAAAGAGGCTTTGGGGACAGCCACAAAGGGCAAAAACAGGACTGCTACATGGGAGAAATGTAGGACTGTTTTAAGGCAATGTGGGGACAGTCCAAGGGGACAGGAATTGGGGTTATGGTAGACTGTTTGACAGCAAGTGAGGGGGATGTTCTTGGACAGTGAAGGGCTTGGTTGTGGCTGTCCTTGGGCAGTCCAAGGGGACAACCAAGGAGCTGTTAAGGGACAGCAGGAATTGGTTCATAGGTGTCCCCTCTCCCTCTACAATCACTCCACTCTCAACTCTCCTCTATTTTCTACACTCAACCACCACTCAAACATATTATCAAACACCACTCCTTCACTAACATACACACACACAAAAACTTCCATATGGCCGACCCCTCTAGCCCCTCATCCAACACCAATGCCACACCACACACACCAAAGAATATATATATCCCCATATATAATCCACCATATATATATATATATATATATATATATATATATATATATATATATATATATATATATATATATATATATATATATATATATATATATATATATATATATATATATATATATATACAACCATATATATATATACATATAGATTATAGGAATATGATACATTAGCAAACACTTTCTAAACACATAGAAATCTGGAATTAATATTTAGAACAACAATAAATCAATATACCAATAATTCTACAAGTGTCCAAATAGAGTTTTCTCCATTAGGACACGATCCTACTCCTAGGACACCTCTACAAATGTCCAAATGGACACGAAATGGACACCAATGGGCACCAAACCATAGGGGTCATTCCTATAGGTCAAAATGAATCTAATGCCTGAGAGAAATAAGAGAGGGAAAGGATTTATACCTCCCGGTGATTCGATTCGATCCCGAAACGCCACCGACACGTAGGGATCCCAAACGGACACAAACAAGCTCCGAATCCTCTCAAACTTGAGGAGCTCCTTCCTTGGATTGAATGGAGAAGGAAGGATGAAGGTTTGGTAAAGAAATGGAAAGATTTGGGGATAATTTGATTAGGGTTTGCTCTCTAGAAAAAATTGGGGAAGAACAAGAGAGAGAATGGAAAAGGAAATAATGAAGTGGCTAATCCCTATCCATACCAAAAGTGGCCAGCCAATATGGGTGGTTTTGTCCTATTAGGAAAAGTCCAAAAGCCCCTTTTCTAGTCTATTTACTAATACATTGATAAGGGGTTAAGTCGGGGGTAGTTTGGTCAATCCTAAAACACTAATCCATATTAATACTAACCAAAATAATTAGTCTAGTCACTAACTAAAATAACTAACATGTGGGCCATGGCTAACTAGTGTGTGGGCCCGCAAGAGTCAAAACTACCCCGGGTCCCCGATACAAGTCGGAATGAGTTGAAATTTGAACCTGACTCAAATAATCCCAAAATATTACAATAAATAAATAAATAATTTCAAAATAATTGAAAAATGAAAAATGACAAAAATATCCATGTTTCTGGAAACTGGGGGTGACAAATTCAGCATCCGGAGAATTCTGCATGTGTTGACTGATTGTGGCTCATTGAGTGGTATAGTATTAACGGTTTCACCAGCGCAGGACCTCAGGCGAGTACATCTCTGATAGTTTTTATATATGATTATCTCTATGAATCCTGTATGCAGTAGTGTTTTACATTGATATTCTATTGGTTCTTGACACGATGTTACACGGGATAGTAGTTATGGATTCTTTACATGTTCGTGACCAATTTATTATCGTGTTCGTGACCTGTTTGGATCCATGCGTACTGGTCGGACGGGAAAATACTTTAGACATGTAAACAAACCCAAAATTATACTTGCCTAATACAGCCTCATACTTCACGTGCGGGTGCCGGATCTTATTCTTGCCTAATAGCAGTCGCACATTTCATGTGTGGGGTGCCGGATTTAGCCTTAGCCGTTTACATGTCGAAGTAGTATTTCAACTCACTAGATAGGTACAATGTCTGGTTCTACAGTATATTGCTGGTTACAAGTCTTCTCTATTTTTAGTACTCACTTGCCTTGTTCACCATGCTCAGTTTTTGCCATGATTCCATGTTTATCCTTTTGTCGTGTATTTCATTGTTATTTACTGATTTATGGATTTCGTCATTTATTGATTCTGTTGTGAGATTGTACTCGTTCCATTCCTGACTGGAAACCAACATTTTTCAGCTTTAGCTGCGACCACTCTTAGCACTGGGAAGGCATGGGTATGCTGAGGTCAACCTAGATAGTTGGATTAGCTGTCTTTTCTATTTTGTAAGACATTGTATTTTCTAGCAAATGTGAAGTTGTAAACCTTGTAATTTGTAAATTGACTTAATAATGTGAATGAGCAATAACTGTATATTTTATGACTTTGAGCATATTGGCCGTGATAGCGTTCTACCGCCGACTTTGAGGCGTAGGCTGGCTTGGACACGTCTCGTATCCGAAAAGCAGGTGCGGGTCGTGACAAGTTTTTGTGGTGGCCCATGCATGTCAGTTTTTGCAAAAAATTACGAACTCGTGATGGTACTTAAGTTAGTCGTACCATTGCGAGCCTGCGACTAGAAAATGCTCATTCACAACTTAGGTTAAATTGATTTAAGAGAATGACTAGGACTAGGAGTCCTTTGTTCAAATTGACCGTTGGGTAGTTAAGGTTGTCAGATAGGCCATGCAATTTATATAAGGAATTATTGAATTTAGATAGCTTGTCAGATCTTTACAGAAACACTATTACTCTTGATATGACGATATAATCCAATGTGGGTATACTATTCACTTGGTAAGCTAGGCTTTCCTAGAATTAAGGCTTTAATTTTGATAAACTGTTCAATTTTCTTTTGCTCTATTTAGATATAAATCTTATATCATAAGTTAGAATTGTCTATTTTAAACTCTATTTTGCTGTAAGGAACTGGTTTATATTTTCTGATTCTGATATTTATATACGAATCTCGAGTTAGATTTGATTTAAAGTTTTTCCCTAAACCATTTGAAATATATATGAGATAAAGATTGGGATGTTCTTACTTCCCTTGTCTTCAGTTATTTCCTCTCCAATCACCCTTTTATTTTAAGGATCGAGACTTATAGGCAGATGTTTACGCTTTCTATCATAGTCACCTAGCCTGAAACTCTAGCAGCTCCTTGAAGACCTTAGGAATATAGTTAGGGCAATTTAACGACTGCGATGGCTAGACAGCAGCGCACTATCGCCAATTACCTGAGAGTGGAGAATGTGGGTTCACTACAGCCAGCAGCGCACTGGCGAGGCACAACCCATAGAATTGAAAATTATTTCGAAGAATTATAGTTTATAGATATTGCTAAAACTATATTTTCGTTGACCTCCCTAGATCTTGTGTCAATATAAGCTAGAGTATCTGATAACATATCACATCTGAATCACGGAACCAAGGGTTTACCACAGCCAGAATATACAGGCGAGGCATAATCCTCGGTAAAATAACTTCAGACGTGATTACAAGTTTAGGATACTATAGAGGATAGAAAAATACCCTGTATGTCCCATAAGATCCAAAGCCAATACTAGTAAAAGTTCTGTAAGTTGGGTAGCACGTCTCCCAACCTAGCATTCTGTGGTCCTCGTGATCTATTAATGAGGTAATTGACTAACATTAATAAGTTTACCTAGAATATAGAATTCAAAGGCCAGGTCTATAACCCATTAGTCGACCAATGCCTTATGGATAGGAAGATAGTAGGAAGACTGTATAAGCAAGAACACCAGGTAAGGTTTTGATTCTCACAAAACTCGAACTATTTGTGCCTCCTTTCAAAAATCTCGTATGCTTGCATTTTGACTATCTTGACCAACGCTGCTATTACCGTCTAGTTTTGCAAGCTTACTCTTTTATCGAGCTTGATTCAAGACATATGTTTATTGGGGATGCCTACTAACATATTGTCTAATCAGAATCAGTGTATTACGGTCTGATCAACCTTAGTGCACTCGGTTCGCTCTTTCTTTGATTATCCCACGTGGATTGAGATATAGAGATATCTAGGATCTCATCCGCGACTGCATTGACAATTCCTCTTGAATTATACATTCGCCTTGAATCACGTAATTGTATTCAGTGACATCTTTCTTGAACTCTTTATTGTTTTTGTCTTTTACTGATTTGGAAAGACAAAAGCTCGTAATTCGTAGATAGAGACAGAGTATCCCCCATGGCTATGATAGTGGTATACGCAAGTGTAGCTACCATCGGCCAGCCCTGTGACTGGAACCTTGCCTTGAGTTACTCGTCCTCCCTTCGACCCTAAACCTACTATCATGATCTTCTAGTCATTGGAGTCCGAGAATGATTAGGATCTTCCCCTTGATCAAATGCCAACCTAGGAGACTACCTCTTCTCAAGAGACCAAATGTTGTGAGCCTCTAATTATTTGTTTGAAGCTTGCTTTAACTAGAACCCTTGTGACAATAGTCTGGCAGGCTTGACACAAATAGAAATTCACGACTCAGCTGTTAAAAATCCCTTCATAAGATGTGACTTAGAGTTGGTTACCCCGTCGATAACTCTTGTATACTATGGACGAGTAGATCATTCTATTTTATCGACCATGTGTCATTGTACACACTCGTTTTCCATTTATTGAGGAACGATCATTGGCTTGACTTATATCTACCGTATCCCGTTATGCCGTGCCTTGTTCTTTATTGACAAAAGTCGAGGTACAATATCCGAACTTTGGAATTCTTCTAACCTTATTATTTCTAAAACCCTGTCCTAGCTTCTAAGGTGAAGTAGACTGTAAACCTCCTAAAATTTTGGGATCTACGAGGATTACCGATTGATTATAACAATTTCCATTAGGATGATAATTAGTGCCCATGAACTCCCACTTTCCATTTAGATCATTTTGTGTCCCCGGCCGTATCATTAATATTCGGAGCACGAGACCAGCTGTTACCTTTCAACAAATTTTATATGCAATATCTAGACAAGTCCACCTTCATATAGGTATATCATGTCCCACTCAAACCCATCCTCTTGTACTCTATTTTTATGGTACGACTTTCAGGTCAAAAGTACTAGCTATAACCCTTACCATAATACCGGTATACTTTCTGACTTCCACTAGAGCCTCAACCTCGACTCAATTCATTTGACCCAATATATGGTTGTGACCTACTCGAAGCCCACTACGTACATGCCACTAGTGTGCCACCCAATTGAGGTCTCATGTGCTACTTAAACACAAAAGTCAAAGAAGGCGCCTTTTTGGGCTTGAGAGACCTAGCTAACCAATTTGACTGGCAACTAGCTCAACCACTTGGGTTGAAACCTATTCTAGGTTACCCTAACCTAGTAGAAACAGTTTTATAATTGGGATCTTGTTCTGTCAATATAGATTAAAATCCAAGGTTCATCCAACCAACGTGTGATATCCAATTAGGAAGCCCATTAAGACCTAGTAAAATCCATCCATGCGTACCACCATATTCGAACTATAAAACCGAACTATTTGAAATAGGTCCCTAAACCTACTATGAAGTCTCCACCTCTTAGAATGTGATGTCTTTTGTAACCATTATTCCATCTACCTGGACGTCACGATACGATCTTGTATTGCATTTATAACCCTTGCTCGTATGTTTAGATAACCACGGAAAAGATCGCAATCTTGATTTCTCAAATTCTGTTCTATTTTGGAACCCTGTTTAGATTAATTTCGAGAACAGGACTTCTGTATTTGTCACGACCCGCACCCGCTTTTCGGATACGCAGCGTGTCCAAGCCCAGCCTACGCCGTAGTGTCGGCGGTAGTACGCTGTCTATACACAAGTCACAGCAAACTAGAATCTCGTGGTAAACTATATCTCATCCACAGAATAATCAGGTCACAATCAAGATCAATGAAAAAGACATGAACTGAACAATAATGAATATAACTGAAAATCAAATGTTACGTCTGGTGGACACAAATCCACTACCAATAGACGGAAGAATAGAGAAATATATGAAGTAACTAACTGGATAAAAACTGTTAATCTAGACCACCTCAACTGCAAGCACTACGATCTGATGCTGGCTCAAACCCTCTCGTCTGCTCCTGACTCAACTCGGCTAACCTGAAGAGATTATCAGGTCCTCAGAGGACTAGCAAGATACATAAAAATGAGCCTTTCTAACAGTTTATTATGCAAAAAAAAAGACAAAAATAAACAAGTAAAACTGAGTAGTGAATAAAGCACGAATCTATACACTGTCTACACATACATGAACTGCTGAACGAGGACGAGAGAACTCATGTCAAGATGTCACGGATAACCAAATCGAATACTCAAACCCTCGTCCCCAGTGTGGACTCGCAGGTTTGAACAACTACTAGCCCTCGTCCCTAGTGTGGACTCGCAGGTTAGCATCACCCTCGTCCCTAGTGTGGACTCGCAGGTGTGAACCATATACTACTAACCCTCGTCCCTAGTATGGACTCGCAGGTTAGCATCACCCTCGCCCCTAGTATGGGCTCGCAGGTGTGGACCAATAACTACTAACCTTCGTCCCTAGTGTGGATTCGCAGGTAAGCATAAGACACAGATAACTACTAACCCTCGTCCCTAGTGTGGACTCGCAGGTTAGCATAAGATTTCAAGACACGGCGGTAAAGCAGTTCAGTTCACGACTTCTCGACCCATGACACGACTCAATCAAGGCACAAGTGAACACAACCAATACGACACGAGACTAGCTGTGAACACGGTCTATATAGCAATGATACAAATATACAAGCAGGATATGAAAGATACATGACAATAATATGAGAAAAACTAGATAATAATAAAAAGACAGTGCATATAAATAAAGCTGTGTAGAAAGGCAAGGTATACTTGCCTCAGGTCCTGAGCTGCTGTACGGTTCAAGTGCTGAGTCAAGTCCAAATAACCTATTTATTCATTTACCATGTCAATAAGCGAATCAAAGTAAAAGTAATCCTATCTACTTACTTTCTAAGTCATTTGCTATCTATTTCTTTTTATTACCTTATCTACCAACAAATCTATTTATTCATTATTAATCATTACCTCTATTACTAGCAAGTCTTAACCTATTAAGCCTAAAATTATGTGTTGAGCCTAGCTCATATTCCTAGTCCACAACCAATCAGCATCTGTAATGCAAGTACAAGGTACTCTGTCATGGCAGCATTAACTACCAAGTCCAAGACTTCACGAAATGCATTAGCTAGAGGATTATTTGATTCCTAGCAATACTACAATAGTTTACAAGCTTTCATAGTGGGCAGTTGAA
Organism: Iris pallida; assembly: GCA_029216955.1. Classification (NCBI taxonomy): domain Eukaryota; kingdom Viridiplantae; phylum Streptophyta; class Magnoliopsida; order Asparagales; family Iridaceae; genus Iris; species Iris pallida. Next base: position 21,294,600 of record JANAVB010024399.1, read on the forward strand.
TCTCAGACCAATATACAGGCCACAAAGTTCTAAGCCACAAGCAGTAACAATCCTGAGTACCATCTGAAGATCTAGAAGAAGGCTTACTTTGCACATTATAGTTCAGTCACCTCCAACTGGACCTATCACACTGGGTTTTGGACTATGGATTGTGGCACTACTGTTTCACACACCCAGGTATCCCTATTTGTTAACCCCTCTTGTTGTAATGAGCAGCAACTGCTACTGTTGCCTTTACATCTGTCCTACAGTAGCATATAACAAGTTTGCAGGTTACTACCACTATGATCAAGGTGTACTCGGACACTTAACCCCACCCTTTCCAATCACAGGTTTTTGCACATGACTCAGGAATGCATATGAGTGCTGTCCTATTGCTACATGTTTTATATGGTACAAGTATCAGTCTGATACTTATTGATACAAACTTGGATATTGACATCCTGTTAACATTACTACGTGCATACTCTCTAATTAAACTCGATGTGTTGTCACCCAAAATAAGAGGCTCAGATATGCTCTACAATCAGAGAGGATAAGCTACAGGAATGGCCAAGACTATGGATAGCACAGAATGAGACTTTAAGACAGACACAACTAAATCAAGAAGGAAATGATCACATTCCAAAGGATAGTGGTACATAGACTGATCAAGAAGGAAATGACCACATTCCAAAGGATAGTGGTACATAGGCTGATCAAGAAGGAAATGACCACATTCCAAAGGAATGACCCCTGTTGATATCGGCTACACTAGTCTATTTGGGGGGGGGGAACTGATCATATGTACTATAAATAGAGAATAAGGGGGACTTCAGTTGTACATAGACATAGGCATAACCTTAAGCTTATCTTGCCCTACATAATAGGTTTTTCTCCCCTGATACTTTGTTTGAATGACCCAACTGAATCTCAAAGGAGTATACAAGGTCCTATTCCTAGGTTCTGTTATATGAACTATAGGAATATTCTGTACACTAGTATAGTGATCTAATCTGTAGAATACACCATTATACCTAGTTCACCTCTTTTTCCTGATTGTTCATACCTATACTGCAGGGTGGGAACTCTATAAACTAAACTTTGTATGGCATCCTATGGTATGATAATGCTACCACTTCTGACCCTTCTTAATATTATATCATCGTATTTCGTCACTAGAGAAGAAATATAGCAGTATGTTCTCTGAAACATGATATGCCCTGATATGGCTTAAACCCAAACTGACACCATTGAAGCTTCTCAACAGAGCCTAGGCTACATGGGCCTATATGCCAGGATACCTACAGGTGTCTGGTACTTCATCTGTGCACACATCTGAACTCATGTACTACTGGCCATTATTTCGAATACCCACATCACATCCTCCTCATGTATTGATGGCAGGAGATGCCATCCTGTAGGCAGAGGATAGGAACATGAGATCAACTGCGTACATGACCTATACTGGCTGTTCCCAATTTCCCTGCTGCCACTAAATCATAACAGTTACCTGTTTTCCCTAAAAACACACATATACTCTACACATGGTACACATCTATTCCCAAGTTCTTACTATGGTCCTGTATATGAAGGTTGGGTCAGCCCTTGATGTGAACCTCAATGGCAGATACAAGGGATATGGCAATTTACTAAAATTCTATGGCATGGACCTGGTTGTCCCAGGATATGAACAGGGTGAGCATTGTCTCAGGATACTCAGTTTTCAGACTAGGTTATTAATTTGAAACTTCAAATAGGTGTATGATACCTATGTCACACTGTCCTAATGCCAAGAAGACCCAGTCTGAGCTTGCACACAGGCCACCCCTTAGCATAGCTGGCTGAACCCTCATCCTATTTGCAGGACAGCACCCATGGGGACTGTACCACACATAGATAGGACATTTGCAATATCTCTGATACTCGACTATACAGAACCTATATGTAGACATCAATCGGAATGCAGTACAGCACAAAGGAATAAGAGGATAGAACCAAATAAGGCTAATGACTATTACTAAAACAGTGTACTAAAATTCACTCCATGCCCGATCCTAACAAGAATGGCTGAGCTAAACTTACCAAGAACTGAACTAAACACGAATATACGTATCCATGTGTCAAACAGTACACCCTTAAACCCCTCTTAGGCATTACCATAAATACTTCTACTACAATGGAATTATGAACAAAACTAATTTGTTTATAGAATCATATGCATAAAAGATTTACCTGCAAGAATGATGTGTTATTGCTGCAACCTTTGGTCAACAACTTCACGAACTGGAGGCGCAGGGGATTAGGGTTTGCGGGAAAGGATGGAGAACGACTACCATCTCCTCTATTTATACGAGTGTAAATCCATTGGAGGAGATAGGAAGGATTTGGTTTGGTTTTATCTAATGATTTGGAGAGGGTTATCCTCGGTTTCAAACCGAAGTTTAAACTCAGGATTTTTTGAGTACTCGGCTGTACACCAAAATTTGAATAATGGGTTTTTGCAATTTGGCCCCTGTTGTAACCCTTATTACTCCTTTGGACTTCCTGTTTGTATTTCAAAGAAACAATATTTAAACACAACAATATATGTGACAAATGAAATAATTAAAGAAAAGAAAGAAAAAAAATATATAAGAGGATAAAAATTTGGTCAAGGGGTTGACAACTCTACCCCCCTTAAACAAATTTCGTCCTCGAAATTTTTTGAGTTGCGATCCACCAGAATGAATAGTCTAGTACAACCTGCTATAAAGAAATTCAATTCCTCCTAATCAATTCAAAGTTTAAATATAAGTCTATCTATACTACTGCCAGTATCTACTAGAAGCCAGCTGCTCCCTGCGGTGTTGTTCCTGTCTTGAGAGTCCATCTTAACTGAAACAAAGAAAACACTTTAGCCGTTGAAGAGAATTTCAAGCAGGATACAAATCAAGGATTCAATGAAATCAAGGACTAGAGGCCAATAATGAGTCAAGACATGTGGATGAGATCTTAAGTGTCTATTCCTATTTGCAGGCTCACGACGGCACAGTGACGTAACCAAAGTGATTAACGTTGACCTGCATGGACCACCAAAAAACTTGTTACGACCCGCACCCGCTTTTCGGATACGAAGCGTGTCCAAGCCCAGCCTACGCCGCAGTGTCGGCGGTAGTACGCTGTCTATACACAAATCACGGCAAACTAGAATCTCGTGGTAAACTATATCTCATCTACGGAATAATCAGGTCACAATCAAGATCAATAAAAAAGACATGAACTGAACAATAATGAATATAACTGAAAATCAAATGTTACGTCCGGTGGACACAAATCCACTACCAATAGACGGAAGAATAGAGAAATACATGAAGTAACTAACTGGATAAAAACTGTTAATCTAGACCACCTCAACTGCAAGCACTACGATCTGATGCTGGCTCAAACCCTCTCGTCTTCTCCTGACTCAACTCGGCTAACCTGAAGAGATCATCAGGTCCTCAGTGTCACGCCCCGACCCGGAATCACCCGAATCATTGTCCTCGTTGGGGCGTGATGCCGCACGAGCCTGGAGTTGCGCTCGTGCAAGGCAAGATGACAAGTTCTCAAATGGTTATCTTTGAATTGAACGTTAACAATGAAAGGAAAACAGAGTATACGAAAACGATTCTCTTTATTGATATTCGAAATCAGATTACAAAGGCTTTCGATAGCCCAACAGATTTTACCAGATTGGCTACAACACTCAGGTTCTCTCTTGCCCACAAAGGATTTTGCCGTTCCATACATCATGCCTTCTATATCTCGGCCGTATCAATCCTGTCGCGAGTCCGAGCGTCAAGCGATCACACGCTTCAATACGCTTCGACATTCCAAGCCTCAACGCGTTCAAGCAACGCTTTGCCGCGAGCAATCCATTTCCTGTACCCTGAATGAAGCTGGTGGGGGATCAGTACGTTCGTCCTCGCATGTACTGAAGCAAAGATCTTCTTTCCAAACCGACATTTTTAATGTTTATGTTGAATCATGCAACTTAGCTTATGATCTTGCTATGTTCTCCTTAGGGTCAATTTCATGGCATATTCGAAAGCGTAAAGCATGTTATCATAGCAAGCATGTTATCGAATTGAATAGGCAAGCAAGCAAGCATTCTCGTGTTTGATTCGTGGCGCGACTCTTACTAAGTCGACACACTCGCCCTTGCACCGACGCAAGGTGAATACGCCTATCAGTTTTCCCTGTCATGTTATAAGTGCCCTCTATTCGGATCTATCCATGCAGGATACGTATACCTTGCACTTCCAAACCCGTCGCCCTTAACTATATGAAGGTCACTAGCTTTTCGGACTAGAATGGACTTATATTTATCGAATCGAAACATAAGACGATGTTAACTCTGTGCGGTTGCTAACCAACATCAGAGGCCATCGAAATAATCGCAGCAAGTGGCTTATCACATTCACCAGAAGGTCGCTACCCTTCTAAATGAAGTGCACCAACAATACCGAAAATGAATCCCTCCTAGGCCGAACGGTCCCAGCGCCCTGGCGCACCGCGTTCGAGGGAATACCCATGCACGGGCTTTTATATCTTTAAGTCCATTTGACCATGCAACGAATCTTATATTTCATACAACCAAGCAAGTTCGCTTATCTCTATTTCAATTGGCACAACGCCCGAATGTTCTCATCGAACGCCCGAAGGCCGCAAACATTTCGAAGGGCACCATGCCGCATTATCATCTCGTATTTCTTTCGTTAACTTTCTATGTTCTTACATTTCATACTTCGTTTCAATGTTCAATGGCATCATGCCTCAACTCAATGCTCGTCAACCGAACGACCCGAAGGTCCCGAACACCTTTCGAGGCATTATGTCATATCCGACAGTTCCATCACATTCATACCACAACTGTATTCTTTCACAACGAAGCCATCTTTTATTATCCCGTACATGTAGGCACGTTTCGACCGTATTCCGGTGTTCTATGACTTAGCATTCAATGTCCGTGGCTTGCGTGCTAGGGCGCTCGCCTATTGTCTTTCAATATTCTAGCCGCTCTAACTCGTGCACGAAGGCACGGTATGGTTCGTGCACTAAGGCACTCGCCGAGTACAGTTATCCTATGTTCTTGTAGCTTGCGCACCGTGGCGCTCGCCTTTGCGATATCCAATGTTCCATAGCGACTCGTACGTTTGCCGTACGATTCATTTCAATTGTTCTATCTAGTGTTCGACATACACTACGTTTATTTCTCTATCGAGCCACGCCCGTGGCGTTGATAGGTTAACTCAGCATACAATGATATATTTGACTTATCGAATGAAGGAGTAAAAAGAAGTCAATCCTCCCACCTTGAGTCGATACGCCTTTCTCGTTTCGTCGAGCCGATGCGGCTCGATTTCATAACTTTGTTGCACGGCCACTCTCCTGACTTAGCCATTCGAGCACTTCGTGCTTATTGAGTTTGTACGTCCGATTTGCCTTAGCGTGCCAACGCTTTCGTTCGTCGCAAGGCAATGATTTGCTTTCGCGGATCCCTTACTGAATAAGGCAAAAGATCGACCTCTAATATTTCAGCGTAAACGTATAGCATGCACATGAAACCAACTAAAATCATTACTTGCATCGATTTGGACTTGCTCCTTGGTCGATTCGATTTATTAGAATCTTCGAGCCGTCTCAACGCACTTATCCTTCGAGGCAACGTGGCGCTTCGCATCGATTCACTCGATGCATTCTTTGGGACAAGGCAACTCTTCGCATCGACTTAGTTCGATGCGTTGCTCGGGACAACTTAACACTTGCATCGTTATTACTCGATGTGATCCTCGGGTCGATACGTTTCTCGGGATAACGTAACTCTTCGAGTCAATGACTCAGCATAATGTACCGTACGGAGCAGGGCATTACAGAATATACCACTCAAAACAAGGTTCGTCCCGAACCGAAACCATTACTAATTTCCAAGGGTTTCATTAGATCGTTCCACGATCTCGTCTCACTATCGTTTGGATCGTACAACTTAGTTTGGAATCATACACATATTTTAGGCGTCCCACCAATATATGAATTTCAGCCAAGCTCAGTTGTAAGATATCGGAACAACGCTAACATGTAACTCTTATTCTCAATTACTTGCCATCTCGTATTCTCGATCGGACTTGGCTCTATTACTTGTTCTCGTAATTCTAGCACACATGCATATTGATACATACGCGATTCGCCAACAAAAGTTAAGGTATACGATACGATTCAAAAATCGCATTTCTCACTTTCTGTGTTTCATCGGGACTATCAATTCTACGCGTCGCGTCAAGCCGTCGCGCATCCGATCACAACGAGTCTCAGCAACGCCTTACGTTCGGCGTCACTATCCAACGATTTTCGATGTTTTACTTCGTATCCTATCTCGACATGATTCTCTCTTGTTGACTTGCAAAAGCATCAACATTCAGGACTACGTCCGCTAGGTGACTTACCTAGACATCGTGCTCAGCTTCTCCCGACGCAAGTTTAAATTGACATTGCACAAAGGCCACAATCTATCCGACACAAAAGTTTACATCAAGGCGACGGTGCTCAAGACAACGATCGCCTTGACACGAGGTCTTTACGACACGCCTTACGTTCGATTTTCTAACGAGTAGGAATTCACTAGCCAAATTCCCAACTTATCCGTCTCGCAACATCGAACTTAATTTCGATTCACGCAAGCTCAATTGCAAGGTGAATCCGAATCTAACGACATGACTCGTAAGTCATTCTCTTATCGTTCTCTCTCGTGCATCGCACGAATCTCGCAATCGCCTATCCGAATCACCAAGTTCGTTGGTGAATTTCTAGTTTGATCGTTGACCAACATAACCATTCAAGCATTCATCCGACGAATACTCAAATCTAACTATATCATTCTCAATCGAAAGTTGTTCCAACCATTCTTGATCGTCTAGACTTATCGTTAACATGTGCCGTGTTATATTTGTTATCGGTACAATCTCATATACGATATCGCATGGGTTAGCTTACGGTCTGCAGCATTCAATTTGATTTGGCGGTCAAGTCTTCTAGGGTCAGCTGCCCCGAAGTTACGCTCGATAATTGTGGATCATCACCGAAGGACAGTTTACTACGAACCATGCTATATCTTATTTCGGAGCCAAATCATGTTCCGACGATTTCTACGCGACTTTCCAATTCCGGACAAAACCATTTCTATCGGCGCAACTGATGCGCAACTATCCTCCGAGTAAAGTCATGCATTGTCGTCGATGATTCCGCAAATTTATGAAACATCTACTCGTATCGAGTTCGAGTCTATCTTATTTCGCGGTCGACACACGAGATGCTATACGCATCGAGCAATCGTCGATGACTTATAGTCTCGTCTTTGATAAATCACAAAGTTCATGATCAACCAGTTCGTTTCAATCTCGTATCGTTACTTACAAAATTTCATAGCACGAGACATACTCTATTTTGTATTCTCACATCGCTTACGTTTCCTTACGTATCGATCTCGATACGCCGTATCTATTTCGATAACGTAAGGGTCAACTCTGAATCCGTTTTCAACGTCAACTTAACTCGTATCGCATACATCCAAGTTCGCAATAAACTTTTCCATACACATTGACTCGTTCTCCGATTTATCGCATCCCGCTATGCTTCGATCGCGTAACTGAGTTACCGATTATCCAACATCGAACCCTCAAGTCATACGATCTCGCGCTCTAAGTTTCGCATGTTTTCAGTCGCACTCAAATGAGTTTCGCTGTAACATAACCAACTATTTCTTAAGCACGATTACTCGCGTCAACCAACTTTCTGACCGAAATCGCACATCGTGCGATTCGATTACAATTCGCATCGCCCAACATTCTTTATCGAAATCGCAAGTCGTGCGATTCGATTCGCCTAGCCAAACATTTCTATCGAAATCGTAAGTCGTACGATTCGATTTCAACATTTCGAGTTTCCTATCCCGTCGATCCGATTGTTGCCTCAAGGCATAATCGTTTCGCTAGTTCCCGTCATTCGACCGACACATAAATTTTCAATCGACGTATCATTCAATATTACAAGTCCCGTCTTACCGTTCTAACCGATCATCGAAGAACACTTGCATCAACATGCCGTCGTACAAATTCTCAATCGAGTCTCGGTGCTATCCCATCCGTTGCGGACAAACCTTCTGCAATTCTCACAAAACGTCGATACAATTCATCGCACAAGTGGTATTGCATATACCACTCGAAATCGAGCCATTCATTGCATCGTTGGTATGCCATATACCACCCGGAAATCAAGTTACTTCCGTCGCAACGTACTCTTTACGAACCGACGATCTCTTCCGACTCACGATTTCCGCAGTGATCATGCTTGATCACAACCGTAACTCTGATTAAATCAAAATTCGACGCAACTCGGCCAATGCATTCATTTGCCATCACAGCTCGGCACGCAACCGAACCGATTTCGTTTCTCGATTTATAACTTTTGTTTTCTTCCGTTGCATCTTATACAAAATTTCATTCTCGATATCCGTTGCACTTCGTGCAGCGATTACTTTGATACGCGTTGCACCACGTACAATAATTTTTACTTTCAATACGCATTGCACATCGTGCAATGATTTATTTTTGATATTTACCGTACCTCGTGCACCGATTTTCTTTCAATACGCATTGCACATCGTGCAAAGATTTATTTCCGACATTCAAAGTCAATGCTCAAATCCGTTCAACACATTCGATATTGACTTATCGCTTTTCATCGCAACGCACATTAAAAATCGATATGTGAATCCGTCCGACACATTCCATATCAACTTTCATTTTCTTTTCGACGTATTATTACAATCAACGCGTGGCAATTGCTGCAGCAACATTCCACGACTATTATTGTATCGATGCAACCAACATTTCTCGTATCGTTCGTTGTAAACAACGAATATCTCAAACCACAATTCACGACGTGTTGCATCTACGGCAACAAATTCTCGAATTCATATCTCACAACTTGTTGCACTTGCAGCAACAAACCTTTTCCGACTTTTCCAACTAACACCATGTAATTTCCAAACAACACGCGACAAAATTACATGATTTATATTAGACTTATTTTATGGAACATCCAGTGCAGCATCGAGTAGAGTCAAGAGTAATTTCGATTGGTGGTGGGCAACTTTTTAGAACTGAAATGAAGCAAGCGTCCAGAGGAAATTGAGCCTAGAGCTCTGATACCAATTTGTCACGCCCCGACCCGGAATCACCCGAATCATCATCCTCGCTGGGGCGTGATGCCGCATGAGCCTGGAGTTGCGCTCGTGCAAGGCTAGATGACAAGTTCTTAAATGGTTATCTTTGAATTGAACGTTAACAATGAAAGGAAAACAGAGTATACGAAAACGATTCTCTTTATTGATATTCGAAATCAGATTACAAAGGCTTTCGATAGCCCAACAGATTTTGCCAGATTGGCTACAACACTCAGGTTCTCTCTTGCCCACAAAGGATTTCGCCGTTCCATACATCATGCCTTCTATATCTCGGTCGTATCAATCCTGTCGCGAGTCCGAGCGTCAAGCGATCGCACGCTTCAATACGCTTCGGCATTCCAAGCCTCAACGCGTTCAAGCAACGCTTTGCCGCGAGCAATCCATTCCCTGCACCCTGTATGAAGCTGGTGGGGGATCAGTACGTTCGTCCTCGCATGTACTGAAGCAAAGATCTTCTTTCCAAACCGACATTTTTAATGTTTATGTTGAATCATGCAACTTAGCTTATAATCTTGCTATGTTCTCCTTAGGGTCAATTTTATGGCATATTCGAAAGCGTAAAGCATGTTATCATAGCAAGCATGTTATCGAATTGAATAGGCAAGCAAGCAAGCATTCTCGTGTTTGATTCGTGGCGCGACTCTTACTAAGTCGATGCACTCGCCCTTGCACCGACGCAAGGTGAATACGCCTATCAGTTTTCCCTGTCATGTTATAAGTGCCCTCTATTCGAATCTATCCATGCAGGATACGTATACCTTGCACTTCCAAACCCGTCGCCCTTAACTATATGAAGGTCACTAGCTTTTCGGACTAGAATGGACTTATATTTATCGAATCGAAACATAAGACGATATTAACTCTGTGCGGTTGCTAACCAACATCAGAGGCCATCGAAATAATCGTAGCAAGTGGCTTATCACATTCACCAGAAGGTCGCTACCCTTCTAAATGAAGTGCACCAACAATAGCGAAAATGAATCCCTCCTAGGCCGAACGGTCCCAGCGCCCTGGCGCGCCGCGTTCGAGGGAATACCCATGCACGGGCTTTTATATCTTTAAGTCCATTTGACCATGCAACGAATCTTATATTTCATACAACCAAGCAAGTTCGCTTATCTCTATTTCAATTGGCACAACACCCGAATGTTCTCATCGAACGCCCGAAGGCCGCGAACATTTCGAAGGGCACCATACCGCATTATCATCTCGTATTTCTTTCGTTAACTTTCTATGTTCTTACGTTTCATACTTCGTTTCAATGTTCAATGGCATCATGCCTCAACTCAATGCTCGTCAACCGAACGACCCGAAGGTCCCGAACACCTTTCGAGGCATTATGTCATATCCGACAGTTCCGTCACATTCATGCCACAACTGTATTCTTTCGCAACGAAGCCATCTTTTATTATCCCGTACACGTAGGCACGTTTCGACCGTATTCCGATGTTCTATGACTTAGCATTCAATGTCCGTGGCTTGCGCGCTAGGGCGCTCGCCTATTGTCTTTCAATGTTCTAGCCGTTCTAACTCGTGTGCGAAGGCACGGTATGGTTCGTGCACTAAGGCACTCGTCGAGTACAGTTATCCCATGTTCTTGCGGCTTGCGCACCGAGGCGCTGGCCTTTGCGATATCCAATGTTCCATAGCGACTCGTACGTTTGCCGTACGATTCATTTCAATTGTTCTATCTAGTGTTCGACACGCACTACATTTATTTCTCTATCGAGCCACGCCCGTGGCGTTGATAGGTTAACTCAGCATACAATGATATATTTGACTTATCGAATGAAGGAGTAAAAAGAAGTCAATCCTCCTACCTTGAGTCGATACGCCTTTCTCGTTTCGCCGAGCCGATGCGGCTCGATTTCATAACTTTGTTGCACGGCCACTCTCCTGACTTAGCCATTCGAGTACTTCGTGCTTATTGAGTTTGTACGTCCGATTTGCCTTAGCATGCCAACGCTTCCGTTCGTCGCAAGGCGACGATTTGCTTTCGCGGACCCCTTACTGAATAAGGCAAAAGATCGACCTCTAACATTTCAGCGTAAACGTATAGCATGCACATGAAACCAACTAAAATCATTACTTGCATCGATTTGGACTTGCGCCTTGGTCGATTCGATTTTTTAGAATCTTCGAGCCGTCTCAACGCACTTATCCTTCGAGGCAACGCGGCGCTTCGCATCGATTCACTCGATGCATTCTTTGGGACAAGGCAACTCTTCGCATCGACTTAGTTCGATACGTTTCTCGGGACAACTTAACACTTATATCGTTATTACTCGATACGAGCCTCGGGTCGATACGTTTCTCGGGACAACGTAACTCTTCGAGTCAATGACTCAGCATAATGCACCGTGCGGAGCAGGGCATTACACTCAGAGGACTAGCAAGATACATAAAAATGAGCCTTTCTAACAGTTTATTATGCATGGAAAAAAGACAAAATAAACAAGTAAAATTGAGCAATGAATAAAGTACGAATCTATACACTGTTTACACATACATGAACTGCTGAACGAGGACGAGAGAACTCATGTCAAGATGTCACGGATAACCAAATCGAATACTCAAACCCTCGTTCCTAGTGTGGACTCGCAGGTTTGAACAACTACTAGCCCTCATCCCTAGTGTGGACTCGTAGGCTAGCATCACCCTCGTCCCTAGTGTGGACTCGCAGGTGTGAACCATATACTACTAACCCTCGTGTCATGACCCGGTCCCAATTTCTTGGGTTGAATCGGATCATGCCCAGCCTGCACCGTTGTTGAGACGGCGGCAGTAAGCTGTATCAAGCAGTGAAACACATACAGATAAAATTCTAACGAAATATAAAAACATTTTATTCAATTTGAAAAGTCTGAAATACAACAAACATTAATACAACATTCAATTATTACACTTGTTTCCAAAAGAAAAATAAATACTAATCCAGCTCTTAAGATTCTGAGGTTCCAAGTTCTGCGGGACCAGAGTTAGACATCAGATCCTCGACGACGCAATCACCTAAAAATGTTGGTCTCCAGTCAGGAAGGAGCAAAGTACAATTTATGATAATCCAACAATTTAAATAATAATAGAGTTATACACTTTTAAACAATTTGAAATAAATAGTTCTCCAGCAGTTAAAACATTGTGATGTGAATAGGCAATGAATATGACCGGATTGGGTTGTACAGTTGTATCCTATTGATACGATATGGCTTATTCCCGTGTGTATGAGGGGTAAGCTAATACAGTCAGTATACTACTTTGGATGTGGTCATACTCATTACACTACTCCCCCAGTACCCAATAGTCAATCAGTCAATGCTCTCAGAGAGAGTTCCGTGTTGCATCGTGGTTTAAACTTGCAATAAAACGATTACTAAATAATTGGTAAACTAACACAAATTGTACTTGTCTTGATTACGACTGGATTCGATATTGGTTCCGGGATGATGCTAGTACAGTCCTCGAAACCCTACAATTGAGAATTTCTGACTTAGCACCAATATTCAATCCATATCTAGGTGTGCTAGTTACAATCTCTAGAATTTGTCCTAGTCAAATTATAGGTTATTTACAACTCTACTTAGAGCGCGCTTATCGATGTGAGTTACTATCTGAAGAAAAGTCAATTTAACTTTGTATTTGGAAAAACTCGTAGTTATTGATTTACTTGGTAAAACTTTGTATTTTGTATTATATATAAAATTAATATTTTTCTTTAAATGAGAAAACGTGAATTTGCAATAAATTTATAATTTCCTAATTATTTTATTGTGAGAAAATGATATTTAAATTTTATAAAATAATTATATTATCATTTTACGTTTTACGTCAATCAACCAACCAGAAATAAAATAAAAATTTACAATATTACAAAACCACAGATATTAAATAAAAGCTGTGCTTATGCCCTTACAGACCATTTTTACATAAATTGAAATAAGATAAAAATTTGTTAGCTCTGAAAAATGTCTTGCACTAATAAATACTGAAAAGAAAACTAATTAAATTAAATTTAAAATTTATTAAGAGTCTCAGACTTGGTCCAATCGTCATAATTTAGCTAATGCCTTAACGTCCGGCCTGACCGGTTTTGTTTGCATTTCGCTAGGACCCATGGACCGGTATGGTCGTTGCCCAAAAATCCAGTTTAAATTATTTTTCGAAAACCGAAAAAATTTATTTATAAAGTTTTATAAAAATTTGGGCAGCATTCCCTCTATATTCGGGACAACCCAAAACTGGGAAAATGCGCCAAAACACCCAATACTTATCCCAAACCAGGGAAAACCCAAAAATTAACTTCCAAAACAATTTTTACTTAAAAATTAAATTCACAGAATCATTTTCGAAGCTAAATCGGAAACCCGAAATAAAATCGAAAATCCCGAAATGAAGTCGGAACACCACACCACTTAAAATCCAGAATACCACATTTCGGAAAAATCCGAAATAACCACAGAAATATCACAGAACAATTTCGAAAACTCCGAAAGCATTACGCCCACAAAACCGAATTCCTGGGAAGGAATCGGGGACCAATCTCATCATCGACTATGGAAATGGGAACGGGAATACGAAATTATACCTTGGGTTGCTCGGCTAGAGCTCTCAGATGATAATATAGAAAAAAAAACCACGGACAGCAGGTTCAAAAACCCTGGGACAGCACTGGAATCACGCGAGGAGGTGCTGGACAACGGATCGGAACCCGCAAGATGTTGCGGACAGCGAGTTGGGCACGGAACAGCAGATCGGGAGGCGTGCTCGGGAACAGCGCTGGCGGGGGGTGCGCCGGCGGATGAGCGGGCCGGCTGGTCGCGCGGCGCCGGAGCGAGAAAAGCCGACCTGGTCGGGCCGAGAGGGAAGGCGCGCGGGGAGGTAGAACCGCGGCTGGACGCGGCCGGACACCGGGGCGGCCGGCGCTGGGGTCGGGGCGGCCGGCTTGGGCGGCCCAGGGGTGCGCCGGAGGCGGCGTCGACTGGACGGTCGGATCTCCGGACAGGGACGCGGCCTGGGACGGCTGCCGGCAGCGGGGGTCGTCGGCGTCGAGTCGTCGGTTAGGACACAAGTTTGGGGAAAAATTTGTGGTGAGGAAGAGGGTTAGGGATGGTGATAGAGGAAGAGAGGGAGGGGATCTATATATAGGAGAAGATTGGGGTTACGGAAGAGGGAAGAAGGAGTCGGGGTGGCTGGTTGTGGAAGCCGAGGGAGTCGGCTTGCTCGTATACGTTTGGGAGAGGAAAGGTTTCCTTTCCTCTGCTGAATGAATGAAATGTAAAAGAGAGAGAAATGATGTGATGAGTTTAAATGAAAGTTATTAAAAGTTTAAGGAAAATAATTATTTTGCTTTTAATTAAGAAAATGATATATATAAATACTAAGGGACTTAAAAATTTATTTCGGAAAAAGATCTTGGGTTCGAAATAGGTTCGAAAACAGGTCCGGGAACGGGTTCGGGACAGGTCTGGTCCAACTCAATATTCCAGAAAAATAATTTTTGAAAAGAATTTTTCTAATATTAATAATAATTTGAAAAAACTAACTGGCAAACACATATTAATAAAATTAAAAAAATGTAACTGGAAAATTGCGTCCCTAGTGTGGACTCGCAGGTTAGCATCACCCTCGCCCCTAGTGTGGGCTCGCAGGTGTGGACCAATAACTACTAACCCTCGTCCCTAGTGTGGACTTGCAGGTTAGCATAAGACAGATAACTACTAACCCTCGTCCCTAGTGTGGACTCGCAGGTTAGCATAAGATTTCAAGACACGGAGGTAAAGCAGTTCAGTTCACGACTTCTCGACCCATGACACGACTCAATCAAGGCATAAGTGAACACAACCAATACGACACGAGACTAGCTGTGAACACGGTCTATATAGCAATGATACAAATATACAAGCAGGATATGAAAGATACATGACAATAATATGAGAAAAACTGGATAATAATAACAAGACAGTGCATGTAAATAAAGCTGTGTAGAAAGGCAAGTATACTTGCCTGAGGTCCTGAGCTGTTGTACGGTTCAAGTGCTGAGTCAAGTCCAAATAACCTATTTATTCATTTACCATGTCAATAAGCGAATCGAAGTAAAAGTAATCCTATCTACTTACTTTCTAAGTCATTTGCTATCTATTTCTTTTTATTACCTTATTTACCAACAAATCTATTTATTCATTATTAATCATTACCTCTATTACTACCAAGTCTTAACCTATTAAGCCTAAACTTTTGTCATGGCAGCATTAACTACCAAGTCCAAGACATCATGAAATGCATTAGCTAGAGGATTATTTGATTCCTAGCAATACTACAATAGTTTACAAGCTTTCATAGTGGGCAGTTGAATCTCAGACCAATATGCAGGCCACAAAGTTCTAAGCCACAAGCAGTAACAATCCTGAGTACCATCTGAAGATCTAGAAGAAGGCTTACTTTGCACATTATAGTTCAGTCACCTCCAACTGGACCTAGCACACTGGGTTTTGGACTATGGATTGTGGCACTACTGTTTCACACACCCAGGTATCCCCATTTGTTAACCCATCTTGTTGTAATGAGCAACAACTGCTACTGTTGCCTTTGTATCTGTCCTGCAGTAGCATATAGCAAGTTTGCAGGTTATTACCACCATGATCAAGGTGTACTCGGACACTTAACCCCACCCTTTCCAATCACAAGTTTTTGCACATGACTCAGGAATGCATATGAGTGCTGTCCTATTGCTACAGGTTTTATATGGTACAAGTATCAGTCTGATACTTATTGATACAAACTTGGATATTGACATCCTGTTAACATTACTGCGTGCATACTCTCTAATTAAACTCGATGTGTTGTCACCCAAAATAAGAGGCTCAGATATGCTATACAATCAGAGAGGATAAGCTACAGGAATGGCCAAGACTATGGATAGCATAGAATGAGACTTTAAGACAGACACAACTAAATCAAGAAGGAAATGACCACATTCCAAAGGATAGTGGTACATAGACTGATGAAGAAGGAAATGACCACATTCCAAAGGATAGTAGTACATAGACTGATCAAGAAGGAAATGACCACATTCCAAAGGATAGTGGTACATAGGCTGATCAAGAAGGAAATGACCACATTCCAAAGGAATGACCCCTGTTGATATCGGCTATACTAGTCAATTTTGGGGGGGGGGGGGGGGGGGGGGGGACTGATCATATGTACTCTAAATAGAGAATAAGGGGCACTTCAGTTGTACATAGACATAGGCATAACCTTAGGCTTATCTTGCCCTACACAATAGGTTTTTCTCCCCTGATACTTTGTTTGAATGACCCAACTGAATCTCAAAGGAGTATACAAGGTCCTATTTCCAGGTTCTGTTATATGAACTATAGGAATATTCTGTACACTAGTATAGTGATCTAATCTGTAGAATACACCATTATACCTAGTTCACCTCTTTTTCCTGATTGTTCATACCTATACTGCAGGGTGGGTACTCTATAAACTAAACTTTGTATAGCATCCTATGGTATGATAATGCTACCACTTCTGACCCTTCTCAACATCATATCATCGTATTTCGTCACTAGAGAAGAAATATAGCAGTATGTTCTCTGAAACACGATATGCCCTGATATGGCTTAAACCCACACTGATACCATTGAAGCTTCTCAACAGAGCCTAGGCTACATGGGCCTATATGCCAGGATACCTACAGGTGTCTGGTACTTCATCTGTGCACACATCTGAACTCATGTACTACTGGCCATTATTTCGAATACCCACATCACATCCTCCTCATGTATTGATGGCAGGAGATGCCATCATGTAGGCAGAGGATAGGAACATGAGATCAACTGCGTACATGACCTATACTGGCTGTTCCTAATTTCCCTGATGCCACTAAATCATAACAGTTACCTGCTTTCCCTAAAAACACACATATACTCTACACATGGTACACATCTATTCCCAAGTTCTTACTATGGTCCTGCATATGAAGGTTGGGTCAGCCCTTGATGTGAACCTCAATGGCAGATACAAGTGAGGGACATGGCAATTTACTAAAATTCTATGGCATGGACCTGGTTGTCCCAGGATATGAACAGGGTGAGCATTGTCTCAGGATTCTCAGTTTTCAGACTAGGTTATTAATTTGAAACTTCAAATAGGTGTATGATACCTATGTCACACTGTCCTGATGCCAAGAAGACCCAGTCTGAGCTTGCACACAAGCCACCCCTTAGCATAGTTGGTTGAACCCTCATCCTATTTGCAGGACAGCACCCATGGGGACTGTACCACACATAGATAGGACATTTGCAATATCTCTGATACTCGACTATACAGAACCTATATGTAGACATCAATAGGAATAATGCAGTACATCACAAAGGAATAAGGGGATAGAACCAAATAAGGCTAATGACTATTACTAAAACGGTGTACTAAAATTCACTCCATGCCCGATCCTAACAAGAATGGACTGAACTAAACTTAACAAGAACTGAACTAAACACGAATATACATATCCATGTGTCAAACAGTACACCCTTAAACCCCTCTTAGGCATTACCACAAATACTTCTACTACAATGGAATTATGAACAAAACTAATTTGTTTATAGAATCATATGCATAAAAGAGTTACCTGCTCGAATGATGTGTTATTGCTGCAACCTTTGTTCAACAACTTCACGAACTGGAGGCGCAGGGGATTAGGGTTTGCGGGGAAGGATGGGGAACGACTACCATCTCCTCTATTTATACGAGTGTTGATCCATTGGAGGAGATAGGAAGGATTTGGTTTGGTTTTATCTAATGATTTGGAGAGGGTTATCCTCAGTTTCAAACCGAAGTTTAAACTCAGGATTTTTTGAGTACTCGACTGTACACCAAAATTTGAATAATAGGTTTTTGCAATTTGGCCCCTGTTGTAACCCTTATTACTCATTTGGACTTCCTGTTTGTATTTCAAAAAAACAATATTTAAACACAACAATATATGTGACAAATGAAATAATTAAAGAAAAGAAAGAAAAAAAATATATAAGAGGTTAAAAATTTGGTCAAGGGGTTGACAATATTGCACGGATTGCAAGCCCCTCTAAGGAACGAAGGGTTCTTCGATTTATCAAGAGACTGGACTAGAGTAGCCCAATCTGGCAAATAAGTCAATGGTTCCTAACCTATCTTTCTATCTGCATCATTGGATACTCTCTGCCGCTCTTGAAACTTTATATTTGCTCTCGATTATTCTTCCTTATCTCCCTGTCCTTCATGTTTCAGAGCGACGAATGGTCATGCCTATTAGAATTTAACAATATTTCTTAGCTACTTGTGTAAATTGTTGCTTGTTAAATTTTGGGTTGCTTGATAGATAGGAGAGGATTATTGATGGAGTAGTGTGACCAAAGGTGGGTAGAAGTCCTCAAGTATTCGGAGTTATAAAATGGCTAGAGAAGGTTATAAAATATTTTGAGGAATTAAATTGAGGAGATTAAGGTAATAGTAGACTTTGATTTTTAAGAATAGTTATGAATTAGAATTTCGAGGACGAAATTATTTTTAAGGTGGGTAGATTTGTAGCTCCCCTTCCCGAAAATTTGAAATATTTTTATTATTATTTATTTTATTTGAATGGTGATTTTAGATTTTTATAAATAATTATTTAGTTAATTATTACGGTAGATGACTTTAGCCATGGTTGAGTTTTGAAGTACCAAACGACTAGGAATCACGGCACGGATAGTGCAGTGGCGTGCATTGACTAGTGTATTAGCCATGCCTAGGATGGACGAGCTATAGTGATGTCCTAACTAGGAAAACCAGGCTAAGTTGTGACATGACCATTATAAATAGTTTAATTATTCATTATTATTATTATTTGACGTTTAAGTGACCCGGTTGTACCAAACTAGTCCGGACTGGACCCGAACCAAGCTCAAGCCCCGGTAGGCATGTAGTGAGACCAAGGACGTCCTTGAGGACGTACTTTATCTGTATGCAAACATTTTGTATCTCTTTAGAAATTAACATATGTTTCTAGATATTTGCTATAAACGTAGAAAATAGCTAATATTAATAATAACTGGCGTTTTGGAATATATGTACAAATTTCTGGAGCCAAATAAATGGTTTGTTTGATGAGTTCACCGAAATACATTATTGGTTTAATTTCAGTTATTATTAGGATTATTATTATTATTAATGTTGTTGATGTTATATTAAATAATATTATTTTACAATTATTGGTTATAATTATTTTATTGTCAAATAAATATTATAGTATATGTGTTCATATTTATGTAGGTAGGCCCTACACTAGGTGGTAAAAAGTATTGAGGTTTATTTGGATTTTTAGGAAGATTATCAAATAAATATTATATATGTGAATATATAGATGTGTATGTATAAATAAATAAATATTATATATGTGAATATATAAATGTGTATTTATAAATGTATGTGTATATAAATGTGTGCGTGTATATATATATATATATATATATATATATATATATATATATATATATATATATATATATATATTATATGTGTGTACGGGTATATATATATATATATATATATATATATATATATATATATATATATATATATATATATATATATATATATATATATGTGTGTGTGTGTGTGTGTGTGTGTGTGTGTGTGTGTGTGTGTGTGTATAAATAAATATTGTATGTGTGTGTAAATATATATATATATATATATATATATATATATATATATATATATATATATATATATATATATATATATATATATATATATATATATATATATATATATATTTACACACACACACACACACACACACACACACACACACACACATATATATATATATATATATATATATATATATATATATATATATACATATATGTACATACGTACTTATATGTACATAGATATATATATATATGTATATTAATAAAGAAATAGAAAAAGAAAAGCAAAAGAATAAAAAAAAAAAAAACCAGCCCAGGCCCAGCCCGAGCAACCAACCAGCTGAGCAATTCTTCCCGAGCCCCCCCCCCCCCCTAAACCCACGAACACAACCAACCCGAGCGGATGACCCTGCTGTTATAACGAACAGAGAAGAAAAAAAAAACACAAAAACCCTATCCCTAAGCCGCGCCACCCCCTCCTCCAATACCGGCGACCCTGCCCCAGCCTCCGCGCGCCGCTGCGAGCCGCCGCCGGCCGGCCAGGCGCGGGAACTCGCACGCACAGGCGCGGGACAGTAGCAGCCACCAGCGAAGCTGCTTTCGCAACGTGATTTCGACCACGTCGCTCAACCAAACTCCGTTCCGTTTTTGCAGGTACGAACCCTACCTGACCCTCTTCAACGTCATTCAATTAGTTATAATTAAACTTCATTAGATCATAAGAAAAATCCTTTCGAAATCATGAAAAATCATGATTTATAGAAGTAGTTAACGCTTGATTGTAGTGTAAGCCCCTGAATTTAGGGCTGATTTTTTTTTAATTTTAATAATCAATTAATTAGAATATTATTATTTGATTATTATTTGATTTAATGCTCTTTACCGTGACTTGGAATTCTAGAGCATCAGGGATGCCAGTCTCTGGAAACTTCCTTCTTGAAGTTTTTAGTAGACGAGATTACCTTCACGTCGATATATCATGTCCCATCCAAACTCGTTCCCTTGCGCTCCTTTTGTATCGCGCAAGTTCGGGTCAATTTAGACCATTTAAATTATTAATTGATTTTCCACTCTTTTTCTTGATCCCCATAAGCACGTTACCGTGGCTTTTAATTTAGGAGCACCAGACTAGCCTTTTTCTCGAAACCAACTTGTCATGCCTGATCTACTTGAGACGCTCTTCACCCATGACCATTGTGTCCCACTCAGACACTCCATTTTGTGCTCCATTTCCTTCGCACAACTTCCGGTTCAATTTAGGCCAATTAATTATCTGCCGTAAAACCTGATTTAATTTCCAATTTAATTTCGGGACCTGACATCGACCCAACCTAGTCGACCCCAAATATGGACATGGCCCCCATGAAGCCTACTACCCGCCTGACACTTGTGTCCCATTTATTTGAGTCCCCGTATGTTATTTATTTGCCCATGATTATAAACACCTATTTTAATTCGAATATTGTCTCATGTCCGATTTTGGCCCGACCCGGCTCGACCGCACCCGAACCCAAGCTCCATGTTGCCCTCTCATGACTGCTCAATTACCCCACAAGAATTTCCTATTTTTTTCCTATTTTGAAAATATTTCTTTCTCTCTCTATTTATTAAATATCTTATGTGTATATATATATATATATATATATATATAACACTCTCTCTCTCTACCTATATCTCTCTCTCTCTCCTCACATCACTCTCTCCCTCTCCCCATGTAGCAGCCGAACATACCCCCCTCTCTCTATACTTCTCTCTCTATCTCTCTTTTATATATCTATATATGTACCTACATACATATATATTATATATATAAACATATATATCTAACTCCCTCTCTCTCTCTCTCCTATTATTAGCAAACACCCCTCCCCATCCACCAGCACACCCCTCTCCCATTGTGGCCGACCTCCCCCTCCCTCTATTCTCTCATTAATATCTATTCTCTCTCTCTCCCTCTAAATATCTATCTATTCTCACTCACTCTCTCTCTTCCCTATTATACACAACCACACTCCACCTCACTCCCCTCTCACATCAGCACTCAGCTCACCTCACCCCCTCTCCTGTACATGCCCGACCACAACCCCCTCCCATTTTCTTCTTCTTCTTCCTCACTACTTCTTGTTTTTTTTTCTCTCTCTCTTTCATTCAACACCATCACCTTCACCATCATCTCACCTTCACCACCATGCAACCCACCACCCCCGCCGTGCCGCCGCGCCTGCGCCGCTTGCCGCCGCCGCGCCCCCGTGCGGCCAACGCAGCAGCAGCAGCAGCAGCAGCTCACTGCAGCACTGGCAGCGGCAGCAGCATGCGCGCGCGCGCGCACCGGCCGGCCGCGCGCCACCCCGGCCGCCGCCGCCGCCGGCAAGCCCCCCCCCACGGCCGCGCGTGGGCCGGGCAAACCCCGGGCAGACCCCCGTGGCAGCCACCTTCGTCCCCGGTGCGCACGACAGTCGATTCGTGCATTTTTCACGAGATCCCGTCGACGCGCGCGCGGGAAAACTGTCAGAATTCGCGTCCCAAAACAGTAACTTCGCACCGATTTTCTGGACAATCCGACCGTTGGATCGGCGATCTCTTTGCTCCGTCTCAATCTCGGTATATCCCTCTTCACCTCTGTCAAATTTCACCCGTTAATTTCGTCGTTTGATACATCAAAACCGGCCACCAAATTGACGTTTTAATTTGTACTGTTTTTGGACAGTTTTGCGACGCCAACTTCGCGGGTTCGTATCTTCTCCATCGCAGCTCCGTTTTGCGCGCCACCAGTTCCGGTGCACAGCTGGTATAACCCTCTTCCTGCCCCCTTTAGATTTCATTTCAGTTTGAGCTTGTTAGGTCGGTCGAATTCGACGCCAAAGTTGGCCGTTCGAATTCTTTAATTTGCACTAGTTAAATTCCATTTTTGAATCCGGGACTCCGGATTCGAATTCTGACACCACCAGTAGACTCGTGGCGTCGTTCTGGCCTGTTTTCATATAAAGTTTGCCTGATTTGGAGAACGTGGGCCCGGGCACGCATTTCGGTGCAAAACGGGTCCCACTTTCTGAGTCAACGGGACTTTTTGACGCCGGCTCATCGGAATCCAATTCCGGATATACCGTTGAGTTCGTATCGTCATTCTGGACTCGTTGACATATAATTTGCTAGGTTTTAGTGGACATTGGTTCCGGCACGCATTTCGGTGCAAGTCGGATACCAACATCCGGGTCAACGGGTCATTTTGAGTTCGGCTCATCGGAATCCAATTCCGGATATACCGTTGAGTTCGTATCATCATTCTGGACTCGTTGACATATAATTTGCTGAGTTTTGAGGACATTGGCTCCGACACGCTTTTTCGTGTAAATCGGAATTTCAATGTCCCGGTCAACGGACCAATTTGAGATCGGGTCAACGGAATCCAATTCTGGATATACCGTTGGGTTCGTATCTTCATTCTGGATTCGTGGACATATAATTTGTTAGGTTTTGAGCACTTTTATTTCGGTACGTTTTTCGGTGCAAAGTGTGCCCAACGGCGGACATCATTTTGGCCCGAAATTACCGTTTTGCCCCTGTGTCCAAATTAGACTTTTGGACAGGCAATCCTAGCTGATTTGACCATTCTGGACACGTTGGTGATGTTAGTTTCATCATCCGACAACATCTGTAGATTTCTTCCCTTTTTGTGTCACCCTATTATTATAATATTTTCTCCTTTTGGTTGTTTTAGAGACCCGTCGATTTCAGTGATTTCTAAATCATTGAAATTCATAAGTTGACCTTGTAGATGTTTATAGAGACTAGCTTGACCATGGTTGACTACTTTGACTAGACGTCGAAGTAGAGTCAACAGTTGACCTAGGTTTGATCAGACTTGACCAACGTTGACTTTTTGACCAAAGTCGACTGTAGGTCAACCATTGACCTATTTAACCTAGATTAGACTTAGAGTTGACCGAAGTTGACCAGTTGACCAAAGTCAACTGTACGTCAACTTTGACCCAGTTTGTCTTAGTTTGACTTAGTTTGACCTAGATGTTAATACGCCTTTTGACCTTGATCAGCTCTTGTATTATTTCATCTTTAGGTCTGTGGCTTTACTCTGAACCCTGATTCATATTGACAGCAGGACCCCAGGCGAGTACATTCTCTGATAACTTATTCACAATTTATGATAACTGTTATGATTCATGTACTTAGTGTTGATATGCTTATTCTCGACACATGGTTCTCACGGATTGGTATTCTTGGA
Source organism: Iris pallida (assembly GCA_029216955.1). NCBI lineage: Eukaryota > Viridiplantae > Streptophyta > Magnoliopsida > Asparagales > Iridaceae > Iris > Iris pallida. Next base: position 21,318,760 of record JANAVB010024399.1, read on the forward strand.
TCCCGACGAGAGATGTCTCTCCTTCTTAGGTTGGGATGTATTGTGCAAGCACCCTTGTAGCTCTTGCTCGATATATGGTCACTGATTCTAGAGCAGGTTCGCGACCTTCTCATTAGAATCCCGTGCAGTGACGTGTCCTGTTTGGATCCATTCTACCAGTTGGGGTAGGGGGAGTAGTAGCGTATGCCTGTGATCAGATCCATCCCGATTCCCGAACAGTGTGAGTCATATACCGCACTTATGACTTGCCAGGCCGATTCTTGACAGGTACCCAAGCCGATCACAAGCTGAAACTACTACTCACACACATTGGATATATAGCTTACCTTGATTCGTGTACATGCCATGATATCGTTCTATTTTTTTGTTCTAGCTCTAGCTTTACAGCTTACCATGCCATGATACATACATGTACACTCCATGATTTATTGTATATGCTCTATTTACAGTCTTATAGCTTTTATTCTATCTTGAGATCTGTTATGAGATATATGTACTCGTTCCGCTCCTGACTGGATACGTTATGAAATTTTAGGAGTAGTTGTGCCCTCATTATTGGACTTCATGATGTTGCTAGCTGAGGTGGATCTCACTATTCTTCTATGTGAGTTGCCTGGTAGTTATTCTTAGTTAGTCTTATTGTTCCTTCTTTATCTTTCATGTCTTATGATCATTGTAGATTCTAGTTGTTCTAGTGATATTGCTATTATTTCTTGTCTTATCTTCCTTAGTTTCGTGATGTGACATGAGTACATTTCTAGTTATAGATCTTTAGATGTTGTAGTTAGTATAGTATACTTGACAGCGTTCTACCGCCGATACCGCGGCGTAGGCTGGGCGTGGCCCACGTATTCGTACCCGTATATCCGGGTGCGGGTCGTGACACGTTTTTAGTGGTGGCCCATGCAGGTCAGTCTTTGCAGTAAATGCGAAGTCGTGGTAGTACTTGAGCTTTTCTGTACTACTGCGAGCCTGCCCTAGGATTAAGGTTGAGTCATGGAAGATTTTAGGATTTTGGTACTCAGTCACATATTAGGAACTCTTGGTAGATTCCAGGGATGACCCCTGGGGAATCTTATTTCGAAGGCTTTCAAATCTTTTCCCACTTGTTTCCATTCGTCCTGATTTCTGAAATATCTGTCTGTATCAAACTTTATTCCTTCTTGGGATGAGTTTGTGGACCCCGGAGGGAAGTTATAAGTTGGACTTGTATATCATCTAGGTTGGAGAGAGAATATGATTTACCAACCTCGTATCATGGTCGGGGTTTGTTTTAGATTATATTTCACCATTTTCTATCTTGACCTAGGTAGTACACTCGGGACTTTCCCTGAGATTTTTCCTCTGAACCCTATCTCGGAAGTTGTTTCCGTTGTTTCTATTAACTTACCCTTGACTTTTTGTTGAATTTTAAATCTTAATATTCGTTGTTGACCTTTAATTTTGTTTTGGATAATTCTTTTAAGAATTGAGTTAAGATATCCTGATAAACATATTTTGGACGAGGACGATGAGAACGGTAAGTGTCTACTTTATTTATGGAGTTTAGAATTTATCGCAGTCATACTAGCTAGCGAGACATGGACATGGAGCCTGATTTTGGATATACTATCCTAGTTATGTCATTTAGGTTCTCTTGCAGCCATACCGGATGGCGTGGTAAGGAATCTAGATGACATGATTATAGGGTGTATACCATAGTTATGGACTTTATTGTTTATTACCGCTATGCTTACTGGCGTGGCGAGAATTCTGGCAACATGATTTGGGATAGACGTGTATGGTTATCAGGTCATATCTTAAATTGATTCACTTCTTTTACCAATTGAGCAAGATAATTCCTACCATTATTTCTTGTTTATCATTATTTTCTCTCCCATCATATGATGATTTCCTCATCTTGCCATCATTTCCTTTGACTTGTTTAACTATGTCTTGATTACACCAATCAACTCTCCCGTATCTACATCTGACATCTACACTTGAAAACTCAAAAAAAAAAAAAAAAATCTCGAAATGTTTATATCTCAATTATTTCTTAAATTTAGATGCTATTAAGATTTTGATTCCCTTCTGTCCATGACCAATCAATTTTGGTCGTCTAGTTTATCGTGCCAAAGAGTCTTGGTTGCTGACTAAACTCTAGATGACTTCAAACTCCTTGTGACTTGGGTTCCTTCCTAAATAGTGCTTTTAGGACTTTGATTTCGGATTCATGATTTTACCGTCTTTCATAGCTGAACTTGGATCTTGATCGTGCTTATGTAACCTATAATCTGATTTCTATCAAATCTATCTCTCAATCGTGCTATTCTCAAAATTTTCTCTCCATTTGCTTCTCTTAGCCTTGTTTTAGATTATGACTATCTGACTTTGATTTTCACGATCTTGATAATCTTAACCCTAAATCAAATCTTCATCGAGCTCAAATCCTGTTAATCAATGTTTGACCCGATTGTAACCGGACGAAGCTCAAGTTTTGATTTCGTTGTCATATCTAAATCGTGCCCCAATGACTTGACTTATTTCTGAAATCATGCACATATAATTTTGTTCATATTATGATTCTATCGTGCCAAATCCCTCATCGTGCCAGAATAATTTTAAATCGATTATCTTGATCGTGCAAACTCGTCATTCTTGGATCGTGCCTAAATTGTTGCCTAAATCTTCTATCATGTTTTAACCCCACTACCAACCTTTAATTTCGAGGACGAAATTTTTATAAGGTGGGTAGGATTGTAAGCCCCTGAATTTAGGGCTGATTTTTTTTTAATTTTAATAATCAATTAATTAGAATATTATTATTTGATTATTATTTGATTTAATGCTCTTTACCGTGACTTGGAATTCTAGAGCATCAGGGATGCCAGTCTCTGGAAACTTCCTTCTTGAAGTTTTTAGTAGACGAGATTACCTTCACGTCGATATATCATGTCCCATCCAAACTCGTTCCCTTGCGCTCCTTTTGTATCGCGCAAGTTCGGGTCAATTTAGACCATTTAAATTATTAATTGATTTTCCACTCTTTTTCTTGATCCCCATAAGCACGTTACCGTGGCTTTTAATTTAGGAGCACCAGACTAGCCTTTTTCTCGAAACCAACTTGTCATGCCTGATCTACTTGAGACGCTCTTCACCCATGACCATTGTGTCCCACTCAGACACTCCATTTTGTGCTCCATTTCCTTCGCACAACTTCCGGTTCAATTTAGGCCAATTAATTATCTGCCGTAAAACCTGATTTAATTTCCAATTTAATTTCGGGACCTGACATCGACCCAACCTAGTCGACCCCAAATATGGACATGGCCCCCATGAAGCCTACTACCCGCCTGACACTTGTGTCCCATTTATTTGAGTCCCCGTATGTTATTTATTTGCCCATGATTATAAACACCTATTTTAATTCGAATATTGTCTCATGTCCGATTTTGGCCCGACCCGGCTCGACCGCACCCGAACCCAAGCTCCATGTTGCCCTCTCATGACTGCTCAATTACCCCACAAGAATTTCCTATTTTTTTCCTATTTTGAAAATATTTCTTTCTCTCTCTATTTATTAAATATCTTATGTGTATATATATATATATATATATATATATATATATAACACTCTCTCTCTCTACCTATATCTCTCTCTCTCTCCTCACATCACTCTCTCCCTCTCCCCATGTAGCAGCCGAACATACCCCCCTCTCTCTATACTTCTCTCTCTATCTCTCTTTTATATATCTATATATGTACCTACATACATATATATTATATATATAAACATATATATCTAACTCCCTCTCTCTCTCTCTCCTATTATTAGCAAACACCCCTCCCCATCCACCAGCACACCCCTCTCCCATTGTGGCCGACCTCCCCCTCCCTCTATTCTCTCATTAATATCTATTCTCTCTCTCTCCCTCTAAATATCTATCTATTCTCACTCACTCTCTCTCTTCCCTATTATACACAACCACACTCCACCTCACTCCCCTCTCACATCAGCACTCAGCTCACCTCACCCCCTCTCCTGTACATGCCCGACCACAACCCCCTCCCATTTTCTTCTTCTTCTTCCTCACTACTTCTTGTTTTTTTTTCTCTCTCTCTTTCATTCAACACCATCACCTTCACCATCATCTCACCTTCACCACCATGCAACCCACCACCCCCGCCGTGCCGCCGCGCCTGCGCCGCTTGCCGCCGCCGCGCCCCCGTGCGGCCAACGCAGCAGCAGCAGCAGCAGCTCACTGCAGCACTGGCAGCGGCAGCAGCATGCGCGCGCGCGCGCACCGGCCGGCCGCGCGCCACCCCGGCCGCCGCCGCCGCCGGCAAGCCCCCCCCCACGGCCGCGCGTGGGCCGGGCAAACCCCGGGCAGACCCCCGTGGCAGCCACCTTCGTCCCCGGTGCGCACGACAGTCGATTCGTGCATTTTTCACGAGATCCCGTCGACGCTGCGCGCGGGAAAACTGTCAGAATTCGCGTCCCAAAATAGTAACTTCGCACCGATTTTCTGGACAATCCGACCGTTGGATCGGCGATCTCTTTGCTCCGTCTCAATCTCGGTATATCCCTCTTCACCTCTGTCAAATTTCACCCGTTAATTTCGTCGTTTGATACATCAAAACCGGCCACCAAATTGACGTTTTAATTTGTACTGTTTTTGGACAGTTTTGCGACGCCAACTTCGCGGGTTCGTATCTTCTCCATCGCAGCTCCGTTTTGCGCGCCACCAGTTCCGGTGCACAGCTGGTATAACCCTCTTCCTGCCCCCTTTAGATTTCATTTCAGTTTGAGCTTGTTAGGTCGGTCGAATTCGACGCCAAAGTTGGCCGTTCGAATTCTTTAATTTGCACTAGTTAAATTCCATTTTTGAATCCGGGACTCCGGATTCGAATTCTGACACCACCAGTAGACTCGTGGCGTCGTTCTGGCCTGTTTTCATATAAAGTTTGCCTGATTTGGAGAACGTGGGCCCGGGCACGCATTTCGGTGCAAAACGGGTCCCACTTTCTGAGTCAACGGGACTTTTTGACGCCGGCTCATCGGAATCCAATTCCGGATATACCGTTGAGTTCGTATCGTCATTCTGGACTCGTTGACATATAATTTGCTAGGTTTTAGTGGACATTGGTTCCGGCACGCATTTCGGTGCAAGTCGGATACCAACATCCGGGTCAACGGGTCATTTTGAGTTCGGCTCATCGGAATCCAATTCCGGATATACCGTTGAGTTCGTATCATCATTCTGGACTCGTTGACATATAATTTGCTGAGTTTTGAGGACATTGGCTCCGACACGCTTTTTCGTGTAAATCGGAATTTCAATGTCCCGGTCAACGGACCAATTTGAGATCGGGTCAACGGAATCCAATTCTGGATATACCGTTGGGTTCGTATCTTCATTCTGGATTCATGGACATATAATTTGTTAGGTTTTGAGCACTTTTATTTCGGCACGTTTTTCGGTGCAAAGTGTGCCCAACGGCGGACATCATTTTGGCCCGAAATTACCGTTTTGCCCCTGTGTCCAAATTAGACTTTTGGACAGGCAATCCTAGCTGATTTGACCATTCTGGACACGTTGGTGATGTTAGTTTCATCATCCGACAACATCTGTAGATTTCTTCCCTTTTTGTGTCACCCTATTATTATAATATTTTCTCCTTTTGGTTGTTTTAGAGACCCGTCGATTTCAGTGATTTCTAAATCATTGAAATTCATAAGTTGACCTTGTAGATGTTTATAGAGACTAGCTTGACCATGGTTGACTACTTTGACTAGACGTCGAAGTAGAGTCAACAGTTGACCTAGGTTTGATCAGACTTGACCAACGTTGACTTTTTGACCAAAGTCGACTGTAGGTCAACCATTGACCTATTTAACCTAGATTAGACTTAGAGTTGACCGAAGTTGACCAGTTGACCAAAGTCAACTGTACGTCAACTTTGACCCAGTTTGTCTTAGTTTGACTTAGTTTGACCTAGATGTTAATACGCCTTTTGACCTTGATCAGCTCTTGTATTATTTCATCTTTAGGTCTGTGGCTTTACTCTGAACCCTGATTCATATTGACAGCAGGACCCCAGGCGAGTACATTCTCTGATAACTTATTCACAATTTATGATAACTGTTATGATTCATGTACTTAGTGTTGATATGCTTATTCTCGACACATGGTTCTCACGGATTGGTATTCTTGGATCCCGACGAGAGATGTCTCTCCTTCTTAGGTTGGGATGTATTGTGCAAGCACCCTTGTAGCTCTTGCTCGATATATGGTCACTGATTCTAGAGCAGGTTCGCGACCTTCTCATTAGAATCCCGTGCAGTGACGTGTCCTGTTTGGATCCATTCTACCAGTTGGGGTAGGGGGAGTAGTAGCGTATGCCTGTGATCAGATCCATCCCGATTCCCGAACAGTGTGAGTCATATACCGCACTTATGACTTGCCAGGCCGATTCTTGACAGGTACCCAAGCCGATCACAAGCTGAAACTACTACTCACACACATTGGATATATAGCTTACCTTGATTCGTGTACATGCCATGATATCGTTCTATTTTTTTGTTCTAGCTCTAGCTTTACAGCTTACCATGCCATGATACATACATGTACACTCCATGATTTATTGTATATGCTCTATTTACAGTCTTATAGCTTTTATTCTATCTTGAGATCTGTTATGAGATATATGTACTCGTTCCGCTCCTGACTGGATACGTTATGAAATTTTAGGAGTAGTTGTGCCCTCATTATTGGACTTCATGATGTTGCTAGCTGAGGTGGATCTCACTATTCTTCTATGTGAGTTGCCTGGTAGTTATTCTTAGTTAGTCTTATTGTTCCTTCTTTATCTTTCATGTCTTATGATCATTGTAGATTCTAGTTGTTCTAGTGATATTGCTATTATTTCTTGTCTTATCTTCCTTAGTTTCGTGATGTGACATGAGTACATTTCTAGTTATAGATCTTTAGATGTTGTAGTTAGTATAGTATACTTGACAGCGTTCTACCGCCGATACCGCGGCGTAGGCTGGGCGTGGCCCACGTATTCGTACCCGTATATCCGGGTGCGGGTCGTGACATGTAGTACCAGAACCCGGAATTTGAAGGCGAATTATGAGCCAGTTATCGAGGGTTTCAGAAATCTACCTGAACAGAATTATAAACAACCTATACATGATCAAAACTCTATTTTTAGTTTAATTTCTAGGTGTTTATTTTTTGTTTAAAATTATTTTGAAAATTAAGAAAAATCTATTTTCAAAATATCGAAAAAGTCTGATACGACGTACGCCCCGTCAATCCGGGCGACGTGGTCGCGAACCGAAAGCATAAGAAGGTGCGTATCGGCTTCGCGGACGTGTGGGCTTTGACGGAATTCAAATTGGTCGCGTGTGCGCGACGAATTTGATGCGTATCCGTCGAAATTCACCGTATCGGCCTCTGTGCAAATTTCCCAATTACTTTGTGCACGTTCGTCATATTGAGACGAAACTTGTGCCAACAGGACCGTATCGTTTTTCTGGTCCTGTATGCCAGACAGTTGATCGTATCGCCGTTTTACGGGCCCCACGGTCCGACTCAACGGGCGATTTTGTGCACGGCCCGCCGGAATCCAACTTTGGACATACGGTTGGGTTCGTATCGAAAAACTGGGCCTGTTGACATATAGTTTGACGACTTTAGTGACCATAGACTCAGGCACGCTTTTCGGTGCAAAGCGGATCCAACAGCGGACACCATTTTGATCCAAAATTATCGTTTTGCCCCTATGTCCAGAATTGGACTTAAGGACAGACAATTCTAGCTAACTTGACTATTCTGAGAATGTTGGTAATGTTTATTTCAGCATCCGGAGACTTCTACATGTGTTGACTGATTGTGGCTCATTGAGTGGTATAGTATTAACGGTTTCACCAGCATATGACCTCAGGCGAGTACATCTCTGATAGTTTTTATATCTGATTATCTCTATGAATCATGTACGTAGTAGTGTTTTACATTGATATTCCATTGGTTCTTGACACGATGTTACACGAGATAGTAGTTATGGATTCTTTACATGTTGTTCGTGACCAATTTATTATCGTGTTCGTGACATGTTTGGATCCATGAGTACTGGTCGGACGAGGAAATACTCTAGACATGTAAACAAACCGAAAATTATACTTGCCTAATAGCAGCCTCACACTTCACGTGCGGGTGCCGGATCTTATTATTGCCTAATAGCAGTCACACATTTCATGTGCGGGTGCCGAATTTAGCCTTAGTCGTTTACATGTCGAAGTAGTATTTTAACTCACTAGATAGGTACAGTGTCTGGTTCTACAGTATATTGCTGGTTACAAGTCTTCTCTGTTTTTAGTACTCACTTGCCTTATTCACCATGCTCAGTTTTTGCCATGATTCTATGTTTATCCTTTTGTCGTGTATTTCATTGTTATTTACTGATTTATGGATTTCATCATTTATTGATTCTGTTGTGAGATTGTACTCGTTCCATTCCTGACTGGAAACCAAAATTTTTCAGGTTTAGCCGCGACCACTCTTAGCACTGGGAAGGCATGGGTATGCTGAGGTCAACCTAGATAGTTGGATTAGCTGTCTTTTCTATTTTGTGAGACATTGTATTTTCTAGCAAATGTGAAGTTGTAAACCTTGTAATTTGTAAATTGACTTAATAATGTGAATGAGCAATAACTGTATATTTATGATTTTGAGCATATTGGCCGTGACAGCGTTCTACCGCCGACTCTGCGACGTAGACTGGCTTGGACACGTCTCGTATCCGAAAAGCGGGTGCGGGTCGTGACATCTTAACTACATGGTATAATGCTGCTTTACTTCTTTGATGTAGGTTTTTTCTAAGGGCATCACATTTTTTACTTGGGGGAAGCCCTTACTTGGGGGCAGCCCAAGCAGGTGGAGATTTTGCTAGGGGCTGTCCAAGCAGGTGGAGATTTTGCTAGGAGGTGCCCACAATTTGCTTGGGGCTAGTCCAAAAATTAGGATTTTTTTTCTCTTCTCTTTCCTCCTCCTCCTCCTTCCTCTTTCCTTCTCCTCCTCCTCCTCCTTCCTCCAGCGGCGGCGCCACCACTACTACCAGCCGCCACCGCCTCCGCCTCATTCGTCTCCTTCCTCTGCCTGATGAGTGATTCCCCCTCCTTCCTTCGCCTCCTTCCTCCTCCTTCGCCTCTTTCCTCCTCTTTCCTCCGCCTCCTTTCCTTCTTCCTCCTCCGCCTCCTTCCTCCGTCTCCCTCCGCATCCTCCGCCTCCCTATCCGAGGGCTGCCAACTTGTTGGCAGTCCTAACATATGTCAGGACTGCCAACTTGCTGGCAGTCCTAGGACTGTCACTAAGTTGGCAGTCCTAACATAATGTTAGGACTGCCACTAAGTTGGCAGTCCTAACATAATGTTAGGACTGCCACTAAGTTGGCAGTTCCACTTGCTGGAAAATATTGGTCTAACCCCAAGTAAAAATGGATGGCAAACTTGTAATTTTTTTGAACATTTTTTGGACTAACCCCAGTAAAAAGTGTGGTGTCATTAGAAAAAACCTTGATGTATTTTTCAGTCTGTTTCATTCAAGATTGTTCTGTAAGAATAAGATAGCGCTTCATTCGCCAAAACTTAGCAAACATAGCAAAATGTACACATTATTATTGCTGAAACTAATGCCTACGTCGGACTTGCAGATTACTGATATTGAGGAAAATTTTGGGTTCCAGAAATGTTCTGAAGATGTTCAACTTAGGAAATGGGTCCTGAGACGGTTCATCCGTGTTGATCAAAATATGTTAATAAATAAATTAATTAAACTACAATTGAAGGAGAACAATATTTTTGAGACCCTAAATCTATTCAATTCTAAAATATTTATTAACATATTTTGGACGGTTAACACGAGTCATCCAAGCACTAAGTTGGATGTCTTTATGACCCAATATTAATTTTCCAATATTTATTGAACATAAAGTCTAATTAACATTAAAATAAATAGCACCCCATGAATGTTGTCATTGTTGCTCATCCTCAAGTTAACTAACTTGCTCTACTCTTTTAAAGTTGCGTTCCATCTACTAAAAAAACCCAAAGCAAGATTCAGGAATTTTATCTATTCTACTATATAATAGGAAAACTTAGATGGTGAAACTTTTGAATTCCGAAAATACCCTTACATACTTATACTAATTAAAAATAGTTCATTAATTTTAATAAGGACAACTTAGTAATTAGGAAGACTACCCTTTGATCTTCCTAAAGAGTCTTCCTAAACTAATTAAAAAATATTAAAAACGTGCAGGGCACGTGCACATATGCTAGTTAGAATAAAACAACTATCCCAAGAGTTATTTTTCTGAGTATTATTCTATACCAATATTAAAATTGGAGTAAATATCTTTATGTACATTGCTTATTTTCTTTCTATATTTTGTACTAAACGTTTTGGATGCAGTCAAGTTCGAGTGAATGACGAGGGGGACGGATAACAAGCTATTGATTCTTGTATTGTGGATATGATCATAAATTTTAGTACTATGTTTAAGAGAGGAACTCTGAGACATTAATTCTCTTGATAAATCATTACTATTATTGCAAGAATAAGAGAACTAATTTTCATGGTAAATGTGGTTTCAGCTCAAGACATTTTGCCACGCGTGAACCTACGTCGATTTTCTATTGGACGGAGTTAGCAGGGGAGAGTAATTTTTTTTATCCAATCGTGTGTTGACACGTGGCATTCGATTTATTTTTTTCCGGTTCATTTTTTTTTTGGGCTGTTAGGACTTTTCCTTGAAAAAAGAGGACTTTGTTCACTTTATTATTTTTATACTTTAAATATATTTAAAAATCCATCATTCAAGCTGAGCTCATAAGCTAATGAACCGGCCAGGCGGTTCAGATTTGTACACGTAGGTTGCCTCAAGATTTGACGGAGGAGGATGTGGCGAACCAGCAGCAACCACCACCCCTGCTAAACCTTGCGCCAACGGTCATATTATTCAAAAACTCTCCACTGACACTCTATATAACTCTCCAATTTCTTCCTCTCTTCTCCAAACTCAGCTCTCTCTCTCTCTCTCTCTCTCTCTCTCTCTCTCTCTCTCTCTCTCTCTCATCAGAAGAAGATATGGACTTCCACAGCCTCTCGAGGAGAGAGCTCCAGTCCCTCTGCAAGAGGAACAGCATCCATGCCAACATGACCAACGCCGCCATGGCCGACGCTCTCGCAGCCCTCGGTACCGTGCTCCAGGAGGACCGGCAGTACCTCTCCCTGAAGAAGGCGGAGGCAACGGGATCCCCCGAGCCGCCGAAGACGACGACGACGGGGAGGAGGACGTCCGCCCGCCTCTCGTCCCGCCGCGCCGCCGCGCCCCTGCAGGGAAGCCCCCTGCCGCGGTCCCGCCGGGTCGCGGCAAGGCCCCCCGGCGTCCTCCTGGATCTCGACGACGAGGGGAGCGTGGAGGAGAAGGGACCGGCTCCGGAGAGGACCCCCCGAGCTCCGGTCACGGCACAGAAGAAGGAGAGGGAGGAGGAGAGGACGGTGTCGGTGGGAGTGACGACCCGGCGGAGGGCTAGAGAGCCTCCTGTCGATGTTACGGTCGGGAGCATTAGTACGAGGAGGAGTGCTAGAGGCCGGAAGGCTGCCGCCGCCGCCACCAAGATGGCGGATTTGACGACGAGCAAAGAAGAACAAGAAGAAGAAGAAGAGAATGGTAAGTTGATGTGCATTGAAATCAAAATTCTTAATGTTCGGCTTGGCAATTGAAGGGGTAGCTGTTATGAGGTGTTTTTAGAGTACCGGTTATGAGGAGGGGTCCGATTTTGAATGATTTTTAAGTAACGACTTTTAAATAAGTCGCATCCATACTTAGTAATTCACTAAGCTAACTAACGATTCTGAAAGTTTTTTACACGAATAAAATTAAATAGGGAAGAGTATCAGTAGTTATAATTATATTTTCTGTGAGGATATAAATGGAATAAAATAATAAAGTTGTTCAAAATCCATCGATTTGGAGTGTTTATAAAGCCACCCAAAATTACATTACACCGGATTTGGGAAGTTTTTGACCCGACCAAAACCAGCGTCTCAAAAAAATTAAAAGCAGGAGTTTTCATAGACGGTTGGTTCGAAAATACTCCAAAACCGGTGAAAATATCGTTACCAAGCAGACCCTAAGTTGCATGTTCTAAGTGTTCCTATATACATGATCATTCTTTTGTAGATGTCGTCGCGAAGAACGTTACTATTTCTAGTGGTCCAGCAATGGAGGGAGGAGAGGAGAGAGGTTCGCTCAAGATTGTGGAGGAGATGGCTGCAGTGCTCTTCTCGCTCGAGGAACCGAAAGTCACAGCCTCTTCGGAAGAGAAGGAGAACGTAGCCAAGGAAGAGAAGTGATACGAGAATAGAGAGCAAGAGCTGAAAGGAGGAGGAAATGTTAAAATTTCCGAGAATAGAGAGCAAGAGCTGAAGGAAGAGGAAAATGTTGAAGAAGCAACTTTAGAGAACTCAAAGAAGGAACAGAATGGTACAGAGGAGGGAGAAGGAGGAGAGGAGAGCGGCGGCGACGACGATGACGACGGCGGCTACGAGGAAGTCACCTATGAGTTCCTTGAAGAGACCAAAGAGCCAGTCGAAATCGTGGTGGTCGCGGTGGAGAAGAAGATGGAGGCAAAAGGCGGGTCGAGTCCTGTCCTTCCCGTGTCTTCGGATTCGGACTGCAACAAGAAGGAGGAGGAGGAGGAGCGAGTCACCATCACCTTGACGAAGGCCGAGCTCGGCAGCATCAGCCTGAGGAAGCTCAAAGCTATGTGCAGGGACACTCTGGTCAGCAACACCGACACCAAAACCAAAACTAAAACGAAGGTATTATTATCACTTCATTCTCTTTGGAGGGGCAAAAATTTTCTGTTGTAGCACTATTTATTATGTCCCTCCATATTGTCTTTTTAAATCATTTTTTGTTATGTGACAGCTGACGTGGTATCTGACATAACAACTAACATGACAAATTTTAACCTAAAAAATTTATCATTCATTTTTTTAAAAGTCAATTTTAATATTCATTTTGATTAGCTAATTTTAATTTTAATTTTAATATTAATATTTAAATTTGTAATGTCAGATGTCACATAAAAATGAATAGTTCGGAGGAGTACTTTGGAGAGAATAATGACATTTTCCATTTAAAATAGATTAATTAGAGCATGTCAAGTTATGCTATCGCACGGGGCTAAAAATCGAAGGTCCCAAAAAATTTAACATTTCCTATATATTAGTAATGTAAAAAGCTCTATTCTTAGATTTAGGTATCTTTGTTTTTAGAAGCTGCAGAATGTCATAAAACGACCTTTTTTTAGAGCGGTTTAAATTTTTAAGAATTTTGTACATAACCTTGTAAATTGTAATGTCAGAAACATCCATGAGGTTAACATTTAATATTTTTTGGTTGATTGTTTTAGGAGGAGGAAGAGAAGAGAAGAGGTCCGCTCTGAAATCCTTGGGAAAGCTTATGAAGCTCCATGAAACTATGAGGATTTTTCTATTTTTTCTCTTCTTTTTTTCTTTTTTTGCTTTAGCTTCATTTGTAGTTGCAAGCTTTGCAATTGAGAGGTCTTGTTATGTAGGCAGTGATGAAACTATATATGGTTTCTGCCTTATTTTTTTTTCCCCTCTCTTATTCCATTAAGGTTTTTCTCTGAATTGTTATCATGGTTACAGTAATGCAATAAGAATTGCTATTGAGTGCAACAGACATTGAATGAATAATCCAGAATTACATTTTATAAAAAAAAAAGTTAATTTTTTTTTGTCTCCCACTCGCAATCGAACCCTGTCCTGTCGGATTTTATGTCTACATTTCAGCCATTAGAGCTACCAAGCTTTGAATATATATACACACACATATCATGACACCATATCGGTGGTATAGTTTCATTATACTAGAAAGGGCATTACAATTCTAGCAATTTTGGGACCATTTATTGTGTTCATCAAGCATAACACCGATATATCTTTTGGCTCGGATTTAGTTGTGGAAAAAGTTCAAACTCAAGATGCTTGCTTTAGGTTGTTTCTTTTATCAGCTCTATATATTATGAGAATCTAGATTGCTTATATTTAAAGATCTCCTTGGCTACATCAGGAGAATATAGAAAAAGATACAGAGAGAGAGAGAGAGAGGGAGAGGGGTTGAAGGTGATTGAAATCTTCTAAGGAGGGTTTCATATTACTATTTGTGTGTGTATTTCTTGTAAGGTGATAGTAATCTTCTAAGGAGGGTTTCTATCATTGTTAGATCGAGCTTGACCGAACTAGGTTACATATAGTGTGTTTATGGTTGAAGTACAATATTTTTAATTTGTTTATCCTAGATTGTAAAATTCTGTCTGACAAAATAAATAAGTTCTTATTTAGATTCTCCTACTGAGTTGATTCTCCTTTTGATATTATCTATTATGTTCTATATATAGGGACTTTAACTTGTGATGTCTAACTCTTAAGATGGACATTTTTTCTTAATAACTTTTATTCATCATTTCTAGCAATATACGTGTATTTGATAAAAAAAAAGAGGGTTATTTATAATATGCATTTTGGTAGCTGCTCTCGTTGTTTTAAAAACAAAGAACATCCCCCTAGGTGCTTAATTTTTCACTCACTTTCTTATGCACCAGGGCGGTACAACTAATTAACTCTAAACCAGAGGGGTGTTCTTTGTTCTTAAAACAACGGAAACAGTTACCAAAATAAATATAAACCATAGGGGTACAACTAATTAACTCAAAAAAAGAAGTAAAGTATTTTAATAACTTTTATTCATCATTTTTTAATAACTTTTATCATCACTTCTCGCAATAATGATGAATAATAACTTTTAGTTAGTATAATATATTTTCATTCATCTCTCAGGAATAATAAAAGCGCACCCCGATTCGAACATAATTATTACATTAGTTATATTACTAATTATCTAAATTCCACCTAATTATTATTTAACTAAACTAATATAATTATAAAATACTGATTATGTAAAATACTAATTAGTAATTTGTTAATACAAATTAATTATCTTAATTTATTGACTAATTGTAATTTATTAATATTTAAGAACTATATTAATTTATTATTATTATTATTATTATTATTATTATTATTATTATGTAAATTTATTATTATTATTATTATTATTATTATTATTATTATTATTATTATAAAATACTGATTAAATACTAACTGGTAAAATACTGATTATAAAATACTTATTATTATTATAAAATACTTATTATTATTATTATTAATTTATTATAAAATACTGATTATAAAATACTTATTATAAAATACTTATTATTATAAAATACTGATTATAAAATACTATGAATCATTACCACATAGTGAATGACTTAGAATCATTGTCTACTCATCTTTTGAACTGTAAACTAATTAAAGAATCCATGACCTACACCATTTTGTGCAGTCAAATGATCCATTACAATTGTAGATAGTACTCTTACTACTTAAAATTGTAAGTTCGTAGAAACTTATGTTTGTTGCATGGGCACAGATACGATATGGTTAGGTTCGGACATGGCAATAGGGACACAGTACTAGTTTTGTGTCTCCTAATGTATTTTGGAGTGTCCTTGCTGTGCCAATATAGTTGAGGACACTGTTGATCATGATGTGTATGATTAATATACGTGTGTGCATGCACTCAGATTATCAGATGTGAGAGTACTATCTATATTTATTCAGGTTTTAAATATACTATCAGAGTCTCTCATTTGTCAAAAATGTGGTTACATAGTTGGATTCATACTGGATTACTTTCATTTGCTTACAGCAATATCTTCTGTTCTTTTGGAATTTCTGTAAATTAACAGTTGAGGAGAAATTTAAAAATTCAAGAATTGGTAAGGGAAAATTAGCTTTACAGATTTGGTTAGTGGATTAGCAGTTTAGCTTACAGAAGAAGGAACATGGTTGTCTGCGGGAACTTTACTTTCCATGAATGACGGACACAAATTTTCCTTAAAACCAAGTATAGAGGAATGTTAACTGTCACAACTGTAGAAGCATGGAATTTCACAACCAGAAAGCCTATGTGCCAGACACTACATGCGCTAGAACTCAGACGAAGAACTTCACAGCAAAGTCAATAAGTATAGACATTTGAAGAAGGACTTTTCATTTTATATATAAAAGTCTATTACATGTCTAGAAAAGGTTGTACAAAGGAAAATTTCTACAAAGGAAAGATCCTAAGTCTACAGCCAGCGGCCACCATGCGCCTTCAGATAAGCGCAGCGGCCACCATGCGTCTCCAGATAGGCGCAGCATCACCATGCGCCACCAGTGAGGCACAGCAGATACTATGCGCCTCCATCCAGGCGCATCCCGCCATCTCTTCAGCAGCTCAGTTATGTGCATCCAGCCCAGCTATGTGCATCCCTTCAGCCAAATTCTTCCAGCCAGGCTCACCTGGCCGAGCAGAGCCCAGTTATGCGCCGCTCTTCCAGCCAGGATCACCGGATAAGTGCTTCCACAAAGCATTTAACCCTCTGGCTGGAACCAAGGAAGAGAGGAGCACGACAAAGCTGTGGCCAGGGGAGGCTTCGAAAGAGCCTCCAAAGCCCAAGGAAGACCGTGATCGAAATCATGGCACAAGGAAGCTCTCAACACAACCAGAGTGGGCGACACCCACTTTGAAGGAAGAGAAAGCCTAGCACCGCCATTCCGATCTACGGCTCTTCCGGAATAACGGAGACAAGGCCCGAGCATCCCTATCTTTGGATGCAACAGGCACCTTCCGCCTGCCTCGGAAGCCCTCGACTCCGTCTTTTGGATGTAACAGTCACCTTCAAGTGCATCGAAGACAACACAACGTCTCATCTTCACCCTCGGGAGCACTTCGTCAACAGAATGCACCCGCATGTTCAAGTTCATGTTGGAAGTACGTGAGGGAATGAAAAGCAAATCTTCTCTCCATGCCACTATTTATAGGCCGGGCAGATCAAACCCACGCGCCAAGTGGATGGCCCTCCGAATTTCGTGCAATGAATTTACATTAAATGGATGAACCGGACGCCTCGAATTCAGCCAAACGGCTATTTATAGCACTCGAAGAGCGAGACAGCCGCATCATTAAAAGACATGTTCGATGCGCCAGCCAGACAGCGCATCACACGGACGCACCCTTCGGCATCAGGCGCATCACACAGACGCGCCCTACAGTACTCGGCGTATTACAGAGGGTGCGCCCCCACACATCTCCATACCGAGTGGAACGCCAACCGACGCGCCCACTCAGCTGTCCATCGAACGTCACCAACATTAAATGCTGAACTGACAGAGTTGGCAGCACGCCTCCCAAAGTCTGAACAGTTCAGAAAACGAAGCGTCGACAACGTCAGCATCATCATGACTTTATTTCGACGGCTACTGCCACGTGGCCACTCAACCAACCGCATGCACCTCTACGGCCATGCGTCCAAATCAGCATGCGCCTCAAAAGCCATGTGCCTCAGACTGCTCTCTGATCCCGAAAGACAGAAGGAAAGTCGCCTGCATGCGCCTCAAAAGCCATGCGCCCCAAATGGTTTGTAACTCCTAAAGGTTATGAGCCGCAGCCTCCTCCTGCGCCCAATCCAAGGCGCAGCCCACCAGATCACTCCTCTCCACCAAATCCGAGATCTTCAAACCATGAGTCAACGACACGTGTCCTTTGACTCAACTCATCCAAGATTTCAGCAACGGAAAGATTTTCTCTCTGCTACGTGCCGGCTCACAACAGCAGTATGAAGAGTTCTCCCCCTCGATCAGGGCGCAGCATCCATGCGCCTCCATCAGCAACCTCCACGTGGCGTCCCCACACCGGCGCATCCTACATGCGCGCATGAGCAGCCAGCCTGCAAAACTATAAATAGAAGGATCATCTCCTTCACACACAGGACTCACAACACAGAGAGAATCCACAACAGAGAATCACCGGAGAGGCAGTTCTAGACACTCAACGTCTTCCTCCTCTCAGCAAGCTCCAGCACCCAGAGCAATCAACACCTTAAGAGAACCGATAACCGTCGTCAGCCGGTCAACGGAGTTAACGTATTACCACTCGCTCCATTGGCACTAAGGACCCAGCTTAAACAAAAGTGTACTCCTAGGACTACATCTAAGTCCTATATTGTATCACTGTTCTGTTTGTATTAAAATTTCAATCAAAAAAATTTTAATGGCAAACAAGCTGGCGACTCTGCTGGGGACTTCTTTCTCCTCTACCGAGAAAGTCGTGTCACAGGCCGACGACGTGAAGGTGGGCTCCTCCCACAAGACGCTGATAGTGCGCCTCAATCAACAGGCGTACGAGGAGTTCATTTCTGAAGGAAGTGCGAGTCCTTCGAAGCGGCTGTCGAAGCCGAAGAAGACCCGCGCAGTCTGGGTACGCAAAGTCGACGCCTCGGACACCACCGTTGAAGGGGATGCGCCCGTCCAGCCTTCCCTTCCTGCTGACGTCCTCAGCAGTCAAGGTGCGCCCGCTGATGCAGCACATCTCTCGGGGAAGCGTGCGGCTGACCACATTCCCCAGCCATCTTCCTTTCAGGCGAGGAAGATACGTTGACGGAGCAGGGGCGCAGCCAATGCCCCGCGCATCACTTCTGATGCGCCACAAAGAGCCTCTGTCTTTGACAGACTCACTCGCTGTAATGGCGAGGAGAATTTGGATGCTGAGTACTATGCGCCCCAGCGGGCTGGTACGAAGAAATCCAAGGCGGCACGGGCCATGCGCCACAAACGTGCTATGCCAGCAGCCGGCCAGAGGTACGCGCTTACAATCACGCGCGCTGCCGATGGCAAGCTGTACAAGGTTGACTCAAGTGCTTCTGCACCGACAACGAGTCGACCTTCAAAGTCCTCATCTCGCTTGGGCGCATTCACTGCGTGCACAACCAAGCCAAGAGAGGCAAACTCAGTGGTCTTGAACTCCCGCGCCTCCTCTGGTTGTGCGTTTGAGGTCCGTTCAAGTCACTTCAAATGCTGTGGTTCCCCCACTACTGATCGTGATGCCTGCTTGGTATTAGATCAGGGGACGCAGCACTCACCCGACCACCCCGGCGCTTGGCCCTGCCATGCGCCTGAGAGGGGTGTGAGGGTAGCACTCTCCTCCAACGACCTGCGCAACGTGATCACTCACAAGTGCCGGTCAGGAGAGTTGACCAACAAGCACGATGCGCCTCTCACGGGGCACACTTGTGCAGTGGTCACCATCAATTGCTGTTGCAAGACGGCAGTACCGCCAAAGCAGTCAGTCTTCCAACGGCTACAATCATCGACACCCCTCCGACATCGCCTTGGGACGAAGGTGTCAGCAGAAGAGGAGCTAAAGGTTGCTTCATGCAACGTGATCTCCAACTCCTCATCTGTCCGGAAGACGACTGCCAATTCCTCGTCTTCATCCAAAAGCCAGCCGAGGAAAACCAAGGCAGCTGTCTCGACCTCTGGAGTGTTCGAAGGCACTCGGTCGAGGAAGAAGTTCTTGGAGGAAGCTGGGGGTAGCCAGACCCTTGTCGAGCCTCCTTCCGAAGACGAAGATGTCCAAAGCACAGCTGCGGCGAATCTTTATCAAGGCGAAGATGGCCTCCCTGAAGCCCCTCAAAATGACGATGTCCTCCAGGACACCGCCGGGGGTAGTGCTGGAAACGAAGAGGCCCTTCAAGACAGAGCTGAGGGCAGTCAGGCCCTTGCAGATGCGCCTGTCGAAGACGAACTCCAGAATGTGGCAGGGGGTGGCCAAACACCAGGAGAAGTGACTCCTCCACATGAGAGCGAGGCTGAGAGCGAAGCCTCAACTAATCCATCCACTTCCGGCCGTGTCATGACAGTATACATGACCGGGGGTGATCTTGAGACTGATGCGCCGCCACAGGACATTGTCCAGCGCATAGACTCGCTAGAGAGAGGACTCAAAACCCTCTCTGCCTCAATGCAAGCACTGACTCAAGCAGTGTTTGAGATGCGGTCGGCCTTGATCAGGACACCTTCAAATGGTCCCGACCCAGGAGCCAATGGAGAGTCGAGTGTGTCCCTCCAACGGACACCCTCAGACACAGAAGCACCCCGGACGTCGGAGCCCTCAAACGCTCCACTCCAGGTGGTACCTCCTTTCCCGACTCCTAGCTCCACGGAGGACGTGGTCGAAATGATCAAAGATCTGCAGGAGCGCTTCGAGTCCAAGAACAGGCAGGAGGAGCGCCAGAAGATGGGCATTCCCCAGCCTTATCCCCTTGAGTGGAACAAAGTGGTTTATCCTCCAAAGTATAAACCACAAACACTCACGCCGTATGACGGGAAGGACTCTCCACGACGGTACCTGACGTACTTCCAGTCGCAGACAGGGCATCTTCCGAAAGAGGACGTGCTCCTCACCAGCATCTTCATTGGGGCCCTGAAAGGGGTGGCGTATGACTGGTACTGCAGCCTCCCCGATAATTCCATATCGTCCTTCGACGACCTGACACGCCTCTTCCTCGACCGCTTCTACGATGGTGGGAAGGACATGACGATGGCGTCTCTCATTGAGATACGCCAGAAGGACAAGGAAACGGTTCGGGCATTCATCGAACGCTTCCGTCAGGCCTGCTTCAGGCTACCTCCAGACATGCCAGAGCATGCGCTTCTCTCCGCTTGCAGTATGAACATACTGCCTGCAGTAAAGCTCTGGCTTAACTCTACTCCCCCTTCCGACTGGAGCTCCCTAATCATCGAAGCTGAAGCTGCAGAGAAGAAGGTGGCCAATGCACGTCTTCTGGGTGTTAGCTTCCCCGCCTTTGACGATAAGGGAAAAAAGTCCGCAATCAACAACTCCGGACGAGAAACAAAGGGGAAACAGGCATTGACTGTTAATGCCTCGAAGGGCGCATCTGCGCCTACTCTGGCACCGAGACCCAAGGAGGTTTATTCATTCAATGATGACGACACCCTGCAACTCTTTGAGATACTGAAGCAGGGTGACAAGATCAAGCTTCCAGACCCGAAGCGGCCCGATGAAGTTAGGAAAGTGGACAACCCGAGGTACTGTCACTACCATCGGTTTGTCGGACACCCGACCAAGGACTGCTACGTCCTCAAAAATTACATCCAGCGCATGATCAATGCCGATGTAATCTCCGTCGACTACGAAGAGAAGACAGTGTCAGCTAATGTGGTGTCACTTCAGTTCGGCACCTTGCCGCCGACTACCACACAAGATGGCGTCGTCCCCATCCCTAAGGCGACAATGGAGGTGGTGAACTTGCCACCCACCCGTGACAATGTGAGTGGACTTGTCCCACTCACCACATCTCGAGGAGAGGGCCTCTGGGTTCACCCCGACCTCGTCTCCGAGGTAACTCAACCGGAGGTACGCCCTACCTCCAAAGCAAAAGACAGGAAGATCAAGTCTTGCCGCACGGTCTCTTCTTCAACGGAAGAGGCGCTTCCTATACAGACGCGTGCACAACAGAACTCCCAGCCCGGTGAAGCTGCCGCCGAAGTGGTGCCTCCTGACACCATCCCTGAGGAGGGTCCATCCAAACCCTCAGCAGCCAATAAACAAAAGCAAGTGGAGGCCCGTTTCGACAGACCTCTGCGGAAAGAAAATGCTTCGGGGCTAGCCAAGCCCCACAATTTTGACATTCTGGCACAACTGGCCAGTACTCCTGCACGCTTGTCTTTGTTCGAGCTCCTGCGTCTCTCCAAGGACTCCCGAGAAGCTCTCTGCGAAGCTCTGAAGGATGCCGAATCCTTTCTCAGTCAAATCAAGCAGCCTGAAGACCTTCCAACTACTTGTGCACACTGTCATTGTGCGGATGAAGTTATCCGAAACATAACTTTCACCCAACAAGACATGCTGCTCAAGCATCACCGACATAACCGACCGTTGTATTACACAGGGTACATCGGTTCGGTAAAGGTGAGCAGGATTCAGATCGATCCGGGGTCTTCCCTAAGCATCATTCCAAAGGCGCTGTTATCAAAGCTGGGGATCCCAATGTACCGGCTGGCGCCCTCCAATACGACCATCAGTGGCTTCAACGCTAGCAAGAGCGAGCCACTGGGCAAGATCCGGCTGAAGTGTCACATTGGCAGCCTCAAAACTGAGGTGACTTGTTATGTGGTGGATGCCGAGGTCAACTACAACATCTTACTCGGACGACCATGGTTACATGAGTACATGGTGGTGCCCTCCACGCTCCACCAATGCATGAAATATGTATCCACCAACGGCGTCATCCGGACGGAGTTTGCAGATATCGATCCCTTCAAAGGGATTGAGGCCTACTTCATCGATTCCGACTTGTACAAGCCACTTGACGAGGAGGAAGCCAACGACGCCGATGATGAAGCAGAGACGGTAACAGAGCCGGACTTGGAGCCCGAAATGACTCCCGATGCCCCCTTGAAAATCCGATAGAAGGGCAAGCCTCCCCAGAAGGCGCCTCCAATGAGCATCAAGCTATCAGGGAAAGCACCGACTCACGAAGCTCCCCTGAAGATACGCTTCAAGGGAAAGCCACCTCAAACAGCGGCTCCCCTGGTGGTAAAATTACAAGGGAAGGCGCCACTCATCAGAGGCGCAATCGAGGCACCTCTCAAGGTGCGTCTTAAAGGCAAGCCGCCGCAGTCATCCAAGGTGCCGGAGAGGGCTCACATAACCCTCTCAGACCCCAAAGTCAGAGCGGTGGAGGACTCTCCTGACCCGGCCCCAGTGCTTACAGATGAGGAGCTTGGCGAATATATCTCTGCTGATGTAGACGCACCCTCCTTCGACAATGTAATCCCACGGGATAAAATCTCGTACTTTATCAATAATAGAGTGTCTTTCAATTATTCTTGTCTTCCACACTGGAATGCCATGTATACATTAGATAACGCTCTACGGTTGTTGCAAACACAAATAACGACCGTCCACCATAATCGAGTGGTCCCGTCTCAAGGAGTCTTCATAATCCCCCCACGAAGCCGAGACGAAGGAACCATCATCTCGGGCAAAGTCGAGCGTCATCAGGACCTCCCGTCAATCGAGCCCGAACCTGACACCGACAGAGTACAAGTCTATCGGTACACGGATACGGCAAAGCGTATCATCCAAAAGATGGACTACGACCTGAAAAGCAATAAAGGCCTAAACTACGGCAAGGGTCGGCATCTCCCTGTCCGGCTTTCGATGCCCAATGGAAAGCCACAGGATTACTATAATCGGACTCGACGGGGGTTAGGCTATGTCACGCCGCCATCAACTCCAGAGAGTTCAGACGCAGAAGACATAGAACATTCCCACTCGTCTGAAGCATCAACGTGGGATTCCGATACCAGTATCGGATCAGTCTTTAGGAAAGTGCTGTCAGCTAACATGACATCGGCGCAACCTCAGAAAGATGAAGGCGAAGACCAACCGCCGGAACCCTTCGAAGAGGAACCCTGGGCTCAACGCCTAGGAGAACAATGGGAGTCTCGTTTTGAGTTACGAGAACCTCCCACCGAAGACGAAGTCGAGCAGATCGACCTCGGGGATGGGTCTTCTTCTAAACCCATCTTTATCAGCAAAAGCTTGGAAGGAGAAGACCGAGAATCTTTAGTCCAACTGGCTAAAGAGTATATTGACGTCTTCGCCTGGAGCTACGAAGACATGTCGGGTCTCGATCTACAGATCGCGATGCATAGGTGGAACATCTTACCAGATGCCAAACCTATCAAACAACAACAGCGACGCTTCCGCCCGGACATCATGAATGCCATCGATCAGGAGGTGGACAAGCTCTTGACCAGTGGCTTCATCCGTGAGGAACAACACCCGGACTGGGTAGCCAACGTCGTCCCTGTCACCAAGAAGAACAGGAAGATACGAGTCTGTATCGACTTCAGGGATCTCAACTCTGCTTGCCCGAAGGATGAATTCCCGCTCCCAATCACCGATGTAATGATCGACAACACATGTGGCTTTGAACGCATGTCCTTCATGGACGGGTATTCAGGCTACAATCAAATCAAGATGTTCCCCGATGACGCAAAATATACGTCATTCAGGACTCCGAAAGGTGTTTTCTGCTACACAGTAATGCCCTTCGGCTTGAAGAATGCCGGTGCAACATACCAACGAGCGATGAGTACCATCTTCCGTCAACATCTTTGCAAGACAGTTGAGTGTTATGTTGACGACATCGCAGTCAAGAGCCGCCTCAAAAGAGATCACCTACAGGACCTGAGGACGGTCTTTGATCTCATGCGGGCACATCAACTCAAAATGAACCCCGCTAAATCCTTCCTGGGGGTTTCTAGCGGCAAATTCTTGGGCTTTGTCATCACGGCAAAAGGCATTCATGTCGATCCCGAGAAGACTAAAGCCATCCTCAACATGGACCCTCCGAAGAACCTTCGAGAACTTCGGGGCTTACAGGGACGTCTGGCATACATCCGGAGGTTCATAGCAAACCTCTCCGGTAAATGTCAACCCTTTACTCAGCTCATGAAGAAGGGAGTCTCTTACGTCTGGATAGAGGAGTGCCAAAAGGCTTTCGACGACATCAAGGCTTACTTGACAAGCCCGCCAGTCCTAGTGGCACCTGTCGCCGGCAAACCATTCCTCCTCTACGTCCGTGTCATGGATCATTCCCTCGGCGCTTTACTGGCTCAAAACAGCGATGCAGGCTACGAGCAGACAATCTACTACCTCAGTCGAACACTCATCGGGGCCGAACACCGGTACAACCCCGTTGAAAAGGAGTGCTTGGCTTTGGTGTTTGCCATTCAGAAGACTCGTCATTACGTCTCGGGCCAGACAATTCACGTCATCTCCCGAGTCAATCCACTCAGAGTTCTCATGACGAAGCCAGGGTCATTAAACTTCCGGCTGGCTACATGGGCGATCCTACTAACGCCATACAACATGGTGTTTGTCCCGCAGAAGGCGGTCAAGGGTCAGGCTCTGGCTGACTTTTTAGCTGCACACCCCATCCCAGAATCTTCAAAACTCTATGAAGACATCCCGGATGAAGTCCAAGAATCAAACGTTACTGAAGGAAGCCCCGTTTGGCGGATGTTCTTCGATGGCGCTTCAAGAACGGGCCCCAACGGCCAAATCATCGCAGGAGTGGGGGTAGTCTTGGTCTCCCCCGATCAGCTGGTCATCCAGCGCGCATACTCTCTTTCGAAGCCGTGCTCCAACAATGTCGCTGAGTACAACGCACTCGTCATGGGACTCCAGCTAGCACAACAGCTGGGGGTGGATCATCTGGAAGCCTACGGCGACTCGAAACTCGTCGTAAACCAGATTCGGGGGCAATACGAGGTTCGCCATGAAGATTTGATCCCTTACCATGAAGTTGCATTGAACATCATTTCAACCTTCACTGGGTTCTTCATCGAACATGTACCCCGTCTACAAAACTTGGAGGCTGACGCTCTGGCTGGCCTCGCAGCCTCATTGGCCGCGCCCCTTGGGACTCAACACTATGTCACGGTAACTGGCCGAGACTTGATTTGTCCCAGAAACAACCTATGTTTGCAAATGGCTCACGCCGTACCGACAAACACCGATGTTAATGTCCGAGACTGGAGATTCCCGTTCATCGACTTCGCCGTCTACGGAATCCTTCCGGAAGACCCGAAGGAAGCCGTCTCAGTCAGGAGACGCTCTCTTCGATTCTACTACGATACAGCCACTAAAACGCTGTACCGACGCTCCTTCGACGGGCTTCTCCTTCGATGCCTGTCTAACGAAGAAGCGGCCGAAGCTCTTCGAGAAGCTCATGACGGAACTTGCGGAGCTCACCAACCAGGTCCTAAGTTGCAAGATCGACTGCGACGTATGGGCTACTACTGGCCAACCATGGCCGCCGACGCAGTGGAATATGCTAAGAAGTGCCATGCATGCCAACTTCATGCAGACTTCATACATACACCGTCTGAACCTCTACATCCTACAGTCGCCTCCTGGCCATTCGAAGCCTGGGGCATGGACATTGTAGGACCAATCACCCCTCCTTCATCAAGAGGACATCGTTTCATCCTGGCCATCACCGATTACTTCTCCAAATGGGCGGAAGCAGTCCCACTAGCGGAAGTAAAAAGCTCCAGGGTGGTCAGCTTTATCAAACACCATGTCATTTACCGTTTCGGAGTACCCAGGCGAATCATTCATGACAATGGTCCCCAGTTCATCAGCCACATTTTCAGCAGGTTCTGTGATAAGAATCGCATTCAAAACGTGGCCTCAACCGCCTATAATCCGGCAGCAAACGGATTGGCCGAGGCGTTCAACAAAACTATCGTCAGGCTGCTTAAAAAGGTCATGTCATCCAACAAACGCGACTGGGACGAAAAGCTCGGCGAATGTCTTTGGGCCTACCGCACAACGGTACGGACCCCAACAGGCAACACACCATTCTTCCTGGTCTACGGGAGCGAAGCGGTACTGCCTCTCGAGATCCAGATCCCCTCACTCCGAGTAGCGATCACAAACAAACTCACAGAAGAAGACAATCAACGTCGTCGTCTGCGGAAACTGGAGGCACTTGACGAAAAGCGTCTCCTAGCTCAACAACGCATCGAACTTTACCAAGCCCGTATATCACAGGCTTTCAACAAGAAGGTCAAGCAAAGAACTTTCCAAAGTTGGCGACCTGGTTTTAGCAGTCAGAAGGCCAATGGTGTTAACTCACAAGACACCAGGGAAGTTCGAGCCCAAATGGGAAGGACCCTTCATCATTGAGACGGTATACTCAAACGGTGCTTACCGCCTCGCCAAACCCAATGGGGACTTATTCATGATGTCCATCAACGGCAAGTTCCTAAAGAAGTACTATTCTTGACATCCTCCAAGACATGTATTTCCCCAAACAACCTCTTTTCACAAAATCAAACGCTTCCGGAACCCAGCTGTTCCGTGGCATCCTTCCGTAGAAAGATAACCACGTCCACATTACCTCTGAGTTGTCTCTCTACATCCTACAAAGCGAAACCTTACATTTCGTGAGCTTACGCTATCCTTCATGTTTACCACGTCCACATTACCTCTGAGTAAACATCCCGTACAAACAACTCATGTGTTGTCGTACATTGATCGCAGAACTTCCACGTCCACATTACCTCTGAGTTGTTCAGCGTATCCCCCAGGATCATTCCTACCACGTCCATAAATACCTCTGAGTAGGAAGATTCTATCATTTAAACCTAATGATTGCCATGTCCACATTACCTCTGAGCAAACATGTTGGTTCCTTCAAACTTATTATCTGTACCTAAAAACCAAGGTGCGCAAAAGATAATAGGTCCACATAAATCATCAAGTTCATGAGATCAAAAAATGAACACATCACAAAAAAAAAGATAGTGTATTTCTTTATTTTTCAAAAAAGGGAGTACAGAAATACGCTATTTCCCCAGCAAGAGTTGCAAAAACACATAAAAAGAAGAGAAACTACAGTCCCCGATCCTCTCCAGGGTGGGATGAGAGCTCTTTGACTCGACGTCTCAGGTCGGCAGTGCGAGTTTCCACAGTCGCCTGGACTCGGAGCTCGGCTTCTTGACGCATTAATCCGACAGCCTCAGCGGAAGTTTTACTCTCATACTTCTCATCAAGCTGTCGTCGCTGCTGAGCCAAAGCAAGGGTCCGCTGAGTAAGAGTCGCTTCCTCCTGCTTGAATGCCACGTGTTCAGCCAGGACACGATCAGCTTCTAGTTGAAGTTGGGCCCGCTGGTCTTCAAGACGGCGCATCTGAGCATCAACCTCTGCGATGTTAGCATCCACCGCAGCTCGCTTCTCCGTCGTCTTCTTCATAGATTGAGACAACTGCTCCGCCGCAGTCTCAGTCCCAGCCACTTCACGCTCCCAACTGCTCACATCGGCTCGATGGGAAGCCTCGATTTCAGCAATCAACTTCCCTATCTCTGCATCTATCAAGACAGAGAGGTCATTTCATTGGATGTGCTGCAGTTCCGCGAGCCGCTCGTCCAGCTCAATCACCGAAACCTTCAGAATTTCGGCCATATGGTCATGGCCTTGGTGAACGCGGATCAGCTCGATACAAGGCATTGCCAAAGCTTTTGCTGTCGCAAAGCTCCCCTTGGCATCCATCACTGCAGATACACCTTTCTCCAGCATTTTGTACACTCCCTCGACGAGGAACTTCACATACTCGTCGGCATCCGCCAGCACCTGCGACGTCATAGCAGGAGTTGGGGGAGCTACTACAGTTTGCGGACCGGAGGAAGATCCGCCAACCTCGATCTGAGAGGTTTGAACCTCGGCAGCAATAGGCTCTTCATCAACAGGGGCCAGACTGCTAGCCCGAGGAGCCGAAGGAACAGAAGGAGCCGGCACATGCGTCGTGATAGTATCCCAAGTGGAAGGAGCAACAGAGGGTTCCACACCCTTACCCTTCTCAAGCCCGGAGAAATCACCAACGTCAACGGCCACCTCTTCTACCCCCGACGTTCTATCAGCATCAGCTACCTCCCCCGGCAAAACGGGGAGATCAACATTTATCTCCTGGCCAGCCCCAGGAGACAAGACCGGCAGAAGGGTCTCATTCTTCTCAAGTCCCTCTACAGGGACAAAATCTGTCGCTACCGCCTGATCGGTAGCCATCTCTATGTCCATGGTTGAAGCCAAAGAAGGATTTGGCAATGATTCAGCCGACCTCCCTTTATCATGACAAGGAGGGGAATCAACCCTCTCCTCTATCCTCACTGCTTCTGCTGCCCCCGCAACAGACTCCTGCAGCTCCGGAGCGATGTCATCGGAAGATGATGAACTCCATTCCTCTTCATCACCAGGAAGCTGCGCACTTGCTAAACCTTCGATATGTGAAGCCTCCGCTGTGGCCTTCGTCACCTCGAAAGCTGCTGCACCCTCAGGTTCCCTCATGACATAATCCGGGGATACCGGAACCTCCACGATGACAGTATCCTCCGGATCTTCCTCCATGAGAGACATCATTGTCGGCGGGATACGCACTCCAGACGAGCTCGCCATCTCTTCTCGCCTACTCCCACCCGACTTTGGGGTACGAGGTTTTCTTTTTAGCGGCTCCTACAAAAGAAGATGGGGCCTCGTAAGTGGCGGAACCAAAATCAGATTTAGTAGGATGTCCTTACCTCTTCGGACGCCGAATCCGATGACACCGTCGGTAACGATGCCTTCTTCTGCTTCTTCGACACAAGAGATTCAGCCCCTGTATCTGTACATCGTTTCGATCGATCGCCCGAGGGTTCTGCTTGTGATGCGGAGGGGGCACTCCGTTGACCCACCCCTGACGGACGATACGGCCGGGCCTTCACTGGCGTATCCCCAGTCGCTGCTAACTGGGTGCCTGCGATAAGGCTGGTCTCGGGGCAGCCATAACACAGTAAAATTTGGCGGCCGAGTAAAGAATGGGCGGCCGCGGATCGGGGACGGGCAACGTAAAACGAGCTCCGGTACATCCGGCATTATAGTAATGCCAAGCTCGTGCACCATCCAACAAACTTCCAACATACCCCAGGATAATACTGGGGTTATCCAACATCATCTGAGCATAACCAAATTGTCGCGCAAAGCGGCTCGGCAAGTACGGTTCCAGGTAGCACTGATTCCTGTTCCGGTACACCAGATGGGACGGCCGGATACTTTGCAACCAGCGGAATCCCCATTGAGGCAGAGTGGTGGTACCTTCGTCCAGGTCCCTTAAATCCTCGTTGGCCTCAAAACCCAAATAGATGGGACCAACTTTGGTGATCTCCCAACCCTGAAGACGGGATAAAACCTTTCTACAAATCGGGACACCAGTATGCGACCAGCTCCTCCGATGGAAACGACGAAGGAATGCATCCCCAGCCTTATGATCTCCTTCCGAGCCTGGGCTTATCACACTGGGATGATGCAGAATCAGCCATCCCATCAAATAGTGAAACGGCAGTTCGGCGCGCGGGAAGTTATTTTTTCTGCCTCTATCATGAATCACATTTCCAGCAAACTCTCGCAAACCTCGCTGCAGGTTACATACCATTACGGGGAGGAGAGCCAAGCGCCGGCCGAAGACCAATTTTACGGCTGGCAGGATTAAGTTTCGAGTCACCCTCTCGACGGCACCGGATCCACTGCGAACACGCAATCCCGGAGCCATATCATCAGATAGGCGACCAAAACCGCCTTGGATGACATTGGATAAGCAAGGTGCCAGAAGCAGCTGTAGGAGCGTGCATCTGACTGCTGGTCTTCATTTCCTCGGGGATTCTTCTCCCCTAACGTGCTCATTTCGGACAGCACCTCGCTACGAGAGAGTGCCGGCGGAGTAAAAAACTTCGAAGAATCCTCTTTGTCTTGTCTAAAGACATAATCTCTCCAAGCGGTCACATGGGGCTGCGACCCGCTTTTATCCCTTCTCTGCACATAGTAATGATGACTCGCCACTTCCTTGAAGACGGCCGTCATCTCATCAGCTCTGTCCCTCAGGACCTGAAGTTCCTCATTGGTTGGAAAGTACTCTTCATAGGGCTCCGACCCCCAAGGGAGTTTAGACACCTCATACATCTCATGAAGTGCGAGCCCTAACTCCCCTACCGGAGTAAAGAAGGTCCCGGTATGGATATCAAACATCTCCAGGAGTGCGAGGAACATGTGCCTATTAAGGTCAACACCCGCCTGGGTAGCACGGATCGCGGCAGTCAACCCGATCTCTCGGAGCTCAGTCCGAAATCGCGACAAGATCCAGAGCGTCAGTTTATCCCATTTGGAGACGTAATGGCACCAACCCTCCACCCGAAACTCTCCTGTCGGGTAGGAGCGTTCCATCAAAAACATACGATGTGTAAAAGTCGAAGCACTATAAGCAAGCGTATCAATGGGTACATCACTGTAGAGGCTCCCAGGACGTAAAGTCCGCCAAGTGTAAGAAGACCCAGACCGTACAACGGTCAAAGCATCCCTTTGGTCGGAAGTAGAATCAATTTGGATGACACCAGTCACCGCTCACCCCTGAGAAGGGGTAAGCTCCCAAGACATCCTCCTCTGGGAAACAAGGCGACAGAAGGACGTCAAAGGCCACTGACGTTCAAGTTGCTTAACAGTCATATGCACTCCATTCGCAGTAAAGAACCAGTCCTCCTTGACCTTCAGCACTGACGAGTCAGTAGAAGTGAGACGGTCTCCAAACAGGAACTCAGGCTTCAGGAAGGTCACTTTATCAGATGTGGAAGATTTAATGACTCCACGCTCCATCATCCGTTTGAGGAACCAATACTGCTGTTCACGGATTAGGGTCATTCTCTCAGGAGGCTGATCCAGCATAAGAGCATCTTGAGCAGGGTTTATCACTTCCTCGTTATGCTCTACTTCCATTTGGTTGAAGGTAGCCTCCAAGAAAACTTCACTCAAAAGCGGAATTGCCATCGACACTAGCAAAAGATCAGAAAAAGTCAGAAGAGAACACACAATGTGTCTAAAGGAGAAAACTGTGGCGCATCATCAGGGATTGAATCCATACGCGTCAGCAGTATAGCCTCGGCGCATCATCAGGGTTTGAACCCATGCGCGTCAGCAGTATAGCCTCGGCGCATCACCAGGGTTTAAACCCATGCGCGTCGGCGGGCAAAGACCGCGGCACATCATTAAAGACTCAAGGCCTATGTGCGTTGGCGTACGGACAATGAGACTTACCAACCACCTCCGGCCGAACTTCGACAGGCCGACGGGGAACGACAGCCGCCGCAACTTCCGCGGACTCCTTCGCTTTCTCCTTCCCCTTGCCGGCAGCACCGCGAGGAGTCTTGGGAGCCATTCTCTCGAGGAAGGAGAAGTTAGGGTTTTGAAGAAGAAACTCTAAAGAAGCAGAGGCACAGAGAAGAAGAACCCTTTCTCTCTCCAACTCTTGCCTATTTATAGGGCTTGGTCGCACGCGTGAACAGATGACGTGTGATCTCAGCCGTCGCCTCGAGTTCTGTGCAAGGATAGCAGCAAATAAAACCAAAAGATCATCATTAATCTTTTCGGTTACCGAGGCACCATCATCATTAACAGAGAAGAGCATGCGCCCGAACAGGCATGCGCCCAGAAATCATGCGCCCTGAACTCCATGCTTCTTATTCAAAGTATTCCAAAACTTATTCAAAAGTTTTAAAAACTTTGAAGGGGGTCTTGTAGAAGCATGGAATTTCACAACCAGAAAGCCCATGCGCCAGACACTACATGCGCTAGAACTCAGACGAAGAACTTCACAGCAAAGTCAATAAGTATAGACATTTGAAGAAGGACTTTTCATTTTATATATAAAAGTCTATTACATGTCTAGAAAAGGTTGTACAAAGGAGAATTTCTCCAAAGGAAAGATCCTAAGTCTAAAGCCAGCGGCCACCATGCGCCTTCAGATAGGCGCAGCGGCCACCATGCGTCTCCAGATAGGCGCAGCATCACCATGCGCCACCAGTGAGGCGCAGCAGATACTATGCGCCTCCATCCAGGCGCATCCCGTCATCTCTTCAGCAGCTCAGTTATGTGCATCCAGCCTAGCTATGTGCATCCCTTCAGCCAAATTCTTCCAGCCAGGCTCACCTGGCCGAGCAGAGCCCAGTTATGCGCCGCTCTTCCAGCCAGGATCACCGGATAAGTGCTTCCACAAAGCATTTAACCCTCTGGCTGGAACCAAGGGAGAGAGGAGCACGGCAAAGCTGTGGCCAGGGGAGGCTTCGAAAGAGCCTCCAAAGCCCAAGAAAGACCGTGATCGAAATCATGGCACAAGGAAGCTCTCAACACAACCAGAGTGGGCGACACCCACTTTGAAGGAAGAGAAAGCCTAGCACCGCCATTCCGATCTACGGCTCTTCCGGAATAACGGAGACAAGGCCCGAGCATCCCTATCTTTGGATGCAACATGCACCTTCCGCCTGCCTCGGAAGCCCTCGACTCCGTCTTTTTGATGTAACAGTCACCTTCAAGTGCATCGAAGACAACACAACGTCTCATCTTCACCCTCGGGAGCACTTCGTCAACAGAATGCACCCGCATGTTCAAGTTCATGTTGGAAGTACGTGAGGGAATGAGAAGCAAATCTTCTCTCCATGCCACTATTTATAGGCCGGGCAGATCAAACCCACGCGCCAAGTGGATGGCCCTCCGAATTTCGTGCAATGAATTTACATTAAATGGATGAACCGGACGTCTCGAATTCAGCCAAACGGCTATTTATAGCACTCGAAGAGCGAGACAGCCGCATCATTAAAAGACATGTCCGATGCGCCAGCCAGACAGCGCATCACACGGACGCGCCCTTCGGCATCAAGCGTATCACACAGACGCGCCCTACAGTACTCGGCGCATTACAGAGGGTGCGCCCCCACACATCTCCATACCGAGTGGAACGCCAACCGACGCACCTACTCAGCTGTCCATCGAACGTCACCAATATTAAATGCTGAACTGACAGAGTTGGCAGCACGCCTCCCAAAGTCTGAACAGTTCAGAAAACGAAGCGTCGACAACGTCAGCATCATCATGACTTTATTTCGACGGCTACTACCACGTGGCCACTCAACCAACCGCATGCGCCTCTACGGCCATGCGTCCAAATCAGCATGCGCCTCAAAAGCCATGCGCCTCAGACTGCTCTCTGATCCCGAAAGACAGAAGGAAAGTCGCCTGCATGCGCCTCAAAAGCCATGCGCCCCAAATGGTTTGTAACTCCTAAAGGTTATGAGCCGCAGCCTCCTCCTGCGCCCAATCCAAGGCGCAGCCCACCAGATCACTCCTCTCCACCAAATCCGAGATCTTCAAACCATGAGTCGACGACACGTGTCCTTTGACTCAACTCATCCAAGATTTCAGCAACGGAAAGATCTTCTCTCTGCTACGTGCCGGCTCACAACAGCAGTATGAAGAGTTCTCCCCCTCGATCAGGGCGCAGCATCCATGCGCCTCCATCAGCAACCTCCACGTGGCGTCCCCACACCGACGCATCCTACATGCACGCATGAGCAGCCAGCCTGCAAAACTATAAATAGAAGGATCATTTCCTTCACACACAGGACTCACAACACAGAGAGAATCCACAACAGAGAATCACCGGAAAGGCAGTTCGAGACACTCAACGTCTTCCTCCTCTCAGCAAGCTCCAGCACCCAGAGCAATCAACACCTTCAGAGAACCGATAACCGTCGTCAGCCGGTCAACGGAGTTAACGCATTACCACTCGCTCCATTGGCACTAAGGACCCAGCTTAAACAAAAGTGTACTCCTAGGACTACATCTAAGTCCTATATTGTATCACTGTTCTGTTTGTATTAAAATTTCAATCAAAACAATTTTAATGGCAAACAACAACCCGCTCCCGAATAATCGGACACGAGTCGGACACGCCCAGCCTTCATCGTTGGACACGATGAAGTAAGCGGTACCAATCTAGGGAAATCTAACCATATAATCATGAAAAAGTATGAAATCACAGCATCTATAAATGTATCCCAAATTTAGAGTAAAGTACAAGTCTCAGAATTTATTACATTCCAGCAAAATGAAAGGTAGAGTCTATTAGTCTCAAATACAAGGAAAAAAAATATAAAGTGCTAATGGTAAAAACTCTAGGCTTCTGCAGCCTCTAAGTCAAGAGCAACTCCAGCTAGCTCTCCTGCATCAACTGGCTCTCGGCCATAATAAGTGTCGCACAGGGCCTCCAACTCACCTACAATATATCCTATTCAGGAGCGGAGCAAAGTACAGTTCTGGGTAATGAACAAAACATCATGATATTAGAGTACAAGGGAACATGGTATATAAAGTACAAGAAAGAACATGGTGTATAAGCACATGAAAGAACATGGTATGTAAGAATATGAAAGAACATGGTATCTCAGGAATCACAGGAACTAAGTACAAGATATATCTCCTGAACATGTGTGCACAATATCTGAAATATAACTAAGTATGTGACCGGCTAGGGTAAGCACATGAAAGCACATGAAAGTACATGAAAGCACATGAAAGTACATGAAAGCACATGAATGGTACGACCTAGAACCCGCGTGCACGATGCTGGGTCTAAGCTAAACACACCTGAGTTGTTTCTTGGATTTGGTCACATAAATAGTATATTTCTCCTCCCCAGGTACAAGTAATGAGAACAAGGAACATGAGCACCAGAAAAATATGTCGTGTCATAGTGTGTCATCAAGGAAGCACATGATATAATGAAATGTACAAGACCATAGAGTGTACTTGCCTTGCTCCAGGAAGGTACGGGTGAAGATTGGGGCTAGATGTTCTCCTGTATTTAATAATGTGTACAAGTTGATTAATTACAAGGTATATTGATACAAAAATTCCTATAAGTTTAGCTAACTAATTTATAGCTAAAATACTCTCACCCTTAATGCACAAGTTACTAAGCTAACCTCCTAAGAATTTGTATAACTGACAAGAAAATATTATGAACTAGTAATCATTAGGTTACAAAGAACACTTATAGTTAACTAGTACTTAATTGAGTAATTTATAACTAGTCCTACACAAGGGACTTACAAACAATTGACAGGTCGACATTACACTTCTCTTCAATTCAATGCTATCCTATTCTAATATATAGGGTGCATTTGTGGTGTTCAATCCTAACATCATTGAGGCAACATATTCTACTGAACAAACCTTGGTTTCCTGAACAATAATTCAGACTTATAGGATGGGGTTGATATCCTTATTAGTAAAACTGATACAAGGTATAGTGTCAATTAAAAAAATAGTCAACCCTAAAATGGACTGTTGTATCAGTCTAAGTACACAAGCCCAGGTGATGTCCAACCATTGGGTCCAAGCCAACCATCACAGTCCTCTTAGCTAGGATACTGAATTCTTTAAGTCCTGGAAGCATTGCTACCATAATAGCCCCAGGCTATAATTATACCAGACTTCATTTCCCAATAGTATATCTGAATATGGTCTTCTAACTTCAGATACATTCAGTCCTAATTTGGACTGAAACAGATCAATAGCAAGCTGGTACATCAGTCTTCGACCAGGTATGGGGCAGTTCAGTCTCAAGACAGATACCCAATACTGGTTTAGAGTAGAAAAAATGGAAGTAGTAAAGTGCAAGTTACATTTAGGACTGAAATTAAAGATCTATAAATAACCAAAACAGAGAACATGATTGAAATACTGCTAACAAAACCAATCTCAACGTCTTAAACTGACAGTCATCATGCCACAATCACCCGCTTGTGGCTATAAACTATGAGAACCCTTATCCTTCCCAGGTTTAAGAAGAACAGTTGGAAAGACTGACACACATCAGTTGTAATGAAACCATTTAGTCTCATTGAGACTGATACAATACCAGTCTCAACTCCCAAGACTGATACCCATATCTAATCTGCATGGTTCAGTCTTGTAAACTGGAATTGGCTCTCAAAAATCTGATCACTTGACTTCCTTACTGAAATAGACTGAAAGATAACCCCAATTTCTCAAGTACTAGTTTAAATATGAAATAAACCTTAGTTTAGTCTACTCTTAATGTCAACAGGAATGGCACTGCCATTAATCAGTCCAACACAAACTCAGGAAACATATGACTGATCACCAGGTTTAGATGAGAACCCTGTTTTTAGGAAAAACATAAAATCCGAACTCTCCAATCACAATTCAAGTGGATTCAATCCTTAAATAGAATTGTCATCAGCACATCAATATACAGTTATCTAACAAGGAAGTTTTACCCATATGGTTGTCATTAAGTTCTGGTAACCCCTCTTATCAAACCATTATGGCATTAAGATGGCCATGACCCCTGAATTGATCAATCATCTAATGGTATCCTGGTTTAGTTCATAGGGCTAATGCCCCTAATTCAGTTTCACACACGAACTGATATCCATACCTAGTCCATAACATTGCTGAACAAATTAAGTTCTGGACATTGACACTGTCCTGCTACTTTCTTAGTTCTAAATTATTTAACAAAACTAAGTCCATAACATTCTAATTCATTGCATCGAAAATAACAGAGCTTAGATTCCTATGATACTCTTGGATAATCAAACTGACATTACACCTTCCAATCAATCCCAAGCCTGCCTATAAAGTTAATTTAGAAGGTTTAGGAAATTACCAGAGAATAGATTTGGGTTGATGTCTCGAGGACACAACCTTCAGTTTCTAGACACGACTTCTCGTGTGTCCAACTGATCTAAATCTGAGCTAAACCAAAAAATAAAAAGATCATCACACAGACATATCCCCAGATCTAACCGATACAACAGATAAATCGATTGGAATACAAGCTCAACTCAGTATCAATCCAAGGTGAAATTTAGACAGGATGATCATGCTTACCAGGTTCAATTTGTTGGGTAAAACGAACAAACAGTTGGAGTCCCCTGATTCCTCACCAATGAGAATGAACAACAGCTCAACAAAGAAAAAGATTGAATCAATAATTTCCAAACTTACTAATTATCTAAACTAAAGAATTTGTGCTCGATCCTCACCTCCTTCAACTGCTCGATCTGTCAGTACAAGGACGGATCAACCAAGAAGGAAACGAATCGTCGAGGAATACTCGAAATAGAATCAACTAATCCTATGAACAAGATTAGAACAACCTTAGTTTAGATCATTGAATTTCCAGAACAAAGATCGATCGAAATCTTCATTAGACACCCAACTCACCTTGGTTCTCTGATCTGATCCCGCTCTAAGAATCGAACAGAAGCAGCTCCTCACATCGACTCCACGATCTGTTGATCATCTGCACTCCTTGCCAAGCTATGAAGACGATCCGCCATGGCCGGTTAGAACAGAGCTCTAATGGAGAAGATGAGATTGAAGAATGAGAGAGTGCTGTTCATCAAGAGTGTGGGAAAATTGGCTTTAAATAGGTGGTTGAGAATGAATTGGAGGGAAAAGAGAGGGAAAATTGGTTAAAGCACATGGCTCTCTGTCAGAGTTCGTTAGAGAGAGAGAAGAATTCAAATTCTCCATGGCCAGAAGGAATTAGCTGAGCCTATTCCTAAATAGAAGAAAGAGATGGCTTTAAAATGAAAGGTTGGATTCATGGGCTATTCCCAAAGGCCCACAATCGAATTAAAGGAAAAAAGCCCCAATTAAGTTGGGCTGAGAGAAGAAAATAATAATAATAATAATAATAGCATTAGGAAAAAGAAAATCATAAAATTTATTTGAAAATAATAAAATTTCTGAGAAGTGGAGTTACAAATCTCCCCTAAAAAAAAGATTTCGTCCTCGAATTTCCCAAAATTGATTTACAAACACCACACAATATTTATTGAAACTGAAAATTCAAAATGCTAAAATACAATCAAGTAAACAATCTAGGGTAGCGCTCTCGCATCTCATCCTCACGCTCCCATGTGGACTCTCCCGGAGAGTGGTGTCTCCATATGACGCAGACAAGTGGAATAGTCTGGTTCCGCAGGCGCTTCTCCCTCCTATTAAGGATCTCCATTGGTTGTTCCTCGTAGGTCAAGCTCGGACCAACTCTAACTCTGAGTAGTCCACCACATGGCTCGGGTCTGGAATGCAGCGTCGAAGCTGGGACACATGGAAAACGTCGTACACTCCCTCCAAGCTAGCTGGAAGCGCTAGTCGATAAGCCACCACGCCAATCCGTACCGTCACATTGAAAGGCCCGATGTATCTCAGACTGAGCTTCCTGCCTCTGCCGAAATGAATGACGCCTCTGGTAGGTGAGATCTTCAGGAACACTCTATCTCCAACTGCGAACTCCAGTGGCCGTCTGCTGCTGTCCGCCCAGTGCTTCTGTCGATCCTGCGCAACCCTGAGACGCTCCCTGATCAGTCTGACTTTCTCAGCTGAGTCTACCATCTCTGGCCCAAGCAAAACCCTCTCGCCAACGTCGTCCCAAGATAAAGGCGTGCGGCATTTCCGCCCATACAGCGCCTCGAACGGGGTCATCTCGATGCTAGCCTGATAATTGTTATTATAGGAAAACTCTACCAGATACAAATGATCCTCCCACGAACCGTCAAAATCAAGTGCGCAAACCCGCAGCATGTCCTCCAGTGTCTGAATGGTCCTCTCGGTCTGTCCGTCCGTCTATTGATGATAAGCGGTGCTGAACTTCAACTGCGACCCCAATCTCAGCTGTAGGCTCCTTCAGAAATATGATGTGAAATGGCTGTCTTTGTCCGAAATAATGCTAACAGGTACTCCATGAATCTGCACAATCTGTCGCATGTAGAGGTCCGCAAGCTTCTCGATCGACAGCCCAACCTTGAACGAAATAAAATGGGCAGACTTTGTCAGTCAGTCCACGATCACCCAAATAGCGTCCTTTCTACTGGGAGTACGCGGTAATCCAGGGATAAAGTCCATGGTGATATGCTCCCACTTCCATTTCGGAATAGGTAAAGGCTGGAGTAATCCTGCTGGTCTCTGGCGCTCCGCCTTGACTTGCTGGCACACAAGGCATCTGGAAACAAATCTGACAACCTCTCTCTTCATCTCGTACCACCAAATATACTCTCGTAGATCCTTGTACATCTTGGTAGACCCAGGATGAATAGAATACTGCGACTGGTGGGCTTCCAACATCACTTTCTCCCACGGTATGACTGCATGAGACGTCAGTTCGAGTCGATTCTTGTATGGTCATTGGACAACTTGTCGACAAGGAGGAGTTTCCATGAGCGGCAACCCTGGCACCATGGGACCGCATCGTCTTGGGGGAAAACAGGTGTAGCCGTAGCTGGACGAACCGCTCGGGTTATTCGAGAACTTTCAGTGGGGCTAGCTACTTGCGTTGAAAGGGTCGCCGAATAGCAAGGCTATAGTACATGATAGCTTGTGATATTAGTGACCAATTCATATAGATGGGTCGGCACGGGCGGTAATCCGCATGTGTGCCTTTGGATTGGGTCAGTTGAATGTGTGTACAGTTAGAACACAATGTTTGAGCCTAAGATTTGGCATCAACATAGGCAACGTGCTTCAGCACGAGATGCGATGTCGGGTCTTAAGTTGTTGGCATATAAGTTGCATAAGTTGGTTTGAGTCATCTTGAGTTTAAGTCAGGAAACGTCGTAAGGCAAAGTCGGTCAAGTGACACTTAGTCCACAAAGTCTTGATTGGGTCTGTTGGTGATCGAAGTAGCAAGGGCCGCGAGACGACGTTATGGTTAAGTCACATTGAGTTGCGAGGCATGGTATGATGGATTTGTAGCACGGTCACAAGGAATTGGATACTATCGCGTAGTTGCGTCTCTGATTACATGCCAAAAGACAAGCACGACTTGATAAGTTAACGTTGTTGTTACAAGCACGATATGGTCTAGAGACACAAGTAGGCTAAGGCGTTTGTCCTAAAATAACCCTAAAACAAGACTAGAAAGACAATTGATAAGAAGGGACTATGTTGCACAAAGTAAATCAAACGTGTCGGTTTTGTATGGGTGGGCGAGGAGCTCATTCCACCAGTACAGTTGAGTACTGACACCCACATAGTTTTCATGTGCAGGAACAGGTATAAGCTCGTGGCACGGAGCACGCTTGGATGCGTCGAGGCACGGAGTTCCTTGGCGATTCGAAGCGTGCGGCCGCATGGAGTCAAGACATATACGGAACATAATGTATGGACATCGCCTTCCAAAGCATCTGCTGATTCAAGACTTGTATTGAGAGATGTGAGAGAGCTGAGTGACTTGTAATGTGAGCTTGAGTGACTTGTAAATCTTTACCTTGCGCCCCATTGTAACATTTGTTTCAATATCAATAAAGAGATTCTTTGAATGACTTGTGTTTTGTTCTAAATTTCCGCTGCTATTATTCAATGTCTCTGCTTGGGACTTCTGTGCGACGATCCCGTCGCAGCCGCTGAAATCGGTCGTTTATAGAACCCGCCTTGCACGAGCGCAATCTAGGCTCGTGAGGCATCACGCCTTAGCGAGGACGATCACTCCTACGGAAGCGGGACATGACACCCACAACTTCATTGGATGGTCAGAAGTAGGAACAAGGGCACGAAGGCATCCGAGTTTGATTATTTTTCACAGATTGCAAACTCTTTTAGGTCCGTATAAAATGGTACTACTTCAAGAGAGAACAAATCACATGGTATATTTTTTTACGATTTGAACTATGGGTGCTTGACTGTGGCCACAGGTGCCTCGTAGATTTGGTCCCCAAGGAATTACTAAAGAACAAAGTGGAAGGAAAGCTTATAGTAGATGGAGCCAATGGTGTTGGTGGAGGGAAGCTTGAGGAATTTAAAGTAATGCTGACTGGATTGGAAATTGAAATACGGAATGTAGGTCGTGATTGAGGAGTACTTAATAAGGGAGTTGGGGCTGATTATGTACAGAAGGAGAAGGTTGCTCCATCTGGGTTTGGCTCCGCTGATGTTGGAACAAGGTGAGGTGTCTTGCTGGCCCTTTTTATACATTAGGAAGTGCCTTGACACCTCTATTTTCACCTTTCTTCTGATTTAACGCCAACTGCATAGGTCTATCTAATATTTCAGGTGTGCAAGTTTGGATAGTGATGCCGATAGGCTTGTCTATTTCCGTGTCCTATCACCAAGTAGCAATACCATTGATCTTGTTGACGGTGATAAGATATTATCCCTCTTTGCTGTATTTATCAAGGAGCAATTGAGTATTCTTAACAAGAAGGAAATAAGGATATAACCAGTGGATTACCAGCAAGGCTGGGTATTGTGCAGACAGCATATGCAAATGGAGCATCAATAGATTACCTAAAGCAACTAGGCTTGGTAGTTGTATTTACTCCCACTGGTGTGAAATATTTACACAAGAAGGCTTCCGAGTATGACATTGGGATATATTTCGAGGCAAATGGGCATGGAACAGTCGTATTTTTAGAAGATTTCATTTCTAGATTGGA
The DNA here is from genome assembly GCA_029216955.1 of Iris pallida. Classification (NCBI taxonomy): domain Eukaryota; kingdom Viridiplantae; phylum Streptophyta; class Magnoliopsida; order Asparagales; family Iridaceae; genus Iris; species Iris pallida. The sequence goes on from JANAVB010024399.1 coordinate 21,360,645, forward strand.
GGCTGAGGAGAAGGAACTTGCTTCTTCGTGCGACAGGTTAACTAACTAACCCATACAAAATTTCCACTGCGTTCCCAATTTCCAAACATGGTACACTTTGTCATTAAAGTTTTTCGCAGGTTCCAAGTATCACAATGCTACTTTAAGGTTGTTGGCAGTCACTCAGTTCATCAATCAAGCTGTTAGAGATGCTCTTAGTGGGTTGCTTTTGGTGGAAGCAATATTGCAATATTTTGGATGGTCAATTCAGAGGTGGAGTGAGCTTTACCATGATCTACGGAGCAGACAAATAAAGGTAAATTAATTCCCCAAGTATATATTGTCCTTCTTCTTTAGCATATTTTGCATGAATTTGAGTGTCGTGATGTAATTAAACCTTTTCCTTTTGTACCAACACAGCCTTAGACTTATATAGAAAGGAAAACTCAATACAAGATGGATATGCTGGATAAATCTTGTCATTTCTTTGCATTAAGATTTAGATTAAGTTATATGGAATTGCCTTTGGTTTTATATTTTCCTCCGTTAGCAGGGTATGTATTCTTAACCGAGCGCCTAAGAAAGCACAGACACTCCAAAAGTTGGTCCTGTATTAGGCACAACATAAACACTACAAAAAACACTAGGACACACCAAAATCAATGTTGTGTCCATGTCGAAGTGTTGGTTATCGTGTAATGTCATATTTCTGTATATTCTACATATCTGAGCACTTATCATAACTTGCTAGTGATTAACTCATTGTTTTGGACCCAAAATATTGGTCTGAGATGTGCTGTTTTTGGCAGATCAACAGGGGCGGATCCAAGTGTATCCTTGGGTGGGCTGTAGCCCATCCAACAGTTTTTTTTTTTTTTTTTACTACATATGTATTTCAGCCTATTAAGAAAGAAAAAAAAAACAAGTTAGCCCACCCAATAAGCTGCCAAAACAAGTCACTTTGAATTCACACGAGAGAAAGAGAATGAGTGTGAAAAAGAGTTGGGTTTTGTAAGGGTTCTGACTTCTGAGTTGTTTTTTTTCTTCTTCGGCTCCGGCTCCGGCTCTTGTCTTCTCGAGTTCTCCGGCAGTCCGGCTCTTGTCTTCTCGAGTTCTCGGGTTTATTGTACTTCCAGAGTCCCAACAGGACTACAGGAGAATGAGAATCTCATGGTGACCTAGAGATGGATGTAAGTTTTTTCTTGCAATTAATTTTTTCATGATTTATTTGTTCTAAAAAAATTGTTTAGGGTTTATTGTGCTTCTTTTGCTCCAACTTATTCAATATTCAGAATAGAGATTTTTTAGGTTATGGGAAAGATTAGGAGATTTGAAATTTTAGGGTTAGGAAAAGGTTAGGAGAGAATGATCTCTGTGATGGTGGATTAGGGTTTGGGATTTGTGCTTGGTGGGGTAATTGGGGTTGGGGAGGAGCTACGATTTGTCATTTGTGTATTGGAACCTGGTAGATTTTGAAGTTTGAATTTATTGATTCAGAATTATGAAATGACACCCAATTTTTAATTTTTCAGAAAACGGTCTATTTAATTTTTAAAGATCAGCATGCCTAGAAGTGCCACCCAGTGACTCGCTATCCAGGTAGCTGCTGAAAACTGTTCTGTAAGGATATTTCCAGTTTTGTTTGATTTACATTGATAAATGTTGATTACTTTCTCTTTGGATTCTTAAATTAATAATTGTTATCTATAACTTAGTAATGTTTGATTTACATTGAGAATTGTTGATTACAACCGAAAGTATCCTAGGTTAGACCGTTAGAGATTTGGGCGGGTGATTTTTATTTGACGATTATCTATCAATTATCTTGCTAGTTTTTAGTTGCTACAATTTGAAGGTTACTTATTTCTATTGTTTATCAGTTACATATTATAAATTGGTAAATCATAGGTTAGGCTTATACATACTTTTTTTGATTTATTTAGAAATCAAACTTGAGAAGAATGAGTCAACCGCCCAAGCGTTTAAAAACATTGCATTCCTTCTTTAAACCAAAAGACAATTCTCAAGAAGTTCAAGAGCAACATCCTTCTCAAGAAGTTGATGGACAAAATCCTTCTGAAGAAGTTCATGGACAACATACTTCTCAAGAAGTTGAAGGACAACCTCCTTCTACAGTAATTCAAAGAGTCGAGCCATTGAACTTTGATCATACTTGCTTTGAACGTGATCCCGGAATGCGTCATCCGATATGTCAACATAATGTTAATCAACGTGATGATGTTCGACGGACTTATATCAAAGCTGGACCATATCAAATCATTCTCCCAGAATATCCAGCCTCTCAGTCATCGGGAGATCAAAACCGTCAGTTTCAAGCTTCTTGGTTCAAGAAATTTTCATGGCTAGAGTATTCTCCATCAAAGGATAAAGCATTTTGCTTTCCATGCTTTCTTTTTGAGACGCATCCACCTAAGCATCCTACATTTACAGTTGATGGATTTAAAAACTGGAAGATAATTAATGATGGCCAGAGATGTGCATTTTTGCACCATGTAGGAGCTCTCAAGGCTCAAGACACTTGATCCCTCCAATAATCACTTCTCTGGTGGGATTCTCAATTCTGTTGGTCACTTGAAGAGCCTTGAATACTTGTGAGTACAGTAATGCTAGTAATATCAATAGAAATAAATGAAGTGTTAGTACTTAGTACTTGTTTACTGATGTTTTGATAGGGGACTCAACAATAACTGCCTCTATGGAGTATTCCCATCGTCTCTCGCAAACATCAGTAGTGACTGGCTTTGTGAGTTCCCATGCCATCTACTCTACTACAGTTAGTTTTCTCTTTATATATGAGCATGTGAAGATGAAAAATGTGTGTTGGTCTTTGAAATTTTGCTTCATGATTACCTAGTGCTAGAGGTCATGATTACCTAGTGCTAGATGTCAGTGTTTTTATCCATTATGACAGGTATCGAACCTTACAAATATAGGAAAAATTATGCCGAATTTTCGACATGAAATTAGTAGTACTAAAGTAGCCCATCCCAACTTTAAATCCTGGATCCGCCCCTGCAGATCAATGATAATATTGATAGTGAAAGACCCAAGGATCACTGTGTATATTTTCTCTTGCTCTGCCACTAGTGATAAGCTGACAACATAGTTCCAGATCCCAGGGTGTGCCTTTTCCTTGTTGACAAATACAGTACTTGTATCTTACTAAGTTTTTGTAGATTCCAAAAATGACTTATCCGCATAACAATCTTGATTGTCATTATCCAAAACTCGACATTATTGCTTCAGCATAAAATAGAAACATAATTCATTACCTCCTCTGAATTACCACAGTGATGTAAAAATCGTCTTATCAATGTGTGCCATGTAAGGCAGTTGCTCGGCTTATTATAGTTCTTCCTTGTTAATACCCATTGATAGTGATATCTTACATTTCATACTTTTAAGTCCTTGGTTTTGTAAGTAATGCCATATTAAAAGTTTCATCCAAATGAATTATTATGTCCTTAGTACTGTAAGTTATGGCATAGTGAATGACTTACCTAAATGAATCATTATCTTTGCTACTCATCTTTTGAACTGTAAATTAATTAAAGAATCCATGACCTACACCATTTTGTGCAGTCAAATGATCCATTACAATTGTAGATAGTACTCTACTACTTAAAATTGTAAGTTCGTAGAAACTTATGTATGTTGCATGGGCACAGATACGGCATGGTTAGGTTCAGACATGGCAACAGGGACACAGTACTACTTTTGTGTCTCCTAATGTATTTTGGAGTGTCCTTGTTGTGCCAATTACGACATGATACATACATGACACCAATTTTATGAGTGTCTATGCCTAGTGTCCATGTTGGTCAAACTACAAAATAAAGTAAAATATTGAGGAGAAGATGACACTGAAAATACAAAGATGATCCATCAAATTCAATAAAGGACTTAGTAAGGATGAGTACCTGGAACTATTTTAAAGGTTGAGGTTAGAAAAAGTTGTCGAAGATAAAAAGGGTAAGGATGGAAATTGAAAGAATGTTGTTTGCATAATTTGTACACCAAGTGTAACTTCTATATAAATTAGCAAGGGATTGACAAACCCAAATGAGGACCAAATGACTGAAATATGGATTTATGTTTTGGCTGTAATTATGGCTTCTTGTCTAAAAATTCGTAATTTATTTGACATGAACATCGCCTTACTCATGCAAGTTATCAAGCATCACCGTCAGAGAAAAAAATAAGAGGTTATTTCTCTAAATGATACGTCAAATTAGGATTTGATGATTAGGTATCTAAAGAACCAGAGTTCGTACTCATCTCTGTGGGTGTGCTCTGAGCTTAAAGTTAACTTCACTATTTTAGTCATCTTTCTATACTTTTGTGTTGATAATCCAAGGTTGTAGTAACCGTGGTTGGATAAACTATACAATTAGCAAGAGTGGCCTTTAGTTTTGAGTTCACTGAAAGATTTGTGTGGGATGGGCTCACCTATTTTCTTCTAGCCACAGGTGAAAGTTGCAGATAGAACTGCCGTCGTCACAGCAAATGCAGAAACACAAGTCGTGAAGCCATTAGGTCTGCAAGCGGTGATAGATGCTGAGACTGGTAAGCAGTTACGATTTCTGCTTGCAAATATTTTTTTGTACCTAGACAAAATTATTTATTTATGTTCCATGAAAGCTAGTGTCTGATTATTACAACCATCCTAGCCCTTTTAATAAAAAACAACGACATTGGTGATATTCGGTAATCTAAGCTGCACATTGGACTATGTACCATGAGGCAGCTGCTATTTTTTAAAATATTTATACTGTTTTTTTCAATTTGAAACACACAATAATTTTGATTATGTACGGAAAATTCAAAGCAGTCTTTAATTTCAGTTTATTACTATTACTATTACTATTCCTATTATTATTATTATTATTATTATTATTATTATTATTATTATTATTATTATTACTATTATTATAATTATAATTATAATTATAATTATAATTATAATTATTATTATTATTATTATTATTATTGTTGTTATTATTATTATTATTATTATTATTGTTGTTGTTGTTATTGTTGTTGTTATTATTATTATTATTATTATAGGGAAGGCTGCCGCCACGACCAAGATGGAAGATTTGACGACGAGCAAACAAGAACAGGAGCAAGAAGAAGAGAATGGTAAGTTGATGTGCATTAAAAATCGAAATTCTTATAAGTTCATGGAAAATAACTATTTTAATGGAATTTTTTTTAAATTATATGGAAGTTTTTTATTAGGAAAATAATTCCATGAAATTAATTTCTTTTCCACATATTTTCCACGTTGCAATCAAACGCACCTTAAGGCCTCGTTTGGTTTGCGGAATCTCCGGGTTGGTAAAGAAAAGTGATTACTTTCCTATGTTTGGGTGCCAAAGGAATTGAGGAGGAAAGTGATTCATAATGGAAGGAAAATTAGGGGGGAAAGTGATCCCATCCATCCAAGCAAGGAATCACTTTCCTACATTGAAGTAATCACTTTCCTTTCCAAATTCCTTGGCATTTCCAAACATCGGAAAGAAAAATCAATGGGAAATAAAATTTCCCAAAGGAAAGGAATTGACAAGGAATTGATTTCCTTTCCCTTCCATTCCGCGAACCAAACGAGGCCTAAATGTTCCTATATATATATGATCAATTTCATTTGTAGATGTCGTCGCGAAAAATGTTACTATTTCTAGTGGTCCAGCAACAGAGGGAGGGGAAGAGGAAAATGTTCAAGAAGCAACTGTAGAGAACTCAAAGAAGGACAAGAATGGCACAGAGGAGGAGAAGGAAGAAGCAAATGTAGATAACTCAAAGAAAGACCAGAATGGCACAGAGGAAGAAGAAGGAAGGGAGGAGACCAGAGAGACGGTCGTCGACAGGGAGGAATCCGATGACAGACACGGAGTCGATGGCAAGGAGGTGGAGAAGAAGAAGATGGAAGCGAACGATGAGCCGAGGCCGGTTCTTCTCGTGCCTTCGGATTCCGACTGCACCGTTGGCTTGACGAAGGCCGAGTTCGACGGCGCCACCCTGAGGAGGCTCAGAGCCACGTACCGTGCTATTTTTGGTCCAGATTCGAACTTAGCAAAATGGGAGGATAATTGATATTGTTCTAAATGTTTTTCAAGTAAATTTGGAATTTTACAGTAACTCTGTCTCATGAATGAAACAGAGTCCATGAAAGAGCATAAGAAAGCATGCTGGCCAGGCATAGGAAGGCATTGTTATATATACTAGTAAATATACTTGTTTTGCAAGTATAATAAGAATATTATCGAATTATAGTCAAATATTATCGAATTATAGTCGAATATTATTGAAATTTATGTTTGGTGTCTTCATATTACACATAATTAGCATTTAGGTCTCAAAAGTGTCACTAATGTCTCAAAAGTGTCACCAAAAATGTACCAAAAATGTACAAAAAGTCTCACTAATTATTTTTGGTGACACTTTTCAGACCCAAAGTCTAAATATTCCTATATAATATATACACGGTGTCGTCAAATGATTAATTTGAAGAAGTTTGGAAGGTATCATTGTCACGCCCCGCTCCCAAAATACGGCGAGCCAGTACGTAACATCATCCCCAGGCTACACGACATATGAATACTCCAGTACCCATATTCGCGATTGTCGCCCGTAAGATTCTAGGATAGGTTGATCACAAGTCACATGAATAATAAATAGCAGTTTGATTAAAGGATATTCTAAACTATAAAAAAATTGTTATTCTACCCAATTACCACCATTAACCCAATATATAAAATACATAACCAACTATAAAATACTACTAGCTGATGCCCAAATGTCGACCTCCTCTTTGAGTCTTTGTCGCATTCATTAAGCTCCTCTTCAGTGTACATTTGGCATTTCCTCCTGACCTTCATCAAAAACCTATTGAACAAAACTAGGTCGTCAATACGACGAGCAAGTCCTCGGTCGAGGAACGGGATAAGTAAAAATAAGTTGATAAAAATTTATTGAGATAAATTCGGAATGAAGAAAAATTAAGGATAAGTTTTGCTAAATTGAAATCTACTTAAGATAAAATTTATCTTTCTGAACATTCTAAGACTACGGTTGTAATACAGGAATAAGAAGAGCCTCTAACAAGTCCTAAATGCAAAATACAATATTTAGAGAAATACTTCTGGATCACACAACTTCTATTATCTCAACAATAATCTTATTTACTCGGGATCAGGTTTATACTTAATGGACGGTGCTTAGATTTATCCGTCCCATTAGTATCAGGATCACATATTGATGTGATATAATCAGGATAACACATGAGTAGTTTTTCGAGTTATCGGAATCAAGTGTTATAACAATTGTCGTATGACTTAAAATTTTTCAAGAATATCAGAGCAGGCTACATTGGATATTACAGGGCCGAATTCGGGGATTTGAAATCCAATAGAAAACAGGAAACAAGAAAGTGAGCTAAGCCTCACCTCAGACATCGTATGGCCGTACGGATGCCGATAACAGGAACTGATCAGTTTTGTAAAATATAATTATTGTAAAGAATTCAAAGGTGCGATCTAAATTTTTCTCTCCTAGCCTAAATAAAATACTAATCTACAACTAAATCTAGGTTTTGCCTTTCCAAAAATCTATAAATCTCTTGAAATTTCCGAAAATTTCGACAGAGTCTCTTTTGTATTTTATGACTCCGAAAAATTCACAAGAGGTATAACATATGAAAATAAGAATTTGGGTTCGTCGACGCCTTCGGTGGAACAACTCTACACCGGTCCCACGCAGTTAATATAGTAGATAAGAATTATATAAAAACACAAAACTAAGTTGTCCAGAATCTCAATCATGTATCCTCTACTTGCAAATAGCATAACTCCTATCATATAAATCTGAATACCATCATATTTTATATCGTTGAAAAGTTTATCAAATTTTCTACGAAACACTTGTTTACACATTTTGGATTTGATAAATTTTAATAGGTCAAAATTAGGATACAAAGCTGCTGTGTCCTTAAATTACAGAAATTGTTTCCACGTTTCGACAATGATATTGTACGGTTAATAATTCCTAATATAAACATCTAGATACTATCATATTATATACCGCTGAAAAGCTTATCGAATCCTCTTCGATTTCTGTTAATACATATTCTTATTTTGACAAGGTTTAATAGGTCAAATCTGTCGTACAAAATTATGTGTACACCGAATTCCTGATTCAAGTCCTGAATTGTACACCTATGTTGTATGACCCATAACTTCTACCATATAAACTCAAACTCTATCATATCATATATCGTCAGAAAGCTTATCGAGTCCTCTTCGATTTTTGTTCATACATATTTCAATTTTAATGACGTCTGCTAGATCAAAACTGATCCGAAAAATACTGTAAAATAAATTCCAGAGTATGGTTCCAGAATTTTTCTTCTATGTTGCACGGCCTGTAGCTCCTAGTACATAAATCATAATACCATCATATTATATGTTTTCGGAAACGGCGTCGAATTTTCTAAATAACTCGTTTAGACATATTTTTATTTTAGTAAATTTATTAGGTCAAAACAGTCTCACAATAAAATTATGCTGGAAAAAAAATTCCAGATTTACATTACTTGAGTGTAATACTTGTGCTATAGCTTCTACAACTCTATTAGAAATTATATGTAATTAATATAGATAGGGGAGGACTTGCCTTGGGAAAATGATTTGGATTTGGAATTGGAAATTATGGCTTGCTCATTCTCCAATTTCTTCTTCTTTACTCATCTTCTTCTTCTTCATCTTCATTCTCTTTTCTTTTTCTTTTTGGAAGAGGGGGTTTGTGTCATGCCCCGCTCCCATAGGAGCGATCGTCCTCGCTAAGGCGTGATGCCGCACGAGCCTAGATTGCGCTCGTGGAAGAAAATTTTATAACGGCCGATTACAGCGGCTACGATGGGGTCGTCGCACAAAAATTCCAAGCAGAAATATTGAACATGTAGCAAAAAATTTAAAGGCAAAACACAAGTTATTCAAAAGTACTCTTTATTGATATTGAACAATCAGATTTACAATAGGCGCAAGGCCATGATTACAAGTATCTCGTGCTCACTTTTCTCTCATTTTACAATTCACTCTGCTCTCTCTCATCTCTCGATTCAATACTTGAGCCAGCGGAAGCTTCGGAAGGCAATGTCCATATATTATGTCCCGTATAAGTCTGACTTCACGCGGCCGCACGCCTCGAGACGCCAAAGAACTCCATGCCTCGATGCATCCAAGCGAGCTCCGCGCCACGAGCTTCTATCTGTTCCTGCACATAAAAACTGTGTGGGTGTCAGTACTTAACTGTACTGGTGGAGTGAGCTCCTCGCCCACCCATACAAAATCGACACGTTCATTTACTTTGTGCAATACAAGTCCCTTTACGATTGTCTTTCTAGTATTGTCTTAGGATCAGTTTTAAGACGTAAACGTCTGACCAAACCGATGTGCCACGACATGGTCGTGCTATAATGCCAACGTGTATTTCGACAGAGGCAGTGCCTCATCGCTTATGTACTTGACCGAACTTCAACTCGGGACGACAGGATCGTGCCATGACATCTACTTGTCTATTCTAGTTTCTAATGACGTCAAGGAGACAACTTGTGCAGGTCGTACCTCTAGACCTTGCTTAGACTTGTTCGTGCTTCAAGATTGAGACCGTTCCTCGCAACTTATCAAGACTTATCCATGCTATCGCCTTGCGGCCTTCCTGTTCGACCCATAAACTAACTTAGACAAGACTTATGAAACATAGTATCGATTTTATGAATATCCCGACGCCAAGTATCGTGCCAAGCACGGTGCCTATGCTGCAGCCCACTCTTAGGCCCAGACATTGTGTTACCGACTAGACATACATTCAAGTTCTAGACTCAATCCAAAGACATACATGCGGTTTGCCGCTATTCTGTCGACCCATCTATATGAGTGGTCACTAGCAATGTCAAGCTATATTGGACTGGCTCGGGGATATCGGCCCGTCCCTCCGCGGGTAGCTGGCCCCGAAAGCGTCGAATCTTCCATGCGGTTATCCAGCATCCTTCCTTGAGCCGTAACTCGCTTCCCCCAGGCCGACATGATCCCGACGCCCCGACGATCATTCGAGAAGACTACACCTTGTCGACAAGTTATCCAATGACCATGAAGACTCAACTCGATCTATCCAGTCCTTCCTTATTCATGACCATGCTTTCCATCTTTCTATCGAGACTCCCAAGCAGCGGGACAGATCTCGCGTGATTCCTTATCGAGACTCCCAAGTAGTGGGACCGATCTCGTGAACGAGACTTATCAAGACTTAGCGAGACTCCTAAGTAGCGGGACTGATCTCGTGTGCTTCCTTATCAAGACTTAATGAGACTCCCAAGTAGCAAGATCGATCTCGTGAACTTTCTTATCGAGACTTAGCGAGACTCCCAAGTAGCGGAACTGATCTCACGTGATTGCTTATCCAGACTTATCGAGACTCCCAAGTAGCGGGACCGATCTCGCGTGATTGCTTATCCAGACTTATCGATACTTAGCGAGACTCCCAAGTAGTGGGACCGATCTCGCGTGAACGAGGCTTATCGAGACTTAGCGAGACTCCCAAGTAACGGGATCGATCTCGCGAAAACCAGTCGCATGGACTTTCTTTGTCCGTGGCATACTCTTTACTAAATCTACCGTGGCTCGTGCCTTAGACAGGCCTGGTTCTCTAGACGACGCTATCGCTTAAGTCATATACTTTATACGACGAGCCTTGTTCTCAAGGGACTACACGACTTGACAACCGCAGATAGAGCAGGATAGTGCTAGATACGTCTTAGATCGACCGGCATAACTTTGTCTAACTTATTTGCGCAACGACTTGACGAGCAAAGGCTACGCCAAGCTTCGCATCGAGGGAACGTGCCGTGCACGCGTTCGACTTGAACAATCAAGTTCGCGAGTTCCTAGACTTAAGCCACAAACCGTGCAATACGACTTAACCCACGGGATATACGAAGGCTATGCCAAGCCTTGGACGATATGCTTTATTAAGCATTCATGCGGACGACGCCTATGACTTTGGCTAATTCGAGTGTCGTGGCAACTTAGGCCAACTTTATTCTCCCAAGCCACGGGACGAAGGATCGAGTGTCATTTTAAAAGCACGCTGAGCCGACTTCTAAGCAGACCATAGGACCATTTTCTATGTTCTAAGACATTCTGACCCGTCGGGATTATTCCCTTAGCTATGTGGATGTGTCTCTTTTATTATCAAGCCTAACTTGTGCAAGTTAAAAATATGCGAGTTATTATGTGAAGGCTAAGATGAGACAAGTTCATCGAAACTACCCCACCTGAGTGAGTCTTCGAGCAAGGCATTGCGAGGCTAAGTTCCAACGCCGTTGGTATTTTGCTTCCTCCGATTGACTGAGCGGGATGGGGCACTACATCATACACCACTCAGAATAAGTTTCGTCCTCGAAACTAACTGAGTACTTACACTTAGACCACATGATCCAAGAACTCTCGTACACACTCCGCCTACGCGTTTCTTCGATTTCGAGCCACGCTCGTACTAGTATCAATCCTTTCCTTTGTCATGATTTCAAAATCCCAGACACTTTTCCGTTCCTCAAGTCTCATTTGAATTCAACTTATCACTTGGTTGGATCGTGTATGTATTACAGGCGTCCCCAAAATATATGCATTCAGCCAAGTCACATGATAGAGAATTCGTCATTCTCACTCGAGTTGTATCGTGCACATATTCAAGCGTCCCTGAAATATATGCATGTCAGCCGAATCTCGTGAGGGGTATTTCTTTTCTTCTTGATTCACTCTATCCATCCATATCAATCCTCAAGATCAATCTTTTGATTGCTAACTCTTGAAACAGGGCATCTCGCCTAACTGCTAGGCCATTTCTCAAGGCTAAGTCAATATAAGGATTGGAGTCATAGTTCTCCAACAATAATGCCAACACTGATCCCGATCCTAGGGTCAAGCCAAAGTCGGTAGTACGAGATTTTCTACATAAGCTCGCGTCACTCAGATTTCTAAACATCGAGCACGATCACCTATTTCGCATCAAGGCATTCGTTGCGCATATTCAAATATGCTTAAATTACCAATTCTAACCAATTCATGTATCCGATCACGAGATCATTTAGCTCGACAATATGTTGTGCCCCAATCTCATGTGAGTCCGATTATCCACGGTGGTTCATAAATCACCATGCAACGCTCCCACAGAATAATCATTCTTATCGGGACGTAACTCTTGTTTGAGTCTAGACTAATTCATTCTCGATACGCAGATTGGACCTACTCAATCCTCAAGTTCAATCGTCAAGCACACTAAGTCATTCTCGAGTCCACCTTCGCGTCAAACCATAAGTCGAAGCAATCAAATTGCCATGCCATGCAAGTTCGATCACCCCCGCTGTATGAATCACCATAATAGCGCTCACGCGAAGTGATCTCCCTAATCGGCGTGATGTATGTGCGAGGCTGGAGTTGCACTCGCATAAGACAAGCATGTCAATGTTGTGGTTATTGACGAAGCAAATCCAAATATTTCATTTTCATCCAATCCAAGTTCGATAGTCTGAACGTCATTCGTTCAACCAAAAAATTCTCGAGCCAAGTCTATCTTTTCCTTGACACATTCCAACATCCCTAGTATAGTATCCATCGGAACAATAACATTTTACACGATCATCGTTCCTCGAATCAGAGTACACCCGAGTTATCGCACGTCGATCTTTGATATGCCTCAATACCATCGATGATGTACGTAATCTGACGATCTTTCTTTGCAACGAACTCCGAATCGTGCAACTGATACTATTGTCCGAATTGGATATACCACAATTCCATTCGATCAAATCCGAAATCACAAGTACGATCCTCTAGGCTTCATCGATCAAGACATTCACTTTTATTCGTCGTTTCGAATCGTTCTCTAACTCGCGTTGCCCATTCACAAGTTGTCCGAACGATATCTCGTTCGGGACATTCGAAGTCACGACCAACTAAGCGTGACGCGTTCTAAGGCTTTGCACGATCGCATCGCCTTGCCGATATACTCGCTGTTACTTGTAATCCTTAATTTTTGCTCGAATGATTTCCAAGACAAACCATACACCACTCAGGATTCGAGCCATCCTATTTAAACCATAATCACATTCGCACTATTCGCTAAAACATCCTTCAGATTCGTTCGATGAATCTCTAGCATAATCGCTCATGTCGTCTCAACGTACTAAGTCGTTCGCACTATTCTTCAAAATATAGACCAATCTTCGTGTACGTCTAAGCATTAGTCCAATAGCGTTTCTATCGACATACACTCTAAGTGTATCTCCGTTTTCGACCAAGCGATACTTAATATCATTCGCAATTCTTTTGTACCATAAAGTCTAGGTGCGCGACACGCGGCACAATTTAGCCAAAAGGCCGTGTGCATAGCCATCCCGTACGAACTATATTTCGGGTTTGCACGCTCATTTGCTAATGTCGACGTAGGGCTAATCAGGCACGCACGCGACTTGCTAACTTTAGCATATGTTTTCTATCAAGTCAAGTTTGACACCGTTCGGCACAAAGGCGTACCGATGCGTTCGGCGATGGCCTACCGATGCGTTCAATTGAACACTTGTACGAGCTTTTGAAAATATTTAGACTTATTATATGGACATGCCGAGGGACGTTTGAGAGAGAGCGCACACATCTTTATCAATGACGAGCTTTCAAAACTGAGAGATTCAACTTGAAGTCCAAGGACGTAAAACCGTGCTCTGATACTATTCTGTCACGCCCCGCTCCCGTAGGAGCGATCGTCCTCGCTAAGACGTGATGTCGCACGAGCCTAGATTGTGCTCGTGTAAGAAAATTTCATAACGGCCGATTACAGCGGCTGCGACGGGGTCATCGCACAGAAGTTCCAAGCAGAAATATTGAACATGCAGCAAAAATTTAAAGGCAAAACACAAGTTATTCAAAAGTACTCTTTATTGATATTGAACAATCAGATTTACAATAGGCACAAGGCCATGATTACAAGTCTCTCATGCTCACTTTTCTCTCATTTTACAAGTCGCTCTGCTCTCTCTCATCTCTCGATTCAATGCTTGAGCGAGCGGAAGCTTCGGAAGGCAATGTCCATACATTATGTCCCGTATAAATCTGACTTCACACGGCCGCACGCCTCGAGACGCCAAGGAACTTCACGTCTCGACGCATCCAAGCGAGCTCCGTGCCCGAGCTTCTACATGTTTCTGCACATGGAAACTGTGTGGGTGTCAGTACTCAACTGTACTGGTGGAGTGAGCTCCTCGCCCACCCATACAAAATCGACACGTTCATTTACTTTATGCAATACAAGTTCCTTTACGATTGTCTTTCTAATCTTGCCTTAGGATCAGTTTTATGACGTAGATGTCTGACCAAACCGATGTGCCACGACATGGTCGTACTATAATGCCAACGTGTATTTCGATCGAGGCAGTGCCTCATCGCTTATGTACTTGACCGAACTTCAACTCGGGACGGCAGGGTCGTGCCATGACATCTACTTGTCTATTCTAGTTTTCAATGACGTCAAGGAGACAACTTGTACAGGTCGTACCTCTAGACCTTGCTTAGACTTGTTCGTGCTTCAAGATTGAGACCGTTCCTCGCAACTTATCAAGACGTATCCATGCTATCGCCTTGCGGCCTTCCTGTTCGACCCATAAACTAACTTAGACAAGACTTATGAAACATAGTATCGATTTTATGAACATCCCGACGCCAAGTATCGTGCCAAGCACGGTGCCTATGCTGCAGCCCACTCTTAGGCCCAGATATTGTGTTACCGACTGGACATGCACTCAAGTTCTAGACTCAATCCAAAGACATACACGCGGTTTGCCGCTATTCTGTCGACCCATCTATATGAGTGGTCACTAGCAATGTCCAGCTCTCTTGGACTGGCACAGGGATATCGGCCCGTCCTTCCGTGGGTAGCTAGCCTCGGAAGCGCCGAATCTCCCATATGGTTATCCAGTATCCTACCTTGAGCCGTAACGCGCTTCCCCCGGGCCGACATGATCCCGGCGCCCCGACGATCATTCGAAAAGACTATACCTTGTCGACAAGTTGTCCAATGACCAAGCAGACTCAACTCGATCTATCCAGTCCTTTCTTATTCATGACCATGCTTTCCATCTTTCCATCGAGACTCCCAAGTAGTGGGACCGATCTCGCGTGATTCCTTATCGAGACTCCCAAGTAGCGGGATCGATCTCGTGAACGAGACTTATCAAGACTTAGCGAGACTCCCCAGTAGCGGGACCGATCTCGTGTGCTTCCTTATCAAGACTTAACGAGACTCCCAAGTAGCGGGATCGATCTCGTGAACTTCCTTATCGAGACTTAGCGAGACTCCAAGTAGCGGGACCGATCTCACGTGATTGCTTATCCAGACTTATCGAGACTCCCAAGTAGCGGGACCGATCTCGCGTGATTACTTATCCAGACTTATCGAGACTTAGCGAGACTCCCAAGTAGCAGGACCGATCTCGCGTGAACGAGGCTTATCAAAACTTAGAGAGACTCCCAAGTAGCGGGACCGATCTCGTGACAACCAGTCGCGTGGACTTCCTTTGTCCGTGGCATACTCTTTACTAAATCCAACGTGGCTCGTGCCTTAGACAGACCTGGTTCTCTAGACGACGCTATCGCTCAAGTCATATACTTTATACGACGAGCCTTGTTCTCGAGGGACTACATGACTTGACAATCACAGATAGAGCAGGATAGTGCTAGATACGTCTTAGATTGACCGGCATAACTTTGTCTAACTTATTTGCGCAACGACTTGACGAGCAAATGCTACGCCAAGCTTCGCATCGAGGGAACTTGCCGTGCACGCGTTCGACTTGAACAATCAAGTTCGCGGGTGCCTAGACTTAAGCCACAAACCGTGCAATACGACTTAACCCACGGGACATGCAAAGGCTATGCCAAGCCTTGGACGGCGGGACCGTGCATGCTTTATCAAGCATTCATGCGGGCGACACCTATGACTTAGGCTAATTCGAGTGTCGTGGCAACTTAGGCCAACTTTCTTCTTCCAAGCCACGAGACGAAGGATCGAATGTCATTTTAAAAGCACGCTAAGCCGACTTCTAAGCAGTCCGTGGTGTGCTAAGATATTCCGACCCGTCGGAATTATTCCTTTAGCTATGTGGATGCGTCTATTTTATTATCAAGCCTAACTTGTGCAAGTTAAAAATATGCGAGTTATTATGTGAAGGCTAAGATGAGGCAAGTTCATCGAAACTACCCCACCTGAGCGAGTCTTCGAGCAAGGCGTTGCGAGGCTAAGTTCCAACGCCGTCGACGTTTTGCTTCCTCCGATTGACTG
The DNA here is from genome assembly GCA_029216955.1 of Iris pallida. NCBI lineage: Eukaryota > Viridiplantae > Streptophyta > Magnoliopsida > Asparagales > Iridaceae > Iris > Iris pallida. The sequence goes on from JANAVB010024399.1 coordinate 21,377,034, forward strand.
AGCGGGACGGGGCATGCACTACAGTTTGGGTTTTGGTGATGGTGAAAGGAATAGGGAGAGGAAAAGAAATAAAGGAGGAAGGAGAAGAAAGAGGGTGAGGTGGCTCATGAAGATAGCCCATCTTCATGCATCCAACCCATGTGGCATTATTAAGTGCCACATGTCTTAGAAGATGCCACATAAACATATATGAATGTCATCTACTCTCTCATATTGACACCTAACCCAATGAGTTGGTAAGTCTAAAAATACAATTGCAAATTTAATACATGGACTTTTATAAAAAAAAAAATCATCTAATTAAATTATTAAATCCTTTTCATTATAATAAAATATTAATAAATAATTAGAGAGAAATTTTAAGGAACGTACAAAATAGTATAATTGGATATGGCTATGACAATCATGGTGGCATACCAATGGTGTACTATCGTTATACTAGAAAACGCAGTACCATTCCAGCAATTTTGGGTCCATTTATTGTGCTCATCAAGCATACCGTAAGTATGTTGTTGGCTCGGATTTGTTGTGTGGTAACGGTCAAACTCAAAATGCTTGTTTTCGATAGTCAAGATTATTTCTTTATTTAAGGATCTCCATCAACTCTATTAAGGAAACTTAGAAAAATAGAGAGGTTGAAGGATAGCTCGTTGAAAAATATCCTAAGGAGAGAATTTTGTATTTGAGTTTGTGTGTATTTCTTGTAAGGTTATCCCCTTGTGGAGTACTAGAACGAGTTTGACTGAACCACATACTGCGTTCTTGGTTGCTTTTGTTCGGATAATTATGTCTTGTTTTAAGGTTATTGTTTGTTTTCACTTCCAATATGTCTAGGGACGACGACAATTAGTATTAGAACTAAGGAAAGCGTCAAATTTTTATACTATTTGATCTAGGTCAATGGTAGGTTAAGCTTGATCGAACCACGTTAAATATTGTGTGTTTGTTTTTTTGTTGCTTTTGTTCGGATTATGGACACAATGCATGAAAGCTCAAGCCAACCACTCACGAACAAAAATGACGAGAAATTTGTCGGAAAAGTTTATGAAGTATGAATAGGGATTTTGTAGTTGTTCTGATGCATTTTTCTTGTTTTCTCAGTTCATTTGTAGTTGCAAACTTTGCAACTGAGAATCTTGTTGTAGGCTGCGAAACTATTATCTATAAAGTTTATATTTTTGTTTCTCTATCATAACTTTTGTTGCAATGTTCTTGTTATCGTTGATTATTACAGTAAGGCAATAAGAATTGATATTTCTGTATTTCAACCTCTCTGTGTTGATATATTTCTGCATTTTGACTCATGGTGGTTACCGAGGAGAAGCATAACATCCTACTTGAGTGACGAAAGATTAGTGGATCGAGTCATGAGAACGTATTATTTCTTTCATTTATAAAAATAGTGGGAGTCGGAGACAATGGACCCAAAATGTATGCAATGCAGCTAGGGGTGCAACTTGGGCGGGCTAAACCCGAGCCCGATCGGATAAACCCGTTAATGGGTTGGGTTAGAGTTGAAGATATTCGGGCTCGGGCTCGGACTTGGGTTTGGGTCAAAATATTTGAACCCGATCAAAAATCGGGTTGGGCTCGGGTTCATGTGTCGGGTTACCCGAAGAACACGAAACCCGACTTTTATATATATATATATATATATATATATATATATATATATATATATATATATATATATTAATATCTAAATTTTTTTACCCAAACTCTTCAACTCCTTATCCTAAATCTCATTTCAGTTTGTACTTTGAAATTATCAAGATTTGATTGCTATTTAATTATGTATTTAATATTACTTATGTTTAAAATTATTTTAAATATTATATTAGAGCCCGATAAACCCGATGGATCCGACCCAACCCAATTCCAACCCGATTCTCCGAGCTTGGTCTTGGGCTTCATCTGTTGAACCCGAGGTCGGTTGGGCTTGGGCTCGAACTAGGCTTATGATTCGTCGGATTGGGCTCCGGTTGACCTCAAGCCCGACCCAACCCACCCGAGTTGCACCCCTAAATGCAGCGTGCACAACGTCTTGTACGTATTGTCGGACATCTAAAAAAAAGTTATATTTTATTCCAAATTAACATAATTAAAATGTGGATTCTAAGACTAAAAAAGAATACACCAAAACATGTGTATTATGACAAGTAAGAGAGGAGGTCAATTGAGATAATGAAAAAAATTATTTAGGATAACATACACCAATTGATGTACCGTTAGGTCTCGTTTGGTTCACGAAAATGAATTGAAAGGAAATCAATTACTTGACATTTTCTTTATTTCAGAAAATTATAATTTTTATTGATTTTTTTTTTTCCGATGTGTGAAAATGTCAAAGAATTTGATAAGAAAATTGAATATTTCAATGTGAAAAAGTAACCTTGCTTCAATGGATGAAATTATTTCCGGTCCTTAGACTTGTGCCCAGTCCAAAATTGTGCCCCGTCCTTAGACTTGTGGTTCACCCATATATCTTCTACCACTTTGTAGGATCCAAAAACGTGCACATTAGATACTTTAAATATCGATCACCGAAATTCACAAAGACATGCCCTCTAAAGAAAACGAAGACAAATCACACAAGGGTAAAGTGCATTTAAACCCTCCTTAGATGTCACGAAAATGCAAATAAAGACTCGTTGATCCGAAAAACCCAAAAGATTACGAAAATGCTCAAATCACCCCATCCGCTAACTTTTCTGTTAACGGGTGTTAAAATGGGGTTGTTTTGACCATTTTATCCCTGGGCTATCTAATATTAACTTGTTATAAACGGTTAGTTCTAAAATTATTTTGTTAAAAACGGTTATGCAAAAATACTTGTTAAAAAGTGGATAAATATTAACAAAGGCAAAATGGTCTTTGCTAGTAAAATTATTTATTAAAATTATTTTAATTAATATTAACTTGTTAAAAACGGTTAGTTCCGTCAAAAAAATGGATAAATATTATTTAAAATTATTTTGTCATAAATTATTTTTTATTTAACAAATATATATTTTTGGGAAAAACAAAACTGATAAATACAAAAAAAATCAATTCTTAAAAAATAGAAATGATGAAAAATTGGAAAAAAAAAATACCAAATAAAAAAAAATACTATTAAAATATTCCAAAAAACCAAAAAATAGACAAAATATTCCAAAAAACCAAAAAATAGGATAAATCTTAAACAATGAAAAAAGACAAAAACAAAAACTATACAAATTTGAAAATAAAAGTCACTCTTAAAAAACTAGAAAAGATTATTAAAAAGATGAAAAAAATATGAAATAAGAACTAAAAAAATGAAAACAAAAAACAAAATATTAAAAAGATTATTAAAAATAACCTCTCGTTCTTAAAAAGATAGAATTCTCATGCTTGGCGTCATTTTCGAAAATAAATGTTCATAATCTAAATAGTAGATTTTCATCTTAAATTTTTTCTGGAAACAAAAAAAATCTTTTAACAAATGTCCGGTTAGTCCTGAACTATCCAGCCATTTAACTTAGGACATGTTTGGTAAACCGTATTTGGAGCTAGATAACTGTAACTAATATTATATTATTTAATATTTTATAATAATTATAATCTTAATTAATAATTATAATCTTAGTTAATAATTTATTAATTAAAATTTTATTATAATATTAATTAATAATAATTTAATCATAATTGTAATTATAGTTAATATTTTATATATTATAATAATTTTAATTAATAATTTGGTAATCATCATTATAATCATCATTATAGTCTTATTTAATAATTTATTAGTCATGACTATTATCGTAATTATTTATTTATTAATTCTAACTAAAATTGTAAATCTTGGTACAAATTTATTTTCATCACATGTATTACTTAAACAAATAACTTAAATATTACTAAACGTATCAAAAATCCAAAAATAAATTGCAAAACATGTATGTCGAAACATGGTCCGGTTTCTCATCCTCCCATAGTAAAAAATCACAAGAATTTGTTGAAAAATTTGCACTCCCGTAGAATCATCTTCCATGATTTGTTGGTGTCAATAAAGTTTTCAATGGGCTAATTAATCCACAATAGCAATAAATTGTTCTTCCATAATTTCTATTTGGACGTCTTGAGAAAAAAAAAGGAATAAGTAAAAAAGCTTCAAACATTACATGAGAGCAAATAAGTAAAAAAAAAATGGAATATAAAAAAAATTTGCAGTTGGATTTGAGATCTGTAGGTAAAAAAAAGCTTCAATACATTAAATGAGAGTAAATAAGTAAAAAAAAAGGAATATAAAAAAAATTAAATATTATTTTTTCTTCCAACCAACCGGTCAAAAAATAGAAAATATAAAGCTTAGGTTTTATGTTTCAAACAAACATTCTTATATATTGAGAATGAAAGAGAGCCAGCAGTAGCCACAATGTAAGCATTAGGGGTATTTTGGGTAGTGCACATTTTTTTTCTCCAAAATATGGGCTCTAACGGCAACTTCTAACGTCATTTTGACGGAAAGGGGCTTTCCGAGCAAAAACGATTTTGCGGGAGGTGCAAACTGTTTAAGTTTTCTAAAAGGTCTTATTTTGCGAACGAGGCAACTCTAAGGAGGGTTTAAATGCACTTTACCCAATCACACAAGCATATATGTGGTTCACCCAGACAAACGTATTTTATATAACAATAACAAGATTGCATACAAGTATCTATTGTTTCCTTTGTCCCAAGACTTTTTTTTTATAAAAACTTCTCAAGAAGGAGAAATAGAATACAACAAGTTCGTAAGAAGATTCTTAATTAGAGCTCCTTACGTAGTAGCAGTTGCCCACCATCTTACAGTAATGATCTCCTTGGCGAAGTTAACATAACTCAGAAAAGAACCGTCCTCCTATATCGAAGAGTAAAAAACCTACAAGCGACAAACTCGTAGAATTTGATGGATCCTTGTTGGATCTCCTTAGGAGCACACTATGAAGCAATTCCCCTATACCCTCCTTTAAAGAGGCTAAGAATTCCTAATTTAAATTTTAGGGAATTTATTTTTTTCTTTTCTTTCTAAATCAGCTCAACTAATCCAGGTCATAAATAATTAGTGCAACGGTGGAAGAAATGCTCGAAAACACGTCCAAAACAACGTCCAACCGAAATTACAGCAGAATTTCGGTCCACCTCTCTGTTGCTTCGGGAAAAAAAAAAAAAAAAATCCAAAATTCTTGCGAAATTCTAATCTGCCATGAAGAATGTTCCGGGCTGGACTGGGCACAAGTCCGGAACCTCAACCCGACTGAATATTTCCAAAAATTTTTTTTTAGGGGCACCTCCACATTTACTAGGGGGCAGCCCTTACTTAGGGGACAGTCCATTTGGTGGAGATTTTACTAGGGGGCAGCCCACAAATTAGGGCAAGGGAGGGGGGTGAGCGGGGGCGACGAACGGCGGAGGGCGAGCGGGGGCGAGGTCGAGGAGGCGGAGGGCGTCGTGGGCGCGGCGGAGGAGGGCGGAGGAGGGTGCGGGCGCGGGGGTGAGGTCGGGGCGGCCCAGCCTTAGCGCGGCTGCTGCTTCTTCTTCTTCTTCTTCTCCGAGGGCGCGGCGGAGGAGGGCGCGGGCGCGGCGGAGGGCGTTGAGGGCGCGGGCGCGACGGAGGAGGACGTGGGGGAGGTCGGGGCGAGGTCGGTGCGTCTAAAGTTACCTAACATATGTGAGGACTGCCACTAAGTTGGCAGTCCTACTTGCTGGAGAAAATTGGGCTGCCCCATAGTAAAAAAATCTATGGCAAACTTGTAATTTTTTCAAAAAAAAAGGACTGTCCCGTAGTAAATGTGGAGGTGCCCCTAAAAAAAACCTTTCCAAAAATATTTCAATGTGAAAATCCAAAATTGAATATTTCCTTCCATCGGGAATCATTTTACTTTCTTCCCAACGGCTTCTCCTCCTCCTCTCTAATGGCGGCGATCCAGAACCTTCTCGAAGCCTCCTCCCTCTTCCCTATCCCTTCCGGTAGCAAATTCTCACCAAAACCCCAAAAAAGCTTTCAACTTTACTCACCAAAGGTCATAACCACCCCCTTCTCCTCCTCCTCATCTCTCTTTCAGGTCTGAGCTTCTCCTACGGGACCGCCGGCTTCAGATCCGACGCCTCCGTCCTCTCCTCGACGGTGTTCCGGTCGGCGGTGGTGGCGGCGCTGCGGTCGCTGGCGACCGGCGCGACGGTGGGGTTGATGATCACGGCTTCGCACAACCCCGTCGGCGACAACGGCGTCAAGATCGCAGATCCCGACGGCGGGATGATGACCCAGCGGTGGGAGCCGTTCGCCGACCGCGTCGCCAACGCCCCCGATCCCCACTCCCTTGTCCAAGTACGTTCGTCTCTCTCCGGTTTTTCCCCCCCTTTACTCGTCGATTTGAATGAAAGATTGGTGTGTTTGCGTTGGGAAAGATGGCTCCTTTATCGTGTCGTGTTGTGTCGGACTCTTTTTTGTTAATTTCCTCTACAAATCCTCCTACCTTATTGCGACACTTACCACACCGGCAATCCGAACCGGTTGTTCTCCATAGGCCCAATCGGGTCATCTTCCGAGAGAATTTTGGACATCTTAACATTTAGAATTTTGTGGCGGTAAAAAGAGAGGAGGGTAAGTCAGGAATTATTGAGGAAGAAGGGATGGTTAATGAGGACAGTGCCAATGCAAGCTACCATTTTTTTTTCCCTATTTTTCTCCTTATTGATTGTAGGCCATACTCGGCCCATATTGGGTTGTACAATGATGTAAAGTTGATGCTATATCTTACACCTCAACTAGCAGTTGAGGATGGTTGCCACATGTTCCATTTATAACAACAAACCACGTTGCGGGTATAAAACCAACAAGGGACACGCGACAAGTCATACATAATTATCAATGGAATCCCTCGTGACAAACCATCTGTAACCGTTCCATTTATAACAACAAACGACCTCGCGCGGGTAGGACACCAATAAGGGACAAGTGACAAGTCATACATAATTATCAATGGAGTCCCTTATGACAAACCATTGGTAACCACGGTGTCTGGATTAAAAATCCTAACTTTTATTTAGTTATGATATGTATCTTTCCAGTTTAAATATAATTATATTAGCCTTTAGCAATAGTGGTTGTGAAATTATACTCTTATAATAAAAAAAAAGTGTTTATTTAGTAAGGATATTTTTTTTGATAGTTTTATAATGTAAGAGGTATTGAGATGTTTTAATGATTATTTAAACGGATCTTACCACTAATTATCTGCTAAATTTAATTTTGTTAGCGAGCATCATTTCTAATAATGAATCACCAATTGTCATTATAAAAAATAAAATTTAATAGTGATTTGGAAACACATAACAAATGTTGTTTGATAATCACAATCGCAATCCCAGTGACTGGAAATCACTGTGTTTCGTGTGAAATCAATGTGATTGTGATTTGAAATCACAACCACGCAGTGTTTTTGAAGTCCAGTTTGACTAACCCCCAGTATGTCATCTCTATCTACAATCCAGTTCGGATAGAGGTGAGTATAATCCCCTGAGAGAGTATGTCAGTCCTCATGCAGCCTTGGGTGATTTCTCTCTCCCAATGGTACAGGATGATGATTGGTGGAAGCCTGTCGAGGATCAGCTCGTCAATGTTCCCAATACCTAATCTCTTCCCCAAGCATGGGACTCACAATATTTCACTTTCTCCTTGTTTGCTTCTAACCTTTCAGCTCATTGGACTTATTATTTGGAACCAAAGCAGTGTCCATATTTAGCTAAAGGATAAAAACTCAGATCAAATATGGATATGGATATGGATATAGATCCGAAGTTATTGAATGTCAGCATAAAGATCTTTTAACTATATATAATATAGACATCCCTTACAACCTTCAGTTTTAAAATTTCATCCATGCCTTCTCCAATCAGAATGGGTAGGATATCCACCATGCAAAAGCTCAACATAAGAACTGTAGCTTCTATGGTTCACTATGATATTGCATTGTGTTACTAAATGGAATTTGTTGCAACTAACTTATGCGTATTGGGACCTGATCTGGTGTCACCAATATAGTTGAGGACACTGCTGATCATGATGTGTATGATTAATATACGTGTGTGCATGCACTCAGATTATCAGATGTGAGAGTACTATCTATATTTATTCAGGTTTTAAATATACTATCAGAGTCTCTCATTTGTCAAAAATGTGGTTACATAGTTGGATTCATACTGGATTACTTTCATTTGCTTACAGCAATATCTTCTGTTCTTTTGGAATTTTTGTAAATATCAATTAACAGTTGAGGAGAAATTTAAAAATTCAAGAATTGGTAAGGGAAAATTAGCTTTACAGATTTGGGTATTAGTGGATTAGCAGTTTAGCTTACAGAAGAAGGAACATGGTTGTCTGCGGGAACTTTACTTTCCATGAATGACGGACACAAATTTCCCTTAAAACCAAGTACAAAGGAATGTTAACTTACCGAACTTCTCTTCTGGTGATTCTTGATTTAAATTTGGGTCTCTTGAAGTGAATATATATAGCTCAGTATAAGTACTCCCCTGGTGATTCTTGACTTAAATTTGTGTACTGTTAGTGAATATATACAACTCACTAGAAGTAAATATGTGCATGAAACTTGGAAGTTACATTCTCTTTTATTTATAATGTGCTTTGCAAGTTGTTCCTTCATAATGTCCTTCTTTTTCTGTTTTTGCAGCTGATAGTCCAGTTTGCAGAGGAGGAGGATATTCCATTAGGAGGGATGAAGTCCTCTGAGATCTTATTGGGAAGAGACACAAGGCCAAGTGGAGAAGCACTCCTTGAAGACGCAAAGAAAGTGTGTAGCTTCGTATGAGAATTAATACTTTTTGCTCTTATTTATTCCACATCTCTTGATGATGGTATCTTCTTTGTTCGACATTAGGGAATCAGTGCTGTAGCTGGTGTAGTAGCAGTTGACATGGGGATCTTAACAACCCCACAACTTCATTGGATGGTTAGAAGTAGGAACAAGGGCATGAAGGCATCTGAGTTTGATTATTTTTCACAGATTGCAAACTCTTTTAGGTCTGTATAAAATGGTATTACTTCAAGAGAGAACAAATCACATGTTCAATTTTTTTTATGATTTGAACTATGGGTGCTTGACAATGGCCACAGGTGCCTCATAGATTTGGTCCCCAAGGAATTACTAAAGAACAAAGTGGAAGGAAAGCTTATAGTAGATGGAGCCAATGGTGTTGGTGGAGGGAAGCTTGAGGAACTTAAAGTAATGCTGACTGGATTGGAAATTGAAATACGGAATGTAGGTCGTGATGGAGGAGTACTTAATGAGGGAGTTGGGGCTGATTATGTACAGAAGGAGAAGGTTGCTCCATCTGGGTTTGGCTCCGCTGATGTTGGAACAAGGTGAGGTGTCTTGCTGTCCCTTTTTATACATTAGGAAGTGCCTTGACACCTCTATTTTCACATTTCTTCTGATTTAACACCAACTGCATAGGTCTATCTAATATTTCAGGTGTGCAAGTTTGGATGGTGATGCCGATAGGCTTGTCTATTTCCGTGTCCTATCACCAAGTAGCAATACCATCGATCTTGTTGACGGTGATAAGATATTATCCCTATTTGCTGTATTTATCAAGGAGCAATTGAGTATTCTTAACAAGAAGGAAAATAAGGATATAGCCAGTGGATTACCAGCAAGGCTGGGTATTGTGCAGACAGCATATGCAAATGGAGCATCGACAGATTACCTAAAGCAACTAGGCTTGGAAGTTGTATTTACTCCCACTGGTGTGAAATATTTACACAAGAAGGCTTCCGAGTATGACATTGGGATATATTTCGAGGCAAATGGGCATGGAACAGTCTTATTTTCAGAAGATTTCATTTCTAGATTGGAGGCTAAGCAGAAGGAACTTGCTTCTTCGTGCGCAGGTTAACTAACTAACCCATACAAAATTTCCACTGTGTTCTCAATTTCCAGACATGGTACACTTTGTCATTCAAGTTTTTCGCAGGTTCCGAGTATCACAATGCTGCTTTAAGGTTGTTGGCAGTCACTCAGTTGATCAATCAAGCTGTTGGAGATGCTCTTAGTGGGTTGCTTTTGGTGGAAGCAGTATTGCAATATTTTGGATGGTCAATTCAGAGGTGGAGTGAGCTTTACCATGATCTACCGAGCAGACAACTAAAGGTAAATTAATTCCCCAAGTATATACTGTCCTTCTTCTTTAGCATATTTTGCATGAATTTGAGTGTCGTGATGTAATTAAACCTTTTCCTTTTGTACAACACAGCCTTAGACTTATATAGAAAGGGGAACTCAATACAAGACGGATATGCTGGATAAATCTTGCCATTTCTTTGCGTTAAGATTTAGATTAAGTTATAGCAGGGTATGTATTCTTAACCGAGCGCCTAAGAAAGCACAGACACTCCAAAAGTTGGTCCTGTATTAGGCACAACATAGACACTACAAAAAACACTAGGACACACCAAAATCAATGTTGTGTCCATGTCGAAGTGTTGGTTATCGTGTAATGTCATATTTCTGTATATTCTACATATCTGAGCACTTATCATAACTTGCTAGTGATTAACTCATTGTTTTGGACCCAAAGTATTGGTCTGAGATGTGCTGTTTTTGGCAGATCAATGATAATATTGATAGTGAAAGACCCAAGGATTACTGTGTATATTTCCTCTTGCTCTGCCACTAGTGATAAGCTGACAACATAGTTCCAGAACCCAGGGTGTGCCTTTTCCTTGTTGACAAATACAGTACTTGTATCTTACTAAGTTTTTGTAGATTCCAAAAATGACTTATCCGCATAACAATCTTGATTGTCAGTATCCAAAACTCGACATTATTGCTTCAGCATAAAATAGAAACATAATTCATTACCTCCTCCGAATTACCACAGTGATGTAAAAATCGTCTTATCAGCGTGTGCCATGTAAGGCAGTTGCTCGGCTTATTATAGTTCTCCCTTGTTAATACCCATTGATAGTGATATCTTATATTTCATACTTTTAAGTCCTTGGTTTTGTAAGTTATGCCATAGTGAAAGTTTCATCCAAATGAATTATTATGTCCTTAGTACTGTAAGTTATGGCATAGTGAATGACTTACCTAAATGAATCATTATCTTTGCTACTCATCTTTTGAACTGTAAACTAATTAAAGAATCCATGACCTACACCATTTTGTGCAGTCAAATGATCCATTACAATTGTAGATAGTACTCTACTACTTAAAATTGTAAGTTCGTAGAAACTTATGTATGTTGCATGGGCACAGATACGGCATGGTTAGGTTCAGACATGGCAACAGGGACACAGTTCTAGTTTTGCGTCTCCTAATGTATTTTGGAGTGTCCTTGCTGTGCCAATTACGACATGATACATACATGACACCAATTTTATGAGTGTCTATGCCTAGTGTCCATGTTGGTCAAAATACAAAATAAAGTAAAATATTGAGGAGAAGATGACTCTGAAAATACAAAGATGATCCATCAAATTCAATAAAGGCCTTAGTAAGAATGAGTACCTGGAACTATGTTAAAGGTTGAGGTTAGAAAAAGTTGTCGAAGATAAAAAGGGTAAGGATGGAAATTGCAAGAATGCTGTTTGCATAATTTGTACACCAAGTGTAACTTCTATAGAAATGAGCAAAGGATTGACAAAACCCAAATGATGACCAAATGACTGAAATAGGGATTTATGTTTTGGCTGTAATTATGGCTTCTTGTCTAAAAATCCGTAACTTATTTGACATGAACATGGCCTTACTCATGCAAGTTATCAAGCATCACCGTCAGAGAAAAAAATAAAATTCAAACTGAAGGACTCAAGTGGAATGAGAGGTTATTTCTCTAAATGATACTTCAAATTAGGATTTGATGATTAGGTATCTAAAGAACCAGAGTTCTTTACTCATCTCTGTGGGTGTGCTCTGAGCTTAAAGTTAACTTCACTATTATAGTCATCTTTCTATACTTCTGTGTTGATAATCCAAGGCTGCAGCAACCGTGGATGGATAAACTATGCAATTAGCAAGATTGCCCTTTAGTTTTGAGAGCACTGAAAGATTTGTGTGGGATGGGCTCACCTATTTTCTTCTACCCTCAGGTGAAAGTTGCAGATAGAACTGCCGTCGTCACAGCAAATGCAGAAACACAAGTCGTGAAGCCATTAGGTCTGCAAGCGGTGATAGATGCTGAGACTGGTAAGCAGTAGTTGCGGTTTCTGCTTGCAAATATTTTTTTGTACCTAGACGAAATTATTTCTTTATGTTCCATGAAAGCTCGTGTCTGATTATTACAACCATCCTAGCCCTTTTAATAAAAACAACGACACTGGCGATATTCGGTATTCTAAGCTGCACATTGGACAATGTACCATGAGGTAGCTGCTATTTTTTTTTGAAATAATTGCACTGTTTTTTTTCCTAACTTGAAAAAAACACACCGACAATAATTTTGATATGTATGGAAAATTCAAAGCAGTCTTTAATTTTAGTTTGTTAAATAGAAATCAAAGGCTTCAGAATGAAAGAGAATCAGAGTGAGATTAAATTTTTAGGCCGGATGGGGATGCTATGAAGTATGAACAATGATAGATGAGTTACAGATTTTAGTTTGCAATTGAACTAACTTATCAAAAGTGCCATGAGTTTTACATTACATTGTACTAGTCTACATGTACGTGCTTTGCACTATTTTAATTAGAATATCGTAAGGTCAGTTGTCGTCTTTTCGTCCTTTCCAAGTTCATGTGTGTGTGCTTTCTTTTTACAATGCCAAGAGATTCGAAGTATAAATTTTATTCTTTTTATAATTTTCTATTGAGTCTTTGAAAAATTGTAAGGACAAAAATTTTTATTACCGTTGGAACACAAAAGAGTTGTATGGAAAAAGGAAACTTGCATGCAAACTTTATTGCTTCGACTCTTAAACATAAATGACATGCAAGTTGACATAATAACATTATGTTTATAAAATACTCAAGGGTGTTTTAGGAATTCAAAAGTTCCACCACCAAATTTTCCTATTATATAGTAGAATAGATGTTAATGAGAATCTCCGTAACTATTAAAAGTTCCAACTTCCGCATCAGCGACAAACCTAAAGTATTCCTGCTTTGTTCTTTATGCCACTGCTAACGTGTTCCTCCTGTAACCTACTGCAGTGAAGCATTCTCGAGGGAGATGTTTTATTCGACCGTCTGGTACAGAGGACATAATACGTGTATATGCCGAGGCATCCACCCAGGAAGCAGCAGACTCCCTTGCCCAGTCTGTAGTCCAACATGTAGCCTCCGTTCTCGGTTCTGGTAATCCCCAGAAATAAGGCTTGAAAGAGAATGTTATCTCCTGATTCTGTTACAGTGGTGCGTCAATATCCGATAAATTGTGTTCCTAAGGGTTCTGTGTATACTTTTCGGCGTGTCCACACAAGAACTAATTTGTATGTTCCAACTCCATTCCATTTTGTGATTCATCTCAAATTCCAATTTGTGCTTTTTTTCAACTCTTTAGTAACGGGGCTGGTGGTGTTTCGAGTTTTTAGTTTACTTGAATAATCAGGAGGTTTTGATTTGATACTCCTGTCTCTCTCTCTCTCAGATTCTGATGATGAAGAAGAATAATTTGGTAGAACCATTAGACCCGAGTTTTCGTGTTAGGATGCTCGATGTTTTGGAAAATTCGAAGAAATTGCCTCCAAGTTTTTGTAAAAATATCCTGATATTAGTACTTATGATTTATTTTGGATTAAGCTAATGATTAGATTGAGAGTTATTCTACCTTGTGCTTAACAAATATCTGAATATACTAAGATAGGGTGCGGCTATCCGCATCCCTTGACCTACTGAGCACACACCACCAAAAAAATAAAAAAAAATGAGCGGAGGGGAGGAGAGGGGAGCAGGGGAGGGTAGGATAGGAATTTCGATTTTTTTTTTTTTTTTTTTTGTGGAGTGTGCTTAGTAGGTCATGGGGTGCTGATAGCCGCGCCCATTAAGATATTATTGGCAATGAAAATTTGAAAGATTGCTAGACTTAATTATGGCGACTTGAGTTGTACAACTTGCAAAATGTAACTGCAATCCAAATTAACTTAAGTAACTTATCATAATTATGAACCAGGAAAACTGGAAACCTGGAGTGACATAATGATGATTTTCTTAAATATTTAAAACAACATCATACCTTATTCTGTAGCCATCATTTATATTATGGCCAACACATCATATATCTTTCAAACTCTTTTGAGTGTAAAATGCCCACATGAACTTTCCACCTAAAACTGATCAAGATGATCAACATAAAGAATTCAGAATACAAAAGAAATAGAACATGAGAAGCTTATGTTACATCAGTTGTCGAATTATAATTCGTTACATCTTCAGAAAAAATTGGAAATCAGTTGAAGCAATCCTCTTCTTCGCTATTCCTCACTTCTAAAGACTAAAGGAGACCATACTAAACTATTGAGAAAGCCTTTTTCTTGTGGACTCGAGCAGAATATAGTGTATTATCTATCCTTCACAGCCATAATTAGTTGCCAAATACCTGCAGTGAGAAAAAAGCATCACAATAATCTCATAATTTGAGAGAGAAGCCACTTAGCAGAGAATCATACATTCATTTAATAGTCACTACTGCAAGTGAAGGTAACCAGTAAAACAAAACAAAAAATTGCAAATGATGCAACAACATATATGTAAAATGAACGGTGTAAGCAGCAACATTCGGCTTTACTGACACAAGATTTTGATGAAACCACAAGAAAGATCTGTAACTGAACCTTTAGTTCTTGTGCATGCAAACTTTTAGAGTCGAATCTGCACCAGCTTATTAAAAGCACACGCCTCGCCTCCAAACAGTAAATCTGGGGAGACGATTATATTGAATACTAGAGTAACATATTGTGGGCATAGACAAAACATTTACTTTCCATTTCATATGTTGCTTGAAATCAGGTTTTACTAAAATGAAATCGAAATTGCCCAGCTAATTCATGAACCACCTGATGCAAGTCAAACCAATCGAAATTGCCCAGCTAAGAGTTGAAACGTCCAGTACTCCAGTATATATTCAAGCAACGCAATCTCCATATATATTACACATTACAGGGGACAACAAGAAACATGAGTCTACACCGAGAAGGATATTTCGGTTAATCTAAACCAGCTAACACTGTAATTCTTCGCCGATAATTCTCTCTCTGCGATCAAAGAAGAAATGTAGCTAAAATGTTTAAAAACCCTAAAGGGATTAACAAACAAAAGCCCAATATATGATCGGGTTGATAAACCCAATCAGTCAATGGATCTTATCACTATATTGAAAATCAGATTAGCAAGCTCAGAAAGTAAAACTTTACAAGTTCTAACTTGAATTGTGAAGGAAACTTCAAACTTAGAAAGCAACCTTGTATAGTATGCAACTCTGGAGCCTCATGAACCCTTCCTTAAACTGAAATGGACAAGAATATGCTACCTTTCTCTATAGCATCTCTAGTAACCAGCTCAGTTATATACATATATGCATATATTTGAATGCAAGCGTGTCTACTAATAGATATATGAATGCATGTATACAGATGCAAGTGTAGGTGAATAGACTGAAAAAGTTTGATCAATGTGCGTATAAGGCTGTTTCTTGTAGAAGTTTGGAGAATATATGAATGCAAGCATGTAATGAATCATGATTTCATAGCAAAGTTGTTTACTATTAGTGCTTTGGCTACAGGAGTCAAAAGCTGTGATTGGAATATATGTTTCTGAATATAATGGAGAGTGTAGTAGTAAAGATTTTGCCACTTAATTTTCTGAATATAAGGTCTTTTAGTAACAGAAATCAAAAGCTGTGACTGGAATTTGTGTGGAACCAAGTACAGGCATACCTTGATGATCTATGAGAAAAAAAAATTGCCAACATTTTAAGACCCCTAATCAGACTTAGCTGGTAGTTTCATTTGAGATGCTGTCGGAAACACATTTGTTATTTACCTTCTAGAACAAATGAATAAGGAGACTTATGTGTGTGAAATAAATAAGAAAAAAATCTAGGATATCTAGTCAATCGTTTTCCATGATGAGTTTCACCTTCTCAGTTATACGAGCATGCCACTATCCTACTGTTGCGGTAACCCGTGCCCCTACAGACAACTGGGGTGATAACAAATACCTATGTGCATTATCCCTATCTTTGTATTTCAGGTTCTTACTCTACTTTGTCAGAAATTCTAGTAATATTATTAACAATTTTTCATTGGTGATTCGTTTCAAATGAACAACCATTCTGGGCATTATTTTCCAAGATGCGTGAAATTATCATTCTTACCTTACAATTTTAAAAATACATACATACAGAATGCATGAAAACAATACATAAGCATATATAGACGTAGATTTGTGTTGCACAGTTGCACCTACTTACAGTTCCTGCTCTTCCACCCCAATACAAAAAATAGGGTATGGTATCTATGTTACCTGGACTCGGGTACGGGTGTCGGGTACGGGTACATATCCAAGAGTCGGGTCCTTCAAACTCATAATTGAAGGACACACGGACTCGACTAAAAATGATCCAAATTTTGGGTATGGGTATGGGGATATGACTAAGGTTTCGTAAAAAGACAACCTGTAATTATAAATTACTAGTAAACTTTACTCAACTAGTTGAATAAGTCCCTAAGGGACTGTCCCTTCAGCTCCCCTACTACTTAACTACCAGTCTACCATATTAAAATAAACTATCTACACCATTACCACATTAAAATAAACTATCTACATCATTACCACATTAAAATAAACTATCTACTACACTACCAGTCTTTCGATTGTCACCATGAAGGATCCGATTGTCACCATGGAGGATCGGATACGGATTCCATACCCATACCCATGTCCTAAAGGGTCGACACGGGTACTTCTCCTTAAAGTGGAGAGTCCGGATAACATAGTATGGTATGTCAGATATCCAAACAACTAAACATGTAGTTCTGCTAAGCAATAAAGGGAACCTACCTTTTGATAGATCCTTCTTTTTGGAAGAAGGGAAAAAAAAAAGCCCATCCAAACAACATGCAGATAAAGAATTCTACACTTGATCTAGAACAATACATCAATCACACAAGTTACAGGTATTATAGCATGCTTTAGCTACTGCCTATAGTGTCTAGACTGATAACCTCTATGAAAAAACAATAACGGATCCTACAACATCCAAATGTAGAGTTTTTTATAATAGAATATGGTAAAGCTTTCAGAATTTTATAAAAAGAATTACAAAATCATATTGCAAAACTACCAATTCCGGCACGAGTAAACAGTATAGCAGAGCCAATACACATATCTCTGCTAGAAGAGCATTTGAATCCTCAGAACATGCTAAATCCATGTTATATAGAATATATTAAAAAATCTATGTTGTGAATGGCATCAATTCAAACATGTACTAAGTGAAAACTAATGCACTAAGAACACCAAAAATGTGCAAGATATTCTGGTTCTACTTAATGTAGGGTCTGCTGCTTATCTGGATGCAAATGATAGGCATTTGAAGGCTATAAGACAGCTTTTAGTTAACCTTGCACAGATATGTTATATATAAAAAAGACACTCCCTGGCACTTGTGTAATGCACAAAATGGATAACTAATAGACAGAAAATAGAAAAAGAAGCATAGAATTCATGCAGGCTAATTAAAAGTTAGTATACAAGAAAAAAAAAAATGCACTTATGATGCCCGCCCGATGTATCATTTCACTACAAAGATCACAATCACGTGTGTGCATAACCAATTAGATATTCAAGAAGCAATCTCAAAGTTACAATGCTTAAATTTGATTCTTGCTGACACATCCTGCAATACAAAGATCTCCATGTATCATCATTGTTCTTGAAGCCGAGGCCTCATCTGCACCCAAAGTCGATGCAACAGTCAACCTAGTGAGTATTTAGTCAGTCCTTCTCCTCCCTCTTACGTGCAGGATCAAGAACACCTTCATCCACTGTTTGCCCACAGCTGGACAAAATGTCATGACAAAGTGCTCGTTAGTGTTAATGGAATCATACTTCGAAGTTAGTTGCTTAAAGGTGCTAAGTTGTCTTCTCGTCGCACTATATATAGTGTTGTAGTGATCACATTGTAGTGTCATGGCAATGTAGAGTGGTATTGTTATCACATCGTAGTTTGTATTTGTTCGAGCAAATTTTTGTTGTCGTCATCAGGTGTAACAAAACATTTATGTAGCTTGTCCGGAAAGGTGTGATATAATAATATTATGATTAATCATGTAGTTAACTATGGGCTACAATCTAGATGACTTAAATAGAGCTTTGTATACCCAAATTTCGCTCATTTAGGGTTAATCCTTAATGGATGTCCAAGCTCAAGCTCGATAGGTGAGTTGTAACTTGCACGATATTAATGCTTAAGTCAAAGACTTCATGGTCATGTCTGTCTAGAATCCATGATAAGTATGAAGACATGGTAGTAAAAGTTATAATCATATACGAGTCGGATTAGTCTAAAGTCATGTCACATTATAGTAAAAAAGTCAAATACTCTTGAACTTTTACGAGTTGAGCTTGTTCATGAGCTCACAAGTCAAAAAAAAATCTAACTAATTACTTAACTATCTAATATTATCTGATTATATTAAACATCTCTAACTTATGGGCTTAGGGCGGAAGGCTTAATGTTCGGATGGTTGGATTCAAATCCACGAGTCAACTTATTTATAATAAATTCTAATTTAAAAAAATTATTAATTTGTTTTTACATACGCGCAACGTGCATGTGTTATAGTAACTATTAAAGTCACATGCGGATGCATGTAAAAAAATTTAAAATAGTTCAAATATTTAAATATATTTTAATTTATATTTGTTAAACAATTTCAAAATTTTAATAATTTTTCTTTAAATTTAATTTTAAATTTAAATTTTAAATATATATTTATGCGTAAAGTTAGTTTTTTTTATACGTAATTTTGTTTAACAAAATAAATGGTGGATGATATATAGGACTTGTACGACTTATTTTTTAGCTGTTTTCCAAGCAGCATTATATAGTAGAAAGATGTCATAAAAAATCTCAAGAAAATAATTTTTTGCATAAAATTATGAAATATAACTTAAAAAAGAAAACATCTATTCCTCTAAAGCGGGAAAGCACATACACCCATCCCGAACAGTCAAAGCAGATGGAAAATATATTTTTCTCCGGTTCTTGGATGTTCTTTAAGCGACTGTCTATGAAACCCCTGTTGTTAATTTATTTCGAGGCACTGATTTTAGTCGACTAAAAAATCTCCCAAAATCGATGTAATATAATTTTAGATGGCTTTACAAACGTCCCAAATCCTTGGATTTTGTTGGGTTTTATTATTTTATTTTATTAATATTATCACAAAAAATATATAATTATAATTATTAATATCCTTCCGTATTTAATTTTATTCGTGTAAGAACCACTCGTTAGTCAATTAAAAACATGTATTGGACTGATTTAAAAGTCGCTACTTATAAACAACAAAAAAAACCGACCTCTAATGGACGACCGCCTGCGTCCAGCGAAGCGGCGGCGCCGCTCCTCCAATCTCCTTCTCCTCCTCCCGCAACATCGCCCGCGCCTCAAACTCCTCCGGGTCCTCCGCAGCCCTTACCGGATCCTCGTCCGGGGGATCCGACATCCCCAGACCCAAACCCGCAGCTAAGCGGATCCACCCCCCCCCCCCCCCCCCCCCCGACGAGGAAGAGGTTCCGATGGAGATGGTGCAGGCGGACTTCGGGTTCTTCGACCCGAAGCCCGGAGACCTCGGAGGGGTCAAGCTGCTGCTGCAGAGCTAATCTCGAAGACCGGGTCTCGGATCTTAGCGGGTTCGTGGATCCGCAGACGACCGTCGGAACCGCCGTCAAGTCCGACGGCTACGACGGGGAGGAGAAGGACGAGGATGCCTATACGCTGTAAGGATTGAAAAGAGAGAAAAAAAAACCCTTTTTTATAGATGTTAAGTTACTCAGTAATTGGTTTTAGTGCCGGACACGGTATCCAAAATATACTTAGGACACGCCAAAATCAATGTCACGTCCCCGTGTGTGCGCCTTGCTGTACTCGTGTCTGTGCAACATACACGGAACGGAGATATTTTCCCCCATTGAAGTTTGACTTGAAGTCGGTGGACGCGTCAAAGTGCTTGCTGTATCCGTGTCGGACACATATTGAGGATGACACGGGCACTCCAAAACTCAATTGGGACACGGCATAATCAGTTATTTGTCCGTTTCGTCCTTTTCGTATTCATTTGCGTCGTCGTAACATAGATGAGCGTGAATATATTGTGATTCATAAACTAGTTTGAAGGTTTTATGTGAAACTGGTTTACCTACCCATGTAGATCAAGGCTCAAATTCGAAAACCCAGTTTAGGTGTGGGCCGGTTTTAGACCCTTACATATGAGTATCGGACCAATTGGTTTCGATGTAGCTTCTAACGAGTGTTAAGAAACATCACTTTGTATTTTGCCATGAGAGTTCTTTAGTATTTTAAAACCATCAAATTGGCAAGTATTAGTTTTAGTCAAGCTTCTAAACGGCGGTAGGCGGATGCGCGGCAGAGCGGGTCCGGCTACTGCCTAGGCACCGTCTAGACGCTTGATACAATTTGAACATTTTTTCTATTTTATCACTTTTTTTTGCATAATATACATATTTTAAGGATGTTTTATGCATGACTAAGTTGTAGAACAAAAGTTTATGAACTTTCAGTCTTGTAAAAGTGAACCATAGGCCCGTAATGCTTGCAAAATTGTTTTGCCAAAACATCTAGTTAAGTATTGTTCCGCCTAGCCTCACCTCCGCTGGCCGCCTACGACAAAAGCGGTGCGGAGAGCGGCCGCCTAGCGCCTAGGCGGCCGTCTCGACCGCCATTTAGAACATTGTTTAGTTCGAGAGTTCTCTCTCATTCTTAAACCATTTGAATTGTCATAGTTTTGTTTTTAGTTTATTACTTTGGCAAATAGAGAAGATAGAACTCAAATGAAGAAAATTCGAAATTGTGTACATGATTATGCGGAAGACCAAATAAATCTGATATTGATGTGAAAAAGTTTAACGAAGTACTATGGAACTCTGAATTGTACATGAAAAAGAGTTGATGAGAAGGAACTATTCAAAAGAAAGTAGGGGGAGACATCATCTATGGATGATTGATTGGAGTAAATAGTCTCTTCTTTTAAGCTCTTCTAGAAGAATCTCACAATGTACAATCTAAAATGTTTTTAGTAGGAAATGACCACAAAAATATAAAAGTGACTGAATATGTAAATCTAAAATGTTATAGTATCGGTCATTACTTGAATCTGAGAAGCCTGGAATACTTATTCCATATAATATGCAAGTTATATAGTAGCTATGTTGTATTGACACGTCAAAATCTTGTATGTATCCATACCGTGTATGTACCATATTCATGTCTGTATTCATGCAGCGTGTGTAACTACTTTTGTACCTATTTAAAATTGTTTGTATTATTGTAAAATTAGATAGGAATTGAAATTATATTAAAATAATTTAAATATGATTTGAATATATTTTTATTAAAATTTGTTATAGATATGTTTGTAGAACTTATATATGTTTTGATAATACCATGTAATTAGTTTAAATATGATTTGCGTATTGAATATATTTTAATTTTAATTTGTTATATATATGTTTATAGAGGTAGTTATAAGGATTTAAAGATTATTTTATACCTGAGGGATATACATACGGTGGTAGTTAGAAGGATTTTAGATTTTTATTATTATTAATTACGTGAGGATATACATACGACTTAGATAACGGCTCATTTTGAGATAGAGATAATAAGATTTTCAAATGTCGTCTCTACTACACAAGACTCAGCTCATTCCAAATTGGAATTTGATGATATATTATAACAAGACAGTGGATACGAAGGAATAGCTTGAATGGATTTGAAAAATCTAAAATTCTCTATCTGAAGCATAACTGATAGATTTGCACGATGAATTGAGAGATTGAGAAAGGAGTTCATATATATATATATATATATATATATATATATATATATATATATATATATATATATTCTACTATATAATGCCAAAAGTTAGGCTTCACCGTAGAACATTTGTTTTCCAAAAATACCCTTGCATGTCTATTCCAATACAAAAAATAATATGTTTTATCAGGGGTAGTTAGATACTTACAATATCTAGCTTTTAGTATTTCAATATATTAGTTTTGTCTTTTGCTCTTTTCAAGTATATACAAAGTTAATTAAAAGACAACTTTAAGTGTCTTTTGCTCTTTTCAAGTACATACAAATTAAGTTAATTAGAAGACAATTAAAATACGTGCAATGCACGTGCATATATACTAGTATATATAAAGAGAGAATTGTGACATGGTGAAATTGCATTATTCAAGAAAAGGAAAAGAAAACGGCTATAATTACTCTCCATTAAGGGTCTGCTTGGCAATTGTAGCGGTAGCGGTAGTGGTAGCGGTTATGAGATATTTTTAGAGTACTGATTCATGGTTTTAAGTAGCGGCTTTTAAACTAGTTTAACCCATGCTTGGTAATCCATTACCGAGCGGTTCTGAAAGTTTTTTACACGAGTAAAATTACCTATATGTTCATATATAAATAAAGCAATAGAAACACATGAAATAATAGAAACGTTTGAATAAAAGTAGGAGAGAAATATTTTAAGATTTACCGGAGAAAGTAACCGTAGTTTGGAAAAAGTAGAAAAGAAACACAGATGAGAAAGAGAAAAATAAGGTAAGGTACTAGTAGTTATAATTATATATTTTTGGTGAGGATATAAATGTAATAGAATTAAAAAAAACCACTCAAAACCCACTGATATGGTGTTTATAAAGACAATCAAAATTACACTGGTTTTAGAAGGTTTTTGAGCTGCGACCAAAACAAGTAGGTTTTTTTAAAACACTTCATAAATGGTTGGTTCAAACACCTCAAAACCGGTGAAAACACAACTACCAAACAGACCCTAAGAGTGTAAATCCTTGGCTAAACCTTCCTGAAGTTTTCTGATTTTTGGTGCTTGAGAATTAAGTTAGCGACATTTCCATTCTTATGTTCACAGTTGTGTCTTGTATAACTCTACGGTATTTTATGCACTTATGCTGGTTTATCTAATATAGCCCAAAATAGAAATGTTACCTTCATCTTAGAAATGACTTGGGGATCAATTCTCTTGTCCAGGGTCATGGATGCTTTGGGGAGTCAAGAAGTATCTTATTGAATCGTGCAATGATGATTGGACTAAAACAAAATCAGAAAATTGCATATGGAGGGGAGAAGTTTGTCTTATTTGCGTAGAACAAGAGAAGTTTGCAATTGAAGGGATAAAATGCCAACTCTTTTTCAACTAAAAACATGGGGCGTCAACTCAGTTGGCGTCCCACGTTTTGTTTTCAAAAATGCCAACTGGTTTGGCATTTTATTTGTATTTAAAAAATAATTTGTTGGCCGGGTTTGGTATGGATCGTGGGGGAGAGATCAGATTGGTTGGGTTTGGAGGATTTGGATTGAAGGGGTAGGATTTGGATGGGGAGGAGGGGGGTTGGCTGCTATAAATAGAAGAGCAGGGGAAGGAAGGAAATAGTTGTTTTATTAATTTATTTGCTTTCTTAAAGTACTTGTTTAATTTCTATAACCCTAATCCAAAGTCTTTCAATATCCAAAGTATAAAATGGACAAACCCAACATCCAAGGTCTAATTAGGTCTGTTAAGTGTTATATTAGAGTTATTGTTTATGGACTTTAGTCCAACATTGCTTAGAATAATAGGAGAGGGGGCTAGCCTCTCCTATATATATATGTAGTCTCTCATCAATAAAATATCATCCTATTATTTCCAACTCTACATGGTATCAGAGCCAAAACCCTAGCCGTCACCCACCACTCTCTCTCCCTCTCCACAAAATTCTAACCCTAATCTCTCTCCCCTTCTAGCCGCCAACCCCCCTTCTCCTACTATTGTGCTTTTCAGGACCTGAAAACTGGAAAGACTATCGGTAAGGGACATGTGGCTGGAGGCTTGTACCTGTTTGACGCACCTTCTTCGGTGGTCTGTGCCGGCGTGAAACTTGATCCTTTCGAGTTACATTGTCAGTTAGGTCATCCATCAACCCAAGTTCTCCAGAAAATATATCCTTCTTTAGATATTCATGCTTCCTTTCATTGTGAGCCTTGTAGTGTAGCTAAGCATTACCGGGTTCCCTATCCGGTGAGTCAAAATAAAATTGCTTCCGCTCCTTTCGAGTTGGTGCATTCTGATGTATGGGGACCTTGTCCGGTAGACTCGATAATGGGTTTCAAGTACTTTGTTACTTTTGTTGATGATTACTCACGTGTCACTTTTGTTTATCTGATAAGAAATTGTTCTGAATTGTTTAACATTTGGTGCAATTTTTATGCTGAAATAAAAACACAATTTGGTGTTCCAATCAAAAAAATTCAAAGTGACAATGGTCGTGAGTATTTATCTCGTGATCTCGACAGACATTTGGCCCGCAATGGCATCATCCACCAAACTTCTTATGCGTACACACCACAACAAAATGGTGTGTCCGAGCGCAAGAATCGTCATCTCTTGGAAACAATACGTGCTCTTATGTTTCAAGCACGTACGCCCAAGCGATTTTAGTCGGATGCGGTTCTTACTGCTTGTTACCTTATTAACCGCATGCCATCATCCGTTTTCAATGGTGGCACTCCCTTCTCTAGGCTCTTTTCCGGACGAAAGCCATTTCCACTGCCTCTCAGAATCTTTGGCTGCTTATGCTATGTTCGGGATATCCGATCAACTCTTTCTAAATTAGATCCTAAGGCAATACAATGCATTTTTCTTGGGTATCCTAAAGATCAGAAAATGTATCGGTGTTATTCCCCTGTCCTGAAGAGATATTTTTTCACTCGGGATGTTACCTTTGTCAAAACAGAATTTCCTCCACTCCCAACGGGTCCAGTTCCCCTCATCTATCCAGAAGAGGATTTTTTGTTATTTCCTGATCAAACAAAACAGTCCCCCATACAGGTGCCCTCCCTTACCGAGTCAGTTTTCCAGGTCGATGGTCCGCAAACACCGATTCAGTCAGTGCCGACATCGTCCACAGAATCCTCCTCCGGTTCCGCCAGCAGCTCCGGCTCCAATGAGTTGCCTTCACATGTTCCACCAGCAGCTCCACCAGTTCCTCCAGCAGCTCCGGCAGTTCCACCTCTAGAACGTCCTCGTCGTGCCTGTCGTGACCATCTATTGTATGTTGACAGCTACAAAGGACTTACCTGTCACACTCAGTCTCTGGTGGCTACTATTGATGGGATTCAGATTCCCAAGACCGCTGAGGAGGGTCTCAAACATCCTGGTTGACGTGCTGCTATGAATGAGAAAATGAAAGCTCTCTAGGAGAATCATACTTGGGACTTAGTCGACTTACCTACTGGTAAACAGGCAGTAGGTTGCAAATGGGTGTTCACGATTAAGGTGAAACCGGATGGCACTCTTAATCGCCTAAAAGCTCGTCTAGTGGCCAAAGGATATTCTCAGACATATGGTGAGGATTACTTCGAGACCTTCTCTCATGTTGCCAAAATGACATGTTCGTGTCTTAATGGCCTTGGTTGTTCGCTATGGTTGGCCGCTGCTTCAGCTGGATATCAAAAATGTTTTTATCCACGGGGACCTTGATGAAGAAGTCTATGTATTGCAACCTACCAGATTCGTTGCAAGGGAGGGTAAAGTGTGTCATTTACGAAAGGCCCTCTATGGTCTAAAACAATCATCTCGTGCATGGTTTGGTCGATTTACACATGTTGTTACTCAGTTTGGCATGTGTCAATCAAAGAAGGACCATTCAATCTTCTATCGACACAAATCTGCTGAAAGAATACTCCTTGGTGTCTATGTTGATGATATTGTAATCACGGAAGACGACAACCAGGATATTGCAGGTCTCAAGAAGTTTCTGGGAGAACAATTTTAAACCAAGGATATGGGATCCTTGAACTATTTCTTTGACATTGAGGTCACACGGGATAAGCGGAATATTGTAATGTCCAAAAAAAAGTATGTACTGGACATACTTAATGATGTAGGCATGATGCAAGCCAAGGGAGCAACCTTACCTATGGATCCAGGGGCGAAGTTACTTCCAGATGAAGGGGTCCTGATGACCAATCCAGATCAGTATCGTCGAGTAGTTGGAAAACTTAACTACTTGACGGTCATGACTCGTCCGGACATTTCTTTTGCACTGAGTGTTGCAAGTAGATTTATGACTTCTCCAAGAGTTCCACACTGGCAGACAGTTCTCAGAATCTTGTGTTATCTAATCAAGAATCCAGGAAAATGAATTCGGATGGAGAATAATGGACACACTCGTATTGAGTGTTTTACTGATGCTGACTGGGGAGCAAGTCTGACAGATAGACGATCTACATCTGGCTATTCAGTATTTATTGGCAGAAATCTAGTATCATGGAAGAGCAAGAAACAAAGTGTGATAGCACGCTCAATCTCAGAAGCAGAATATCGAGCTATTACTCATGGCACATCAGAGGTATTATTTATGAAGCATCTCTTACAAGAACTTGGAGAAGACACAGGATCTCAAGTGGCAGATCTATGGTGTGATAACCAATCTGCTATTCATATTGCCACAAACCCAGTATTTCATGAATGGACGAAGCACATTGAAATTGATATCCATTTTGTTCGTGATGAGTATACAAAGGGAGTGATAAAGTTTCAACATGTGAGGACCGGCGACCAAATAGCTGATATCTTCACAAAGTCTCTTTTGGATCATCGGGTTCAATTTCTATGTAACAAGCTGGACATGATTGACATCTATGCTCCAGCTTGAGGGAGGGTGTTAAGTGTTATATTAGAGTTATTAGTTAATGGGCTTTAGTCCCACATTGCTTAGAATAATAGGAGAGGGGGCTAGCCTCTCCTATATATATATGTAGTCTCCTATATATATATGTAGTCTCACATCAATAATATCATCCTATTATTTTCAACTCTACAAGGTCCTAAATCTGATACCTACAAAATAATCCATTTTTTATAACATCTCATGTTCTATGCAAATAAGGCAAACTTCTCCCCCTGCATATGCAATTTTCTGAAACAAAATTGAAGTTGCTCTTGCAAGAGCAAGCAAGTGATGTAGGTCTCCTTGTATCTCATCGGTTTGTGAACTGCACCTATCTGTTGGTGCCACCTCTGTATGATGGACTTTTCGATTAGGTTTCTTGGGCAACCGAAGATGAGGATGGATGGCAATTGTCTTGTAAATTGACTTGTTTATTATCACTATTATTGTTTATGATCATTGAAATGTTTCTATACTAACTTATCTCTCTTTTTCCACTTATGGAATCCCACGAAAGAACTTCTGGCTTTTCGCGTCAAATTCTATTTGCTGAACATTAGAATCTACGAGGTAATGCCTATAACCCATTCTTTTAATGTAGGTTTAGTCCATGAAGTTTAATTTGTATATAGTCTAATAGACCTGGCTTGATACTGGATTTTCCTTTGCCCGGCGTTCGGTTCAAGTTTTGGAGGCTTGGAAATGGTTTTGAATTCCTTACCCATGTTTGGTATGTCTAGGATTGGGAATTAGGGGGAATACAAGGGGCTTCATATTCCCATTGGTGTGGGAAAGCTATTTCCAAGCCCCCCTTGAAAATAGTTTTGCTTTCCTAGAAATGTTGTTTGGGTATTTTGTTTGCACGTTAATACTCTCTCTTTACTTTCAAAATTTCAACTTCTATCCCCAAGCATGTGAATTTAGGTAATAGTAGCATCATGAAATTAATTAATTAAAGGGTATTCATGGAAAACTAAACAAATTAAGGTTCCTATCCGTGTGAACCAAACACGGGAATGGAAAAATTGAATTTTTTTTGTACTACATATTCGCCACCTAACCAAACAATTTTTTGGACTACATAATCCCAACCTAACCAAACATGGGTATGTGAATGTTGAATTCCTTTTCATTGGGAAAGGAATAGAAAATGGATTCATAGGAATACAAAAACTTCATCCAAACGAGCCCTTAGAGTTATTTTTACTTATAAAGGAATAAAAAAATGGATTCCTAGGAATACAAAAACTTCATCCAAACGAGCCTTTAGAGTTATTTTACTTAAAATTGGTTTCTGCAAGGAGGGCAATGTGGCATCAACCCCAGTATTTAGTCATTCTGATCCCTTTATTTGCTTTCAACTATTTTCCCTGCTATTCTTGATCTTTTCACTTTTTTTTTAATATAGAACAAAAACTACAACCCAGGTAAGGCGAGAGGGAATTCAGATAGTGACTAACCCATTATTTGTGTAAAGGAAGAAGATGAAAATTTTCGTGAGGTATTAGATCATCAATTTATGTTAATTCTCATATTTGTTCATCATTTAGCTCATTTTCTTTCACTTGCGGCCTGGATGCTGAACAGTTGGCTCCTCGAGAGGTATTCTACTTTCGGGTTTCCACCTGCTTGCCCTATAAGATTGTTCGTCTTATGTTGTATATCAATGATTGTGCTTGGCTTCTAATTGAAGAGATCGTGCTAATTATAATTCAGCAAAAGATGAATCTGAAAGTGATTTATTTGAATCTGACTCTTATTTGTGTTTTGTACATACAAAATGTACCGAAATATTATATTTAGAGTATTCTCTCGCTTTGTTGGTTTCTGTTTGAGAGTAAGTTGATGGTCTGGCAGAGTAAACCATTACCGAGTATGTAAGAAAAATAAGTCAAGGGAGGATTGATAAGTCAAAAACTTTTTTAACTTTTGATGTGAGAAGGTTTGGATAATGTCGATGATGATTTTGTATATAAGCAATTGAAATGCCAATATTCTGGTCTTAATTGTTACTTCTTATTTAACTGGAATGCAACTTGGTTCAGGTCAATATGAGAACTGAACCAGCTTCAATGGGCTGGCTTGGGGTAAGGTTTGTGTTACTGACTTCATTATCAGTTTTAGTTTGCTTTTTTTTTTGGGGTGGGGGGGGGGGGGGGGGGGGGGGGGTCGTTGAGAACCTACCCTTACATAGAATGATACTAGTTATGATGTGTTTCTGTCCTAAACTTGACTGATTCGCCTACATTTTCACTTACCTCAATATCTTAGGTGAACGGATAGACCTTAGATATCTCGGTATTCAAAATCCAGATGTTTCTTCTGTCATTCTCTTCTTCACCTGGTACCACTAGTGTTATTAAAGGCGACAAACTCTCGTCCAGGCTGTAAGGCGAGGTGATGCAACAGTTTTCCGTCTCCAAGTGCCTCAGGCGACGTCTAGGCTTGCGTCTTACCTTAGGCGCAAGCTTCTAAGGCACTCGTCTCATTTAACTGTTGCCCTTATCATTGACTTCACCTATTTAGCCGTCACTGAAACCTGTTTTAAAGCACAGCTCTTAAGGATATAAAAGGAAATGCAGGGCTAGTAATCTAGTGACTGGTACGATGTTGGTTACATAAATTATACATCTGATGACGTCGAATAATTTTAGAGCATATCAAATTGATAAAATAGACTACTGGATTTTGCATTCTAGAAAGTTGAACATGATATCTTAGAGCATATTTTGCATTCTAGTAAATTATATATTGGATATTGAGAAAGTATACTTTTGGTTACTGAATGTTTGCAAAGCTTAAGTTTTAGTCGCTCAATGACCAAAAATATATATAGGGAGTGACTATAACTTAAGTTTTGCAAACATTCAGTGACCAAAAGTATAAATTTTCCATTATATATTTATGAAACTCGAAAATGACTCGATTTTATTTTCAGGTTCAAATCTGTCCAAAAATAGCAACAAATTTTGAGCGTAAAAGTGCCCGCGTCAGAAACAAAAGCAGTAAAAGATATAATTTACAATTTATGAAACTCGAAACAGACTCGATTTTATTTTCAGGTTTCATCTGAAACTGACCCAAAAGTCATTCGGGTTCCAAATTTTACACCCAAACCCGATTTTGTTCTAAAAAACGGATCGTGTTATCGGTTACCATTGACATGCCTAGTTATGAGGAGATCAGGTAGGATTTTGTTGGTTATACAAAAAATGAGCAGTAGGAATTCTGAATTGCTGTTATAAAAGAGCAGAGGATGTTTTAATTGTATTATTGATTCTTATAGTCGACATTAATATATTGAAGTCATCCCAGCCTCATTTAAATCAAAGTTCTAAACAATGTATCCGTATCAGTTTTGAACATTGGATGAGTATCAGACTATCAGTATGAACAGCTTTCTGATCAGAGAACGAAATGTCGAGTTTCGGCACCTTAGATAAAATCAGAAACGTTAGTACTAAAATATAAGAAATGAAAGGTTAAAGCTTAAACTTAATACCAATTGTTATTTGTTTAGTGTTATGACATGTGCGTGATATATGAAAAAATAACATCGTAAGTGCATATTAATAGGTAAGTTGTCATGAGAACATATTTTAAAGAAATGAGTAAAACCAAATCAACTTGGATAGTTTCTGCCAGTTTGGAAAGTTTTGGCCAATTTGGGAATAGTTTTGGACAGTTTGGCAACTTACAGAAAATTTTGGCCACTTTTGACTAATTGTAGGCAGTAGCAGACTTAATCTGACAAATACTTTCTAATATTATCCCAATCCCATGGCTATTAGTCGATACGATCAGGTTTCTCCCAAATCTGGAGTGATACATCAATACTCATAAGTATCCGGCAATGATGTTGTAAACCTTGCTTATAGGCTTTTCATTTCTCGACCTAATTGTTGATCTATACTTTCGTTTGCTTTTGCAGTCTTTTAAAGGGATCTTGAAAATTTTGAGAATCTGGCAGCTATAGTATGAGAAGGTTAATCCCATTATGAGAGCCGACGCCAGAATCATAGTGTGAGAAGGTTAATCCCATTAAGGTAATGCATCCAATCTTCGACTGCACATAAGTGTAAACTGTATAGAGATTGGTGAGAGATCTTCATTATTTTTCTTCAATATCTTTTTTCTTTGAATTTAGTTATAGTCTTTTCATCTCTTGACCTAATTGTTGATCTATACTTTTGTTTGCTTTTGCAGTCTTGTAAAGGGATCTTCAAAATAATAAGAATCTGGCAGCTATAGTATATACCAAAGCATTTGCAAATTCTCTTGGAAATACCAGATTGAGAGCCGATGCCAGAATCATAGTATGAGAAGGTTAATCCCATTAAGGTAATGCATCCAATCTTCGGCCGCACATAAGTGTAAACTGTGTAGAATTTTATATTTTTAAAAAAATCTTGTTAGCTTGATTGCATTGATTTAAGCGGAATGGATTACCTGTCATGATTTAGGTGCTATCTGTAGCTTTTGTATATTGAAACCTTTTTGTGTCTATTCCATGAGCCTTTTTCCTCTCGACTTCCTATCAGGTTAGATATCTGGATGCTCATTTGAGATGGAGGGATCTTATTCTTCCAGAGGATTAGTCCTGATGCTTTAGATAGAGATTGGTGAGAGATCTTCAATGTTTTTTTCTTCTTTGAATTTAGTTATAGACTTTTCATCTCTTGACCTAATTGTTGATCTATACTTTTGTTTGCTTTTGCAATCTTGTAAAGGGATCTTCAAAATAATAAGAATCTGGCAGCTATAGTATATACCAAAGCATTTGCAAATTCTCTTGAAAATGCCAGATTGAGAGCCGACGCCAGAATCATAGTGTGAGAAGGTTGATCCCATTTTAAGGTAATGCATCCAATCTTCGGCCGCACATAAGTGTAAACCGTGTAGAATTTTATATTAAAAAAAAATCTTGTTAACTTGATTGCATTGATTTAAGCGGAATGGAATACCTGTCATGATTTAGGTGCTATCTGTAACTTTTGTATATGGAAACCTTTTTGTGCCTATTCCATGAGTCTTTTTCCTTTTGACTTCCTATCAGGTTGTTGATGCCATTACTTTCAAAAAATGATGTCATTCTCAACAAAAAAAAGGATTGCTGAAATCTAGATAAGCTATGCACATACTGTTGCCGTTCAAAGAAGTCTCCCTTTTATCTTTGATGAAGAATATTCTGAAAACAGGAAAACAAAAATAACAAGGATACGAATAAGTTTTGATTTTCTGAAAATCATGTTTTCCCTTATACTTTATAAAGGAATATGAATTAAAAGTTAGTCGTCAAAGTCCAGTAGTTCATGAAGATTAAAGAGAGGCTAAAATGTCTGGAAGATATTTTGGCACATATCTTGCAGAGAAGGTACCCAATACTTGCACTCGTTCTATTGCATCTTTTTAGAGTATATTCTTAAGGTAAACTGCTAACTTGCTGTTACTCTCAGATGCCATACTTTTCGAGGTACGGAAATGCTGTGCACTCTTACCTTCGTTTGTTTTTGTGTACCTTCTTTCAGATCTCACCATAACTTCACTTGATCTCAAGGAAGGTGATTTGCAATTGTTCACACGCATCAAGTGTTATCATGTGAGATTTGCTTCACTAATAGGAAGCAATTCACAGGAGTCTAATCAGCAGTAGTCTTTGCAAGGGAAGGATCTGAACAGTGTAAGCAAGTTAGCAAAGTGGAAGTTCAGTCGGAGAACGTCTTCTGCCTTATGGTCCTAAGTTCCGGCTTCTAAGACTGAATGGAAAGGTAAACGTGGTGGACAAAGTGTTCTATATGGTCTTTGCAGAAGGGGCTAATAATGTGATTCTGGGAAGGATCTCGGGAAGAACAATGGTGTACTTGTGTGGTGGAAGGACGGTGTTAATCAAGGTTCAAAGTATCGGAATCGGTATCGGACCATTCCTATGAGTATCGGGATCGGCGGTATCGACAGTATCGGAGGTTTTTGAATCGGAGTATCGGATTTTTTGGTATCGGGAAACAAATAATTATTAACAAGTTATTAACATTATAGAAAATATATTTTATACATTTATGCATAATCTTAATATTTTCAGTGTTGTTTTTTAGTAGTTTTGAGATTGAATGGAATAGCAGTCACCCTTACCGATTGATTTACATACGATAGATAATTTTCTTCTTTTACATGCTTTTATAAGCTTTCTATGCTTTTACACCCTTGCTAATTGGTTTCTTTCGTTCAATTTTCTTTGCCGCCGGATTGACCGGAAAAGGGACCCCCAAGGTTGGTATCGGTCAGTATCGGGTATCGGTCGGTATTGGATCGGGACATGCCAAATCGGATCAGTATCGGCCGTATCGGATCGGTATCGACAGATACTACGAACTATGGTGTTAATCCTTGAGGGAAATATTGGTTGGTACCTCTGCAACAAACTATAGTAAGTATGATTTTGAGAGTTACAAATCTATGTTGGAGAATTCGAAATTTTATTTTTAAATGATACCTATTCCTTGGTTCATCTGTTGCAGACTGGCACCATACATACAGATGCGGGAATACTACTGTACTTTCTTTATTCCTCTCAAGTTATATGGATTCTGTGAGTTCTCAGGAGTCTATGATCACCAAACAGCTCCTTAACCTATTGTATATAGTGAAACTATTAAAGATGTCCCCAAGATTTTGTTTAAGGTTTCTTTGTTGATGAATTTTCGAACAAAATTTACGGTAACTTAAAAGTATATTTATTTCATACATATAGGTAGTATCTGGTGGTTATGAATGGCTGTCATGTCCACGCCGCAGCAGGCGGTGGTTTATGAAATATAAATATAAATTATAACATGTTCGATCAGTAATACCAAGAAAATTCATCACGAAATATCTTTGTGGTACATCGCACATCGCCTAGACCAATATAATTCCTAGTCGAATGCAAAAATTACTAAAAAAAATAGGGGTAACCTAGTGGCTGAGATCTTTGGTATTAGAGCTCCTATAGCTCGTGCTACTTCAACTTTTCATACAAAAGATATCTTAGCCATCGAACTCTTCCCATCATTTCGCAGTTTGATGCACATGGTTTTGATTCATAATTTTTTTTCCGTACAAAGGAGCATTTTATTCCTTCACAAATAATATATTTGTTGAATGAGAGGCACATAAAATTCTGATTCCTTTCTAATGCAAGCTAAAAGTTTGTAATTGCGAGCACATTACATTCAAAACAATTTGGTTCAACCAAACACCCATATCAAATGCCATTTACATTACGTGCCAACCAAGCGTGCCCATAGATGTGTCTATAAAATAAGTTACAGTTTGATCAAGCGCTCGAGTTAGGGGTAGGAGTGAATCTTACTGATCCATAAAATATTTATAGCGTGAATCAATCATTAGATATTTGAAAGAAAATAAGCAGAGAGAAGGAGACTTCTTTCAAAAACTGCTTCTGCTTCTGCTTTAGGCCTTAAGCTGGATTGATCCAACTTAGGTCGGGTTTCAGCTTGCTTATCATGGCTACATGAACAACAAATTTTTATACCAAAATTTTGGAGTCAGTTGTTTGAATTTTTTTTTTTTCCATTCAGTTCAATGAAGGGCCATGTCTCCAACAACACTACTAAAAACCATATCCTTCTTCGGAGCTACAATCCATCTTTTTTTTTTTGGACTTGTGTTGAGAACAAGCAGCTTGCTACACTATTGTATTATTGTTCCTCCTTACGAAATTGTTTGTCATGGTTGCTTATATTTTTTTATAATACAAAAACAAAAACAAAAATCCCAAGAACTTTCTTGTAACAACTAATAATCCAAGTATTTTTTAAAAGACAGCTAAATTTTTAGGCCATAAGCTGGATTGATCAAACTTAGGTCGGGTTTCGGCTTGCTTATCATGGCTACATGAACAACAAATTTTTATACCGAAATTTTGGAGTCGGTTGTTTGAATTTTTTTTTTCTTCATTCAGCTCAATTAAGGGCCATGTCTCCTGCAACGCTACTAAAAACCATATCCTTCTTCGAAGCTACAATCCATCTTTTTTTTTTTTTTTTTTTCCTTCTGGACTTGCGTTGAGTACAAGCAGCTCCTTACACTAGTGTATTATTGTTCCTCCTTACGAAATTATTTACCATGGTTGCTTACATTTTTTACAATACAAAAACAAAAACAAAAACAAAAATCCCAAGAACTTTCTTGTAACAACTAATAATCTAAGTATTTTTTAAAAAGACAGCTAAATTTTGTGGCAGGTTTTGAAAATAAATAAGTGAGAGATTATTGCCAAAACTTGGTTTTATAAAATAAAAGCAAAATAATAAAAATACTTAGCAGGCACACGCCTTAACCACTCTGCCAAAGAGTCGCTGTTGTCCAATTTGTTAAATTAACCTCTGATTAACCCTGAATTACTAAGTATTAGTAAGCTAATTATTACTATATTCAAAAAATTACAAGTTGTTGTTGATCAGTTACTATATTTCATGATTCGTTAGGTTTTGATACATTGTTATTATTGAGCCTAAAAGCGCCCGCGTCAGAAACAAAAGCGTAAAAGATATAATTTACAATTTATGAAACTCGAAACAGACTCGATTTTATTTTCAGGTTTCATCTGAAACGAGTCCAATTTTGTTCACCCACCAAAACTAGGTAGGATGTTCACCTTCTAGTGAAAAAATGACGTGTCATTTTTATCTCACACAAACCATTTTGTAAATGGTTTTGTTCACCCACCAAAGTGATTTTGTGCCACGTGTCATTTTTTTTATTGGGGTGAACATCCTACCTAGTTTTTATGAGTGAACAAAAATAGACTCATAGGATAATTTGGGCCAGAGAAGGAAACTGAGCTGGGTTGCAACTCAGCAGATAGAATAAGGAAGTAAGGCTTGGGGCTTTGGATTTGTTGTTGCATGGATGTGGGCTAGTAATAGGTAATAGGAAAGAATTAAATAGGAATGAAGGTGTCTAGCAAATATGCAGTTAATTTTGATCCTCTACATTACCTTATTTAATTTTGTAGATATACTCCAAATGTTCATATTTTGCTAGCAAGTTAATGAGCTTTAATTGTTATAAAATGTTTTCCTTGGTAACTATTATATAATATCTAGTTAATTATTAGATAAATATCTAGTTTATATTATTATGTTAAATAGACTATATAATATGGCCCTCTATCATCTATTATTTAGTATTTTATTTATTAGTTAGTTGTATGTATATATAAGTAGTTATTGTTAGCCATAAATAAAAGTAAAATAGTTAGCTAGTTTATAGCTAATAATAGTTTAAGCTAACAAGTATTTTTCTAAAAATGGTTTCTTTGGTAAACATAGTTTAAACTATTTTCACTAGTATTATTTGAATAAAGTTATTATATATATTTTCTAAAATATTGATTAAGCTAGGTTATGCCTAGAATTAGTACTAGAGAAAGTTAGTTATCTAGTTAGCAAAAGATCATTAATTCAAATCCTAACAAATTGTACAAAAATAACAGGTGATCATACATCCATGCAGTACTACTCCCGTGCAAGTACACCGACTCGAGCTTTTACTTTGTCATTCTGTCTTATATTCATGTGCCATGTTCTCATATTGGACACGTGATACACATGATTGCATCGTCCCTTCTTCGTCATTTCATTGTGAGTCATTTTTATTGCGGGATTGGGGGAAATATTGACTAGTGTGTGACCACACCCAACCTAGGTATTGTGAATAGCCTAATCGTATACCTCACGTACGATTAAGCCTAACCTTGTAGAATTGATTGATTGTGGATTGTGCTCCTCAGCATGTCACACATTAGTTTAATATTTCGAAGGTCACACTTGCATTAATTGTCGTGTTCATTGTCTTGTTCATTGATTGCCGTGTTCATTGTCGTGTGCATATTGATTGTCGTGTTCATTTATTCTTATACTTCAGTTTTGCATTCCACTTCTGGTATCGTAGTTTCACATTCATTTCTTGTACTCTAGTTTCACCTTGTATTCTGTATTTCAGATTACATTGTATATTATTTCTTGTCGGGGTTGTATTTTGCTCTTTTCCTGACATGATACGTTGTAGGTGAGCTTGAGACTATATTGAGCTGGATATCATCATTGGAGTTGCAGAATCTAGTGCATTGCTTGGATTGTTTAGCATTTATTTTCTGGAGATTGTATTTAGATTTATCACTGTATATTTTATTTTACCGGATTTGTCTCTGTATGACATTGTACAAATTGATTGGTGGATTATGGTGATCTTTCTGGGAACGTTTATAGATGCTATGGATGTTTACATATCATTGTGACTTTAAGTTTTTCTTAGTATTGTACAGCTTACTTCGTCGTGTCCATCGACGAAGGCTGGACGTGTCCGACTCGTGTCGGATTATTCGGGAGCGGATCGTGACAACTTTCCATTGCTTCTGTTGGGCCAAATCTTAATGTTGCAATCATGAGCGATAATTGCAATTTTTTTTCCATCTGCATAATAATAAAATATCATAATAAGTATTACAGCAGAAAGTATATGTATTACAACAGTTGCAATTTTCTTTAATCCAATCATATTTCCATGCACTTGATTTCTTTGTTTGCTCATGGTGTGATATTTCTGTGCAATCTCAACAAATGAATCTATTCTACTATATAATAGGAAAACTTGATGGTGAAACTTTTGAATTCCAAAAATACCCTTACATGTCTATACTAATTAAAAATGGTTCACTAATTTTAATAAGGACAACTTAATAATTATGAAGACTACCCCTTGATCTTCCTAAAGAGTTTTCCTAAATTAACTAAAAGAATATTAAAATACGTGCAAGGCACGTGCACATATGCTAGTCTATATAAAACATATACAAGGCTTGACACTAATTATTATTATCATATCATTGCAGTAGCATTCCTGATCTTGAAGATCTTGTATAAAACATATACAAATTAAGCATCTACATAAATTAACTTGTATTTTTATTGAAGATCCAAATTGGATCAAACTACTGACATCAAGTTGTGCAGTTACAAGATATTATATTGTTACTTTGATGCATTGGTCATTTCAGAACTCACAGACGACTCCGACTACATGTTCTAGATGGTATCCAACATTTTGGCAGCACAAACTATTAAATCTCACTCGAGTTGCTTTTTGCTATCATCCTTATGCAGTCTTTCTTCAAACCCATTGCTGTTTCAACTACTTTCTTGACTCTTCCTCTCACTTGAACTATATAGGTAACATACGACTTCTTTAGAAATTAAACTAATGCCGGTTCAAATATATATGGATGGAAGATACTCGGTTTCGATCTCACCTTTGTGGTCCAGCACCGGCCACGAGTGGAGTGTAGTTCCAGTTCTTGATGACGTTGTAAGGCCCGTCGTGGATTTGCACCTCTATGATGTAGCCTCTATTGTTGATGAGGAAGATTATGCTATTATGATTGCATCGGAGCCAATTACGGTGAAGACCGTTCATTCCGATGAAGGAACGTCTGTATAATCGTTGACAGAAGAGAATAGAGAAGGGTTATATTTATTTTAGGAACTCACTTGAGATTTGGGAATGAGAATATGAAAAGAAAAGAAAATGGAGTATGGAGAGGCCGAGAGGATGAATCTGGGTGATACTAAGGAGAATGGAGATTATTTAAGACTACTTAAATAATAAACACAGTAGGTAGAAGATGTGAAGTCAGTCACCTAGCAAGATGGCATTATAATTCATATGTATTGGGATGATACTTA
This sequence comes from Iris pallida, assembly GCA_029216955.1. Lineage (NCBI taxonomy): Eukaryota > Viridiplantae > Streptophyta > Magnoliopsida > Asparagales > Iridaceae > Iris > Iris pallida. The sequence continues at coordinate 21,415,713 of JANAVB010024399.1, forward strand.
TATTAATCCGGTAATTTACCCTTTCAGCTTCTTTTGTAATTAAAATTATGCGTACATCTATTATACAAAACACAAAGGTTTTTGAATCCTAGGACTGACTGTGCCAAGATAAAGAGTGGTTGGGATTTAATCTTGGTGAATGAACGGTTGTGGGGTTTTATGGGGAATCCAAAGAGTGGGATTTTGTGGGGAATGAGCATTATTGAGAGTGGGGTTTTATGGGAAATGAGCATTATTGAGAGTGGGGTTTTATGGGGAATCCAAAGAGTGGGGTTTGCACTCATAATGATTGTGGATGAGCATTATTGAGAGTGGGGTTTTATGGGGAATCCAAAGAAAATTCACATCCAGCAGTGGTTGGAATTTAATATTTTGATGGGGGCCTCATAATTATTATTGTTCGTTTAAAATTGGGGGTCCAAGATTTTGAGGAAAAATACCTTAAATGAACCATGCCCTATGGGCACGGGTTATGACTAGTTATACTATAATATAGAGGTAGAAAAATAGGAGATGAAAAGTCAGTCAGATGGAATTATAAAAAAATCACTTAAGAATAAAACCCTTTCATCTCCTCCTATAATTAATATATATTATATAATATATATTATATATATAGTGTATATAAAATTTTGGATATCCAAAATTTGCAATTTAAATCGGATCGGATAATAACGGATTCGAATACCTTAATATCCGAATTCGTATCCGAAAAAATATAATATCCGAAAAATATTCGGATATCCGAATCCGATATCCGAAATTTTGAATAATATCCGAAAATTCGGATACGGAATCGAATCGGATTCGAATTTTCGACTATCCATTGACAGGCCTACCCACGGGTTAAATTGTGTTGCACGATTCGTGGCATAAGTTTAGGCACCCAAAGAACTTGGTTGTTCAAGTCGAACGTGTGCACGACACGTTTCTACAATGCAAGGCTTGGCATAGCTCTTGCTCGTCCCGCTAGTTAAGTTTTTGCACGATTAAGTTAGGCAAGAGTTTTGTTGCGTTATCGAAGTCATAGCAAGCATTGTGTCCCATGTTTTCTGCAGTTTTCAAGTCGCATAGTCCCACGATCCCAAGGCTCGTCATATAAAGTATGACTTGAGCGATAGTGTCGCTTAGAAAACAAGTTGGTTTAAGGCACGAGCCACGGTAGGTTCAAGGGTAAGTATGCCATGGTTAAAGAACACATGTTTGGTCCAAGTTAAGTTGAAAGACTACGCAGTAGTCGTTCCTTTGGTTTTAAAAGGATAAAAAGTTCACGCGACTGGTTGTCGCCGAGATCTGTCCCGCTACTTGGGAGTCTCGATAGAAAGTTCATGCGACTGGATGTCGCCGAGATCGGTCCCGCTACTTAGGAGTCTCGAAAGAAATATGGAAAGCACGGTCATGAATAAGGAAGGACATGGTAAATCGAGTTGAGTCTTGCATGGTCATTTGACAACTTGTCGACAAGGATGATATTGTTCCTCAGACGGTACCTGCGGCCACATGACCGGTCTGGTCTAGGAGAAACATGCTTGTGGGACCCTCGGATGTGTGCGATCTGACCCGAGGGGTGCACCGTATAGCGAGTAGTACGGGAAATTCGACGAGATCGTGCCTCGTTGTATACGAGCATACCGTATTATCCAATTAAGGTCCAAGTATAGCTTGTGGTGCTAGTGATCCTTTCATATAGATAAGTCGACATAGGAGCGGCTATCCGCGTGCATGCCTTAAGCGAGTCAATATGTGCGAGCACGGTTTGAGTGGGTTACGAATTATTTGCTTGGTATGTAACACAGTCGATAAGTCTAATATTTGGCTATAGTCAAGGCACGTGCTTCGGCATGAGATGTGGGTCAACTAATGAGTTCGTTGGCACAGAGTGCATAGGTTCGAATTGAGTCATTTCAAAGTTAAGTCAGAAAGGACCGTAGGACAAGTTGGTTAAGGCATCATGAGTTATGAGGCACGACCTCTATATGTCATGGCACGACCCCGCTGTTATGACACGAGCATAGGTAAAAGACTAAGTGGGGAGGCACTGCTTCGATTATACTGAAGCACGAATAGAGTATAGCACGACCATGTCGTTGCGTCGCTAAGTATAGGCCAAAAGGCAATCTTGAGTCGGTGCGTTTATGTTGCAATTACGATAATAGTCTAAGGCACAACGATAAGTAAGATATTGGAGCTAGGCACGATGATGGTCTAGAGACACAAATAGGCCAGGTGTCGATGTCCTAAAAATGATCCTAAGGCAAGAATAGAAAGACAATCATAAAGGGCTATTTTTGTACAAAAGTAAATGAACATGTTAGTTTTGTATGGGTGGACGAGGAGCTCACACCACCAGTACAGTTGAGTACTGACACCACTACTAAAATCTGCTCCATTAGCGACGTTAGTATAACGTCGCTAAATTGTGCACATTAGCGACGCTAATAGTTGCTACTAGCGACGAAAATAGCGACATGACAACGACATATATTAGTTACATGAGCTAGTCATCGTGAAACGTCGCTATGACGTCGCTAATAGCGACTAATTTAGCGACGTTAGGATGAACGTCGCTAAATTCTCATTAAATTCCCCCCAACAATTCATTTCCCCCTATTTTACTCTCTCACTCTCTCTCCTCCCCCCTCCGGCGCTCTCACTCTCTCCGGCGACTCTTCTCCCTCTCCGGTATGTGACTCCCCTATCTCTCTTTCTATTTTGGTTATTGGTGGTTGGGGGGGTGCGGGTGGTTGGGGGTGAGGAATGGTCCGATGGGGAGGTGAGGGGCAGGGGGGATGCGGGTGGTTGTGGGGTGAGTAGGGGGTGGCTGGGGGGTGGGGCAGGGGGGTGAGGTCGGCTGGAGGTGAGGAGGGGGCTGGGGGGAGGGGAGGGTTAGGGTTCGGGTTAGTGGGTGTGTGGGGGGGAGGGAAGGGGCGGGGGGGTGAGAGCGACTGGGGGTAAGGAGGGGGCTGGAGGGAGGGGAGGGTTAGGGTTCGGGTTAGGGTTAGGGGTGGTTGGTGGGGGAGGGGAGCAGGGGGGTAAGGGGGGCTGGAGAGGAAAGGGTTATGGTTCGGTTAGGGGTGGGGGTGAGGAGGGGGGCTGGAGGGAGGGGAGGGTTAGGGTTAGGGTTCGGATTAGGGTTAAGGGTGGTTGGTGGGGGAAGGGAGCAGGGGGGTGGGGGGCTGGGGAGGGGAGGGGGCTGGTGGGGGAGGGGTTAGGGATAGGGTTCGGGTTAAGGTTAGGGGTGGTGTAGGGGGGAGGGGTGCGGGGGGCTTGGTCAGGGGCACCGATAGTGCCGAAAAATCTGATAATTTAGTAATAATTATTTGTTTTTCGACACCAAAAAATATGATACTCCGATTCGAAAGCACCGATAGTGCCGATATATGTAACAAGTAGTTTTGTTGGTTGGTTAATTAGTAACATGGTGATCAGGACATAGTCCCTGCAGCCATTCGACTGGCGAGGCAGAAACTATATAGCCATAGATAAAGTTGACTGTCCTCCGGCCCTCATCCCTCGGCAATGATAATACGACAACCTACACTATATCTTTTAGTAGTAGATGATGTCTTAGTATTACATTATGTGGGTTCATCTTGATTCTTTTATATCCTTCAGATACTAGATTCGATAAGAACATATACTACACCATATGTACAGAACATAGATGATTCACACTAATGTATGCTAGAATAAATTTTGGGTTGTATTCTGAGCCATCCGTTCTCACACTTAAAACAGATATGAATTAGTACTGTGTGTCAATCTTTGTTTTTGTATTTTCGACGAACCCAGGGATTGGATTCTATATTTTATATTTTGGATTCTGTATTTTTGCTTCAGCTCCAGCTCCATTTACATTAATCTACGGTACGACATGGTGATCAGGACATAGTCCCTGCAGCCATTCGACTAGCGAGGCAGAAACTATGTAGCCGTAGATAAAGTTGACTGTCCTCCGACCCTCATCCCTCGGCAATGATGATATGACAACCTATCACTATATCTTTTAGTAGTAGATGATGTCTTAGTATTACATTATGTGGATTCATCTTGATTCTATTATATCCTTCAGATACTAGATTCGATAAGAACATATACTACACCATATGTACAGAACATAGATGATTCACACTAATGTATGCTTGAATAAATTTTGGGTTGTATTCTGAGTCATCCGTTCTCACACTTAAAACAGATATGAATTAGTACTATGTATCAATCTTTGTTTTTGTATTTTCGACGAACCCAGGGATTGGATTCTGCATTTTGGCTCCAGCTCCAGCTCCATTTGTATTAATCTACGATACGACATGGTGATCAGGACATAGTCCCTGCAGCCATTCGACTGGTGAGGCAGAAACTATGTAGCCGTAGATAAAGTTGACTGTCCTCCGACCCTCATCCCTCGGCAATGATGATACGACAACCTATCACTATATCTTTTAGTAGTAGATGATGTCTTAGTATTATATTTTGTGGGTTCATCTTGATTCTGTTTTATCCTTCAGATACTAGATTAGATAAGAACATATACTACACCATATGTACAAAACATAGATGATTCACACTTAATGTATGCTAGAATGAATTTTGGGTTGTGTTCTGAGCCATCCGTTCTCCTGGCACCGTCGATCCCACTTATTCGAAGTGGTTGCATCATCGTATCACTGAGCATTTGCGTGAGCTGCGTGGTTGTCATTAGTGTAGTGTAGTTTTATGGATGTATTTTGTATTAGACTATTAGTACTTATTTTGTATTGGACTATTTGTATTGGACTATCTACTAGTTTGTATTGGACTATTTGTATTGGACTATCTACTATTAGTACTTATTTGTATTGGACTATTTGTATTGGACTACATATATAAATTAGTTCAGAGTAGCGGTAGCGGTATCGCGGACTACTATTGTATAGAACTTGTTCAGAGTAGCGGTATCGGAATCGCAGACTATTACTGTTGTTATTAGTTGTTATTTAATTACACTCTAAAGTTCTTATATGGCTATTGAATTACAGTCTGGCTCTTTTAATTTGGTTGGCACAATTATTTATGAGATACAACATCCACCTCCTCGACCGTATGTACTTAGTATTGACCGATGGATTAGTATCGGTCTATCGGTTTGGTATAGGTCGTATCGGATTGGTATTTGCCTTAGCGAATTGGTATATGCCATATCTGATAGGTATCGGCCGTATCGGAAACGTATCGGCCGTATATCGGATTGGTATTGGCTTTAGCGAATTGGTATAGGCCATATCCGATAGGTATCGGGAACGTATCGGCCGTATCGGATTAGTATGATGGAAAGTTTAGTAACAACTGTACTTGGATTTCTCTCTTCTCGAACTAGAATACCATTGCAAGAGAGTCACGAGAGAGTAAAAAATCTCCTAAATAGTGATGTTTACTGGAGTGAATGGCCAGTTAAATCTCCTACAATTGGTCATTCACTCTCGTAAACCTCAATAATATTAAAAAAATATTATTTATGTTTACTGGAGTGATTGGCCAGTTAAATCTCCTGTAATTGGTCATTTACTAGAGTGATTTGCCAGTTAAAAAAATATTATTTATGTTTAAAAAATATTATTAACTGGCCAATCACTCTCGTAAACATCAATATTTATGAGATTTTTACTCTCTCGTGACTCTCTTGCAAAGGTATTCTAGCTCGAGAAGCGAAAAATCCAAGTACAGTTGTTACTAAACCTTCCAATTCGCTAAGGCCGATACAATTTGCTAAGGATGATACCAATTCGCTAAGGCCGATACCAATCCGATACGGCCTATACCAAACCGATAGACCGATACTAATCTATCGATCAATACTAAGTACATCCGGCCTATACCAGCGGATCCACCAGTTACTGCACGGTAGACCCCGGAGTACCCCCGGACTCAGTTACATCCGGTTACTGGTGAGTACATGATTATATACTAATTCTGTTTAGTTCGTCTTAAGATTGGAAGTAGGTTTGTACGTGATAGGTAAAAATTTTGTGTTTATGGAGTGGATTAAGATTCTTCTTGTGTTCCCAAATCTGAACTGTTTCTAAAGTATATTTTTATGGATAATTCAATACTCGAGACTGTACAAAATTAAATCGTCATACGAAGCTTGTGGACACACACACAAAAAGAAGAAGAAAATATTGTCTTTTTTTATTGGCGCAAGGCACCACAAATCGAGTACGCCTGAGAGATCCTGCGCTGAGGATCCCTGAGTACAAAAAAGAATTCTGGGGAATGGGACAATGGAGATCGAGCGGCAGTTGCTCCTTTACTCCGTTGACACTTCGATTACAAAAGTGGGAGAAAACCTAAGAAATTGCTAACTCTCGGCTCACTGGCAAGAAGTACAGCAATTTGGCTCTTAAAAATGCTCTCTGTTCTGTCTTTTAAAGAGGGATAAGGCCCCCCTTTTATGGTCATTCTTGAGCTGGAATGATGTTATGCGCCCACATGAGGAAACACACTGATTTTTATTTAGGCACATGGTCCTGCTTTGGGCACATAGGATGTAGGCGCATACAGGCTACGAGATCGTGGGTTGGTCGTGGTGTTGACGTGGCCGCATACTTCGGTGCACGACTGCTCATGGAGACTGACGTGGCCGTGTGCTTCGGTGCACGTTTTGATCATGGCTTTGTTTGAGTCAGGCTTGGGCACATAGCCGTGTCTCAGGCTATGCGTCCTCCTTTTGGGGGAGCTAGTCTTGGGCGCATGAAACTTCACTGGCTAGGAGAATAAAGCTTCACTGACTGGGCGCATGGAGCTTCATTGACTGGGCGCATGGAGCTTCTCTGACTGGGCGCATGGAGCTTCACTGACTGGGCGCATGGAGCTTCACTTACTTGGGCGCATGGAGCTTCACTGGCTTGGGCGCATGGGGCTTCATTTGCTAAAATTTTTTCATGCTTCTACAAGACCCCCTTCAAAGTTTTTGATACTTGAACAAGTTCGAAATACTTCAAAAGAAGCATGGAACGTTTTTTTCGTGATGCAATGGACGCATAGCACGGCTCTCTCCTTGGGCGCATAGTGTTTGGCCAGCCTGTCAGGGAGATACGACTGTTGAGATCTTCCTCGAAATTCGAACTGACAGATTCATCGAAGCTGAATTTGAAGCGGTCCATCCTTCATACATCATCCACGTCAGCAAGGGACAGTCGCATAATGTGCAGGAAGATAATTCTTCATGTGGGCGCATAGGTCGTTGTAGGCGCATACAACGCAATGGACGCATGGGCGCATAGGAAGTGGCTCGTGCCTATAAATAGGCCCTGAAGGAGAGAGAAAGCTCATTATTCCTTTCTCTTTGAATTTTTCAGAAAACTCTTCATCTTCTTTCTTCGAGAACCATGTCTCCCAAGGTCTCTAAGAGATCCGCGAAGGGCAAGGGGCTGCGTCGAGTGGCTCTCCTCCTGCGGCAGCGTCCTCGGCAGTCCAGGACCCGATTTTGGGTGAGGGCATGCTTCAAAAAATAAAGTCTCGAGCGTTAATTTGCGACGCTCGGACTTCTTTTCTGCCTAGGCGCTTGCGCCCACGGCAACATACTTCTGTGAGCATCACTATGCGCCCACAGAAGTCATGCGCCAACACTGTGGTGTGCTATGCGCCCACGTGTTGCCATGTTATGCGCCCTCTGACTGTGCCATATTTATGTGCCCACGTACAGTTCGTATGTTATGCGCCCGCATGTCTTGTTTTGGACGTATATCCCTTTGGACGCATAGCCCTTTGGGTGCATAGAAGTCCTTCAGAACTTAGTTTTTCCTGCAGATTTCTGAGTCTGACTTTCTTTTTTGTCTTTGCTTTTTTGCAGCATCAATACCGAAGGCTGAGACCTTTGTGAAGGAGGAGATGCTATCTTCTTTCATCGAACAAGAGTTACCATTTGTTAAGGAGGAGGTGATACCAAAAATCGAGGTAAAAGAAGAGTTGGTGCACTTCGGGGAAGGAATTACTCCCAATATTGAAGCTGCTGTAAAGGAGGAGCCCAAGTCTGAGGGTAGTAGCACTGAGAATTCTGACCCACCTGCCCCGGCCAAGGACCTCAATCAAATAGATCCTTCATATGCGAAATGGTTGAGGGAATGGTATATGTCTCGACACAGCTAGGAACCGCGAGTTCCCATAAATGTCCGTATTTTGTCTTGGTATTTTTGTCTGTCTTTAGCTTTGTGTTTTACCTCTTTTGGACATCAAATGTAATCCTCTACTTCTTGCTCAGATGAAGAGATGGAGAACTTTTTTGCTTTGTTCATGAGATGTAGTCCTGTGAATGTAACTGATTTTGAATAAACATGGTACATTCGCTCCATTCTTTGTTTGTGGTATCTGTGGTGCTTGTATTAGAGAGCCAAATACCACATTTGTGTAAAGGGTATCCCGCTGGGGGACCCCCCTCTCTCTTTTTTGTTTGGACCTATTACCCTTTTGTGCATCCGAAAATACGAGCAAATAGATTGGAATGATACTTTCGTGGACCTATTACCCTTTGGCATACTGGCGGTGCGGGTAATAGGTTTGAAACAAAATCTAACAGAGGTAACATGGTCGTGATAGGTTTTGTGATCTTGGCGCCGTGTATTTTATCTCGGGTTGGGTACAGGCGTCAAGTTGGAAGACTATCGATATCAGAGGTAATATGGACGTGACACATGATAATCAAGAGTAGTTTTTGGTGGAATGGATTTTCTTGTCAAGTTTGGCTTCTTGTCAGGTATCCCTTCCTGGAGCGGAGGAAACTTTCCAAGCCTCTTCTCCGATGACCTCTACCAAAGATGACGAAATAGCCCAGGAAGTCGTTAGAGCTTTCTACTCCGTGCTGAAAGTGAAGCTTCCTGGAGTCTTGAATCGGAATGCTGCCTTCGGCCCTGTGAAGGCTGTTGCCGAATATCAGGTAGCGGCCCTCGAGAGCATTTCTGGCTATGGCGAGCGGGCCAACACTCTGAGGAAGGTTCTGAACGACCTGGAAGTTCATGTAGCTAGGTTCCAGGATGACAAACAGCGGAGCCCGACGTCACTGTTCCGTGCAGAGGACGAGGCTTTGATGACAGCTCTTGCAGAGGATAAGGCTACCTTCCAGGTAAGAAAGGACGTCCTCGCTGGGAGATTGGCGAGTTGGCTGACCAGTACAGTCAGTTCAACGCTGCAAGTGAGGCACGTGTTGCCTCGAAGAACAAGCTGGCTGTGCAAATCACTGAGAAGCTAGCACAATAACATTGCGCAGATCAGGAACGAGATCGCCCAGCTGGAAGCCGACTTGAGGGCGGCGATATCTGAACAGGAGGATTATTTGTCCCAGGCTGCCATGACTGCCACCACTTCTGCCTGTTTAGAAGAACAGCTGGCAAAGTTGGAGGGGGAGCATCAGAGTCTGATCCTCTTTGAAGATGAAGCCGCTCGTCAAGAAGAGGCACGATGTCGAGCTGCTGTAAAATCTGAAGCCGAGATTACAGCCCTGAGGGACAACATAAACCGCCTGTGTATCTCGTAGATTTTTTTTGTAGCTTCCCCTCTTTTTTGGCCGTCACGGCTCTTGTACCTTTTTCCGTCTTTTGATAGACGTTTAAGTACAAAATAAAGAATCTTTTCAGGAGTGAATGTAGTTTTGTGAAATATCGATGCTAGAGGTAATGTGGACGTAGCAGGGATATTTCTGGTGGATATTCCGCTGGGAATTTTTATGTGGACCTATTATCCGTTTTATATTCGAGTTATTCGAATATAGATAATAAGTTGAATGAAGCTGCTAGTAGAGGTAATATGGACGTAATAGCAGAAGATGTTTGTAATGCCTGTGGTTCGTATTACGTATTTTGGAATACGTGTACGTATTTTATCTTATATTGCACGATTCCTTGCTTGGTTTCCTTCATGGCTTGGTTTATTCTTGGGTTGGTTCGGCTTGGCTCGGTTTGCTTGGTTCATTATGGACCAAGGGTGAACCCCCTACCTACCACCACCACTACCATTTATTAAACCCACTTCTTTCTCTCTCTTCATTACTCTTCTTCTTCTTCCATTTACTTCTTCATCTACCAGAGAGAGAGAGTGAGGTCTAGGCAAGTGCAACTTGCTTCATGGAGGAACTCAAATTTTATTGCTTCATTCTCTTCCTTACAGCATTTTAACTTACTTTAATACTTGGCATTTCCACTTTTCATGGCTAGATTCTTGTAGATCTAAGTTTACTTTATTTTTGGATTTCTTGGATTTTGATCTACTTAATCTTGTTATTTCTGAGTTTTGATGGTTCCATGTTGTAGAGGCTTTCGTTCTACCCCATTTTGACCTATGGAAGTTCGGATTTGGGCTCCGGATGATGGAGTTATGGAGCTTGAGAACTTGGCTCTTATGGTGTTCTTCTTCTCTAAAATTTTGGAGAAGATGAACTGTGCTGACTTGACCGCATGAATATTTCATGCGGCAAGTGTTCTCTTGAGCCGCATGGCTGAAAGTACTTGAGCCGCATGAGGGCCGAACTCATCTAGCCGCATGACTCGCTCAATCCCCAGCCGCATAATACTCTGCACTTCATGAGCCGCATGAGACACTACCCTTTTGGTCGCATGTGCCGTCCCTTAGCCGCATGGGACCCCGCTTCTCCAGCCGCATGAATGCTCTGACTTAGTCTCATGCGCCCTCTCTTCCCGCTGGCCGTATGGGACTTTACTTGACCCAGCCGCATGAGAACTTCTTCCTGAGCCGCGTGCAAGCCACTTGCTCTCCGCCGCAGGGACCCTTCCCCCTTCAGCCGCATAATACCCCACTCTTCCCGCTAGCTGCATATGCCTCCTTCTCCTCAGCCGCATGACCTTTGGACCCCCAGCCGCATGAGCTGCTGCCGCATGGATTCTCTCCTTGGCCGCATGCGCCTGACCCTATTGAGCCGTATGGGCTGTTCTCTTTCCAGCCGCATGAGATCATTCCTGGCCGCATGTGCCTGAGCCGCATGGCTCCCTATAGCCCTGCGTTTTTATTATTTGCCCATGTCTTGTAACCCCTTTATTGTTTATTTTATGCTCATTTTATATCCTTACGCCTTTTGTCCTGAACTTGATAATCACGATTTGATTGACATGATTGAAATGACAATTGTACATGACACGACAGTGACCCGTAGTGGTGCACTCCTGACAAGTAAACCTGACATGACATGATAGTGGCCCGTCGTGGCGCACTCCTGACAAGTAAACCTGACATGATATATCTTGATAAGCTGTTGCGACGGCTACTTGACATGACCTGACCTGTATAAATATCCTGAACACCGTGGATGATTGTGCTTGTACAAATAATCCAGTCCTGTCTTGCATCATGTCTAGGAGGGGACTCCTGAGTACCACGATCAGGAGTACCTACTGAAATGAACTAAGGTTAAATAACTAGATTAATGCATTAGTCATAAAGAGATCTCCCAGCTAAAGGCAATCCCGTTACCTGGGCACGCCTTGGGATCTGTAGCCTGCCGTCGAGTAGGACACATTTCCAGCACACTGTCATGTGTTGCACCCTTCAAGCTACCTAAGGGTACATACGTTTCCTGGACGATGTACCCACCTGAATTCAACTCTAAATCTTTCAACCCGGGTAACCTGGATGGACTGCAGGGCTTGTGGCTGCGGAAGATTCTCACTGCATCTTGCTAGTAACTAGGCCTGTGATAACCCTAGTTAGTTAAAGTATCAAGCCGTAATTCTTGATTGGCCGTGGAATGATTGGATGGAGTCTAACCAATCTAGTCTTGTCCTGATTCTGTTCCAGATTACTGCATGACCTGAATGCCTGTATTTATTTTACCGATAAATGGTGACAATTCCAAGTTCTGTTCAGACGAAGGGTTACAACCCTGGTCCTTGTTTGGTTTACGGATTGTAACCTGGTTATCTGAATAGTTCCATGGTTATCTCGTCGTATATCATCCTGATGTATTTTTTTTATTTCCAGTTCATACCTTATTTATACTCCTGTGCTGATTGCTGGTTTTAGTTCCTAAGTGAAGCTTCCTTTGTGGCACTTGCTCTTTCTGGGATTTGACCTAGCTGGTTTTGTATGGCCAGATTTCGGAGCAGCTCCAGAGGATCTACCGCTCTTCCAGCCCGATGGTGAACACCAGGCGTAACCAGGGCAACGAGTGGATTATTTTTGGATCTTCCACTCTATTGTAAAAATATTCTTTTGAGGCGTTTAGCCGACGAGCACCTGTTTAGCTCGATTGCACTTACTTACTGTCTGCCTACGGGCTGTAACATGATTGACAGATCCTAGGGTTGATCATGTATGACTAAACTCTTGCTAGTCCTAACATTTTGTAACGACTAGCTTCATGATCAGCTGAATATGTAATATTTGGGACGCCTTATCATTGTATATTTAATGATCATACATCTTGTAACATTTACTTACTTGCTTGTGATTGAGACATTAGGCTTGTTCATGACCATAGGAGACTGTTGGCTTGTAGTAAACCCTCATGTATCTAGACAGCCGTGACCGTATAGTGAGATGGAATCCATTTCATATACGTAGCTGGCTATGTCTGCCCCCCGCTCTTCAGTATTCTGGTTCTGGGGCATGACATGGTTTAAGTGGTGGCCCATACAGGTCTTGTAAATCAAGATATGTGAGGGTTTACCGAATAGATGTCTCAATCAGTATTCGCCCTTGATCTCTGCTCGTATCATCTGAATCCCTGGATTCTTGTCCTGATCATATGCTTGTATCGTTGATCTGTCTTGGTCCTTCCTTATTGTTCCCTATGTCTTCTTCTTCAGCAGCATCGTTCCTGGACCTGCCAGTCAGCAAGGCGGAGCACTTCCCGCGGATCAGCAGCAACCAGGAGATCAAGCCCAGCATTCCGGAGTAGCCTCCAGAGTCGTGCCTTCTGATAGAAAGCCACCCGTCCAGCCAGTTCAGCCTGTCGAACCTGATGATGGCCCTTGGTAGGTCTCGTCAGGACCTTGATAGCTTTCCAAGATCGTCGTGGAGATGCCTTGCACCAGGCAGTGACGGATGCTCTGACCAGAGAAGGTTATCAGGGTAACAGCGCGGCCAACAGCTTCAAGCGCTTGAACCCTCCCTTCTTCGACGGTAGTGAAGATGCTATCGCCGCAGATGCTTGGCTTCAGGACACAGAGGTGATTCTAGAAGCAGCCAGGACCCCAAAGAACGAGAAGGTAGCCGTGGTGCGCCTGCAGTTGTTAGATCTTGCCCGCAGCTGGTGGACAGCTCAGGCCGTTGGATTAGCAGCATCTATTGCTTGGGCAGTATTCAGAGAGAGATTCCAGACCAAGTATTTTGATGCTGTAGCTCGGTATGATCTACAGACGAGGTTCACAAATCTGAAGCAGATGGGCAGGACGGTCGAAGGATATGCGACCGAGTTTTCGAGACTCAGTCGGTTTGCTCCCACCTTGGTGGCAACCGAGTATGATAGAGCCCAGCGATTCCAGCAAGGGCTTCACCTGGAGATTTTGTTGGCAGTTGAGCAGTTTGAGCATCAGACTTTTGATGCAGTCTTGAGAGCCGCTAGGAGGCATAAGTATACCTCCCAGAGGATTGTGGATAGGGCCGGAGGTCGGAAGAGATCCTACGGCCAGATGAATCAGTCTTCAGCCCCAGCCCCGGCAGACAGGGCTTTAACTATTGGAGCTCCGAGGCGGGTGGCCTCAGTAACGTCGGTTCAGCATTCAGCCCCGACGTACCCTCAGCAGCAACAGAAGCAGAAGCAGTCTTCCGCAGTGGGATGTTCTCATTGTGGGAAGCCAGGCCATGTGGTGGCAGAGTGCCGCAGGGCACAGGGATTATGTCTGGCTTGTGGAGCAGCAGACCATAGGGTTGGATCCTGCCCGAATAGGGGTGGTTCATCATCGTCCAACCTTTCTAGCTCTTCGGTGAGAGGACCAGCTCCGGTCCAGCAGCAGCAGTATCCATTGCCGAGGCCCTTGCCGCCTCAGTCCCAGGTATTCCAGCAGCAGAACCCCCAACAGTATGTTCAAGCCCAAGCCTAGAGTCAGAATAGGCAGCGAGAATTTCAGCAGAGGGGACCCGTACCCCGAGGGCATGGTCAAGCTATGGTGATGACCGCAAAGGAAGGATTAGCACCAGGAGAGGTAGTGGCAGGTACTATTCTCGTCAACTCCTTTCCAGCTTCAGCTTTATTTGATTCTGGTGCATCGTATTCTTTTATGTCTGCACGATTTGCTACACGGATAGGATTGGAGCCCGAGTCATTATCAGTATGGCTCAATATACTTACTGGTAACGGACTTGTGGGAGTCGATAGGGTGTTTTCCTCGTGTCGGATCGTAGTTAGCGGTAAGGAATTTCCCGCTATGTTGATAGAGTTTCCGATGGCTGATTATGATGTGGTCCTAGGGATGGATTGGTTGAGAAACCAGTATGCTAGAATAGACTGCCATATTGGTAGGGTTGTTTTTAGCATTCCAGGAGAGCCAGAGTTTTCATTTTCCAGAGGTGCAGTTGAGCCTTCTCTTCCAGTATTGCGGATGGCAGTAGCAGCAGTACAGTTGCCCCGGATAGTCGAAGAGTTTTCAGATGTTTTTCCAGAAGAGCTTCCAGGTATGCCGCCAGAGCGGGAGATCGAGTTCACTATCGACTTGATTCCCGGGATAGCCCAGTGTCAGAGAGAGTCTACAGGATGACGCCTTCAGAATTGGAGATCTTGTACAAGATGATTGAAGAACTTCGAACCAAGGGATTCATTCGTGCTAGTGGATCATCTTGGGGAGCCCCGATGCTTCTTGTGAAAAAGAAGGATGGTACGTCCAGGTTATGTATTGATTATCGTACCTTGAACTCAGTGACAATCAAGAACATATACCCTCTCCCGAGGATAGATGACTTGTTTGATCAGCTTAAAGGGGCAACAGTATTCTCGAAGATTGACTTGCGCTCAGGATATCATCAGATCAGAGTCAGAGAGCAGGACATCCCGAAGACAGCTTTCAGGTCTAGGTATGGGCATTAGGAGTTCCTAGTGATGCCATTTGGAGCGACCAATGCGCCGGCTGTATTCATGGATCTCATGAATCGCATCTTCATGCCTTATTTGGATCAGTTCGTGATTGTGTTTCTGGATGACATCCTGGTTTATAGCAGGAGTGAGGCGGAGCATGAGCAGCATCTCCGTATGGTTCTTCAGATTTTCAAAGAGCACCAGTTGTATGCCAAGTTCAGTAAATACGAGTTCTGGCTCGATCGCATTTCGTACTTGGGTCACATCATCACTCGAGGAGGAGTAGAAGTGGATCCCCAGAAGATTGTGGCTATTGAGTCATGGCCAGTGCCCAGCACAGTTGCAGAAGTTCACAGTTTTCTTGGATTGGCCGGCTACTACCGGCGGTTTGTTTCAGATTTTGCTCGCCTTTCAGCACCATTGACCCAGTTGACCCACAAGGATGCGCAGTTTGCTTGGACAGCAGAGTGTCAGAGTTCTTTTGAGCAGTTGAAGCGAGGCTTGATGACGGCTCCCATTCTTGCGCTTCCAGATGGAACCGGAGGATTCTCCGTGTATTGTGATGCTTCCGGCAGAGGCCTAGGATGTGTTCTGATGCAGCATGGGAAGGTAATAGCTTATGCGTCACGCCAACTTCGTGATCATGAGAGAAATTACCCAACCCATGACTTGGAGTTGGCAGCAGTAGTGTTTGCGCTTAAGTTGTGGAGGCACTACTTGTATGGAGATAGGGTGGAGATTTTTACCGACCACAAGAGCCTAAAGTATGTATTTACTCAAAAGGAACTTAGCATGCGTCAGAGGAGATGGCTGGAGCTTCTTGTGGATTATGATGTCAATTTGCAGTATCATCCAGGAAAGGCCAATGTCGTAGCAAATACATTGAGCAGGAGAGCCAGAGTTTATCTTCTAACAGCACAACCAGAGTTATTAGCGGATCTTCAGAGGATGGACATAGAAGTTGTCCTTCCTACCAATACGGTATTGATGGCCAGCATGCAAGTTCAGTCCACTATAGTCGAGAGGATCCGGATGGCGCAGTCAGCATATTCCAAGCTTCAGCGGCTCAGAGCAGAGTGTGAGGCAGGACGAAGACCAGAGTTATGCATTCATGAAGATGGTACACTTCGACATGATAAGCGTCTTTGTGTACCCAGTGGAGATATCAGACAGGAGATCATGTCAGAGGCTCACAGTTCACAATATTCCATTCATCCTGGTGGTACGAAGATGTACCGCGATATCCGTCAGCATTTCTGGTGGAATGGCATGAAGAGGAAGATAGCCCGGTTTATCTCTCGTTGTTTGGTCTGCCAACAAGTTAAGGCTGAACATCAGAGGCCTGCCGGACTTCTTCAGCCCTTGCCGATTCCAGAATGGAAGTGGGAGCATATAACCATGGATTTCGTGACTGGATTACCTAGATCCCCAGCTGGTAGAGATGCTATCTGGGTTATGGTCGACCGGCTCACGAAGGTGGCTCACTTTCTCCTGTTCAGAGTAGGTCAGTCGACGGCTCAGCTAGCAGAGATGTACCTCAGGTTGATAGTCAGGATGCATGGAGTACCAGTCAGTATCACCTCGGATCGAGATTCCAGATTCACTTTGCACTTTTGGCAGAGTCTCCAGAAGAGTTTGGGGACCCGCCTCCAGTTCAGTTCAGCTTATCACCCGCAGACAGATGGTCAGTCGGAGCGTACAATCCAGACTCTTGAAGATATGTTGAGGTCCTGTACACTTGACTTCGGTGGTTCGTGGGAAGATCACCTGCACCTGGTGGAGTTCTCGTATAACAACAGTTTCCAGGGCAGTATCCAGATGGCACCGTTCGAGGCACTGTATGGTAAGAAGTGCAGATCCCCGCTAGCATGGGACGATGTCGGAGAGAGGCAGATGCTCGGTCCAGAAATGATTGCCCAGACAGTTGAAGTGGTCAGAAGAGTCAGGGATCATCTTCAAGTTGCCCAAGATCGCCAGCACCATTGGGCCGATTCTCATCAGCGCCCTCTCGAGTTTTCTATCGGTGACCATGTATTCCTGAGGATTTCGCCTAACCGTGGCGTCATTCGTTTCGGCGCACGGGGAAAGCTTAGTCCTAGGTATATAGGGCCGTTCGATATCCTAGAGCGAGTAGGAGATGTGTCATATCGTCTCGCTCTTCTGCCGTCGTTAAGCGAGGTGCATGACGTGTTCCATATATCCCAATTACGACGGTATATTCCGGACCCGAGCCACGTCCTGGATCATTTGAAATTGGTCGTTGGTACCAACCTTTCGTATGAGGAGAGGCCCGTATCTATATTGGACCGGAGAGAGAAGATACTCAAGAACAAGACTATCAAGTTAGTCCGAGTTGCTTGGGGTCATCACTCTTTGGATGAGTCAACGTGGAAGCGTGAGGATGATATCCGATCGCGATATCCCGGCTTGTTTGACTCGTGAGGTATAATATCTTCCTTATGCCTCATGCCTTCAATTTCTTGCTTGAATGAGTGATTGCTTGCCTAGTTATAGCTTGCTTGTGATTAATATAGATTGTCCTCGCCTCTCTAGCCTCTTAATTAAATTCCGAGGACGGAATTCTTTTAATGTGGGTAGAGTTGTAATGCCTGTGGTTCGTATTACGTATTTTGGAATACGTGTACGTATTTTATCTTATATTGCACGATTCCTTGCTTGGTTTCCTTCATGGCTTGGTTTATTCTTGGGTTGGTTCGGCTTGGCTCGGTTTGCTTGGTTCATTATGGACCAAGGGTGAACCCCCTACCTACCACCACCACTACCATTTATTAAACCCACTTATTTCTCTCTCTTCATTACTCTTCTTCTTCTTCCATTTACTTCTTCACCTACCAGAGAGAGAGAGTGAGGTCTAGGCAAGTACAACTTGCTTTATGGAGGAACTCAAATTTTATTGCTTCATTCTCTTCCTTACAGCATTTTAACTTACTTTAATACTTGGCATTTCCACTTTCCATGGCTAGATTCTTGTAGATCTAAGTTTACTTTATTTTCAGATTTCTTGGGTTTTGATCTATTTAATCTTGTTATTTCTGAGTTTTGATGGTTCCGTGTTGTAGAGGCTTTCGTTCTACCCCATTTTGACCTATGGAAGTTCGGATTTGGGTTCCGGATGATGGAGTTATGGAGCTTGAGAACTTGGCTCTCATGGTGTTCTTCTTCTCTGAAATTTTGGAGAAGATGAACTGTGTTGACTTGACCGCATGAATATTTCATGCGACAAGTGTTCTCTTGAGCCGCATGGCTGAAAGTACTTGAGCCGCATGAGGGCCGAACTCATCTAGCCGCATGACTCGCTCAATCCCCAGCCGCATAATACTCTGCACTTCTTGAGCCGCATGAGACACTACCCTTTTGGCCGCATGCGGCCTCCCTTAGCCGCATGGGACCCCGCTTCTCCAGCCGTATGAATGCTCTGACTTAGTCTCATGCGCCCTCTCTTTTCGCTGGCCGCGGACTTTACTTGACCCAGCCGCATGAGAACTTCTTCCTGAGCCGCATGCAAGCCACTTGCTCTCCGCCGCAGGGACCCTTCCCCCTTCAGCCGTATAATACCCTGTCACGCCCCAGAACCAGAATACTGGAGAGCGGGGGCAGACATAGCCAGCTACGTATAACGGAATGGAATCCACACCGCTATACGGTCACGGCTGTCTAGATATGTGAGGGTTTCACTACAATCCATCAGTCTCTTAAGGTCATAAAATAACCTATTGTCTCAATCTCAACCAACTAATAGTAATTACAAGATGTCAGACCACCAAATACACAATAGTAAGACGTCCCATACATTATATATTCGGAATGATCATGAAGCTAGTCGTTACAAAATGTGAGGACTAGCAAGAGTTCAGTCATACATGATCAACCCCCGGGGCTTGTCAATCATGTTACAGCCCGTAGGCAGACAGTAAGTGAGTACAATAGAGCTAACACTTGCTCGTCGGCTAAACGCCTCAAAAGATTAATTTACAATATTACAGTGGGAGAACAAAAGAAACCCACTCGATGCCCTGGTTACGCCTGGTGACCACCATCGGGCTGGAATGCAGGGAGATCCTTTGGTGCTGCTCCGGTATCTGGTCATACAAAACCAGCTGGGTCAGACCCCAGGAAGAGCAAGTGCCACAAAGGAGGCCACAAAATAAGAACCAAAGCCAGCAATTAGCACAACAATTTAATTACATAATAAGAGACAGTAATTTAAGAAAAGCATGATGGGTAATTATAAAAGACAATCTTTCATAGAATCACTAAAAGACAGGACATATAGGAAAGCATGTCAGGATGATATACGATGAGATAACCATGGGACTATTCAGATAGCTAGGTTACAACCCGTAAACCAAACAAGGACCGGGGTCGTAACCCTTCGTCTGAACGGAACTTGGTTTCTCTCACAATTTATCGGCAAGATAAATATAAGAAATCAGGTCAAGTAACAATCTGGAGTGACAATCATTATAGTGACAATCTGGAGTGACAATCATTATAGTGACAATCTGGAGTGACAATCATTGTAGTGACAATCTGGAGTGACAATCCTTCAATCATTCTGGTACAATCTTACAATCAATCAATTCTAGACAATACTATACTGTACTAGACTCCATCCAAGCAATCAAGGCCAATCATTGCCTACGGCTTTCTACATTAACTAACTAGGGTTATCACAATCCTAGTTACTAGCAAGATGCAATGAGATGCTCCAAGTAGTCACAGGCCCTGCAGCTATCCAGGTTATCCAGACAATCATTATAGTGACAATCTGGAGAGTACAATGCATTATAGTGACAATAGAATTCAATCATTTAAGTGACAATGGTGGGTGCCCCACACAACAGTGGGCTGGAAATGTGCCCTACTCGTCGGCAGGCTACAAGTCCAATTATTTGCGGCCGGGATAACGGGATCGCCTGTAACTGGAGAACATCTCTTCATGACTAGTGAATTATACTAATCATTAACCTTAGTCCAATTCAGTAGGTACTCCTGACCGTGGTACTCAGGAGTCCCCTCCTAGACATGATGCAAGACACGACTGGATTATTTGTACAAGCACAATCGCCCACGGTGTCAGGATTAATTATACAGGTTATGTCATGTCAGGTAGCCGTCGCAACAGCTATGCAAGATGTATCAGGTCAGGTTATCATATCATGTGTACTAGTCAGGAGTGCGCCACGATGGGCCACTTATCAGGTCATGCTCAATTATCAATTCCAAACATATGCTATAGAAGAGCTAAGTTTAAGGAAAATAAAAATCAAATATGACATGCGGACATGAGACCCAGCCAGCCAAAGGGCATACGCTCAGTGCAAAAGTCACGCTCAGGTCAGCCTACGCTCAGGTCAAGCGTATGCAAGTCATACGCTTCCAAAAGGCAGCGTATGGGGTCCATATGACTCCTTGTCAAGCAAGCGAGCGTATGCGAGTCATACGCTCCCAAAAGGCAGCGTATGGGGTCCATACGACTCCTTGTCAAGCAAGCGAGCGTATGCGAGTCATACGCTCCCAAAAGGCAGCGTATGGGGTCCATACGACTCCTTGTCAAGCAAGTGAGCGTATGTATGCGAGTCATACACTCCCAAAAGGCAGCGTATGGGGTCCATACGACTCCTTGTCAAGCAAGTGAGCGTATACGAGTCATACGCTCCCAAAAGGCAGCGTATGGGGACTGCGCTACGCTAAAGAGCGCACGCAACTCAGTGGCACAAGCTAAAAAGCTCGTGCACTGCTCACTGTCTTCTCCAAATCAGTAGAAACTCCATGGTTGAACCCAAAGCTTCAAAAGTCCATAACTTGGTCAAAATAAGTCCAAATCCAACTTTGCAAAGTTCTATCTTGGGTTAAATTCAATTCTCTCCAACATAAGGACATCAAAACCCATAGAAATACAACTTAAATAGATGAAAACCATACAAAACCGAAAATAGAAGAAACTTAGATCTAGAACGATGGAAACACCAAATCACAAAATGTCAAGTTCTAATGTTGATCACCATGGCCTATTCTAGCTAATGGACAAATAAAAGTGGTTCTCAAGTGGTGGCAAGGTGCACTTGCCTAGACATCTCTCTTCTCTCTTTGGTAGGTGAAGGGAGTAAATGAGGAAGAAGAAGATGAGTAATGAAGAGAGAGAAAGAAGAAATGGCAATAAATATCAAAGGTGGTGGTAGGTAGGGGGTTTATCTATGGTTCATGATGAACCAAATAATCCCAACCGAACCTAGCCAACCCGGGCCAAGAATAAACCAAGCCAAGCCATGAAGAAAACTAAACAAGGAATCATGCAATACAAGAAGAAATACGTACACGTATTCCAGAAATACGTAATACGAACCACAGGCATTACATATCCCACTCTTCCAGCTAGCCGCATATGCCTCCTTCTCCTCAGCCGCATGAGCTTTGGACCCCCAGCCGCATGAGCTGCTGCCGCATGGATTTTCTCTTTGGCCGCATGCGCCTGACCCTATTGAGCCGCATGGGCTGTTCTCTTCCCAGCCGCATGAGATCATTCCTGGCCGCATGTGCCTGAGCCGCATGGCTCCCTATAGCCCTGTGTTTTTATTATTTGCCCATGTCTTGTAACCCCTTTATTGTATATTTTATGCTCATTTTATATCCTTACGCCTTTTGTCCTGAACTTGATAATCACGATTTGATTGATATGATTGAAATGATAATTGTACATGACACGACAGTGACCCGTAGTGGTGCACTCCTGGCAAGTAAACATGACATGACATGATAGTGGTCCGTCGTGGCACACTCCTGACAAGTAAACCTGACATGATATATCTTGATAAGCTATTGCGACGGCTACTTGACATGACCTGACCTGTATAAATGTCCTGGATACCGTGGACGATTGTGCTTGTATAAATAATCCAGTCCTGTCTTGCATCATGCCTAGGAGGGGACTTCTGAGTACCACGGTCAGGAGTACCTACTGAAATGGACTAAGGTTAAATAACTAGATTAATGTATTAGTCATAAAGAGATCTCCCAGCTACAGGCAATCACGTTACCTGGGCACGCCTTGGGATCTGTAGCCTGCCGTCGAGTAAGGCACATTTCCAGCACACTGTCATGTGTTGCACCCTTCAAGCTACCTAAGGGTACATACGTTTCCTGGACGATGTACCCACCTGAATTCAACTCTAAATCTTTCAACCCGGGTAACCTGGATGGACTGCAGGGCTTATGGCTGCGGAAGATTCTCACTGCATCTTGCTAGTAACTAGGCCTGTGATAACCCTAGTTAGTTAAAGTATCAAGACGTAATTCTTGATTGGCCGTGGAATGATTGGATGGAG
Organism: Iris pallida; assembly: GCA_029216955.1. Classification (NCBI taxonomy): domain Eukaryota; kingdom Viridiplantae; phylum Streptophyta; class Magnoliopsida; order Asparagales; family Iridaceae; genus Iris; species Iris pallida. Next base: position 21,438,051 of record JANAVB010024399.1, read on the forward strand.
TCTAACCAGTCTAGTCTTGTCCTAATTCTGTTCCAGATTACTGTATGACCTGAATGCCTATATTTATTTTACCGATAAATGGTGAGAATTCCAAGTTCTGTTCAGACGAAGGGTTACAACCCCGGTCCTTGTTTGGTTTACGGGTTGTAACCTGGTTATCTGAATAGTTCCATGGTTATCTCGTTGTATATCATCCTGATGTATTTTCTTTATTTTCAGTTCATACCTTATTTATACTCCTGTACTGATTGCTGGTTTTAGTTCCTAAGTGAAGCTTCCTTTGTGGTACTTGCTCTTTCTGGGATTTGATCCAGCTGGTTTTGTATGGCCAGATTTTGGAGCAGCTCCAGAGGATCTACCGCTCTTCCAGCCCGATGGTGAACACCAGACGTAACCAGGGCAACGAGTGGGTATTTTTGGCTCTCCCACTCTATTGTAAAAATATTCTTTTGAGGCGTTTAGCCGACGAGCACCTGTTTAGCTCGATTGTACTTACTTACTGTCTACCTACGGGCTGTAAGATGATTGACAGATCCTAGGGTTAATCATGTATGACTAAACTCTTGCTAGTCCTAACATTTTGTAACGACTAGCTTCATGATCAACTGAATATGTAATATTTGGGACGCCTTATCATTGTATATTTAATGATCATACATCTTGTAACATTTACTTACTTGCTTGTGATTGAGACATTAGGCTTGTTCATGACCATAGTAAACTGTTGGCTTGTAGTAAACCCTCATATATCTAGACAGCCGTGACCGTATAGCGAGATGGAATCCATTTCATATACGTAGCTGGCTATGTCTGTCCCCGCTCTCCAGTATTCTGGTTCTGGGCGTGACATTGTTCTATACCTGACCAGAGGTGATATGGATGTGGAAAGATATATAACATTAGGTGGGGGTGGATAGTTCAGAGGTAGTATGGACATGACTATCCTTGATGAATGCTTTGCTCAGAGGTTATGTGGACGTGGCAAAACATTTTATCATTCCACTGGAGAAATAATTATCGAAAAATAATTCAGAGGTAATAGGGACGTGATTTGTTTTCGTCAAACCGAGTTTGGACAGAGTCAAAAACAGAAATGATTCTACTGGAAAAATATTTAGAGGACCTATTATCCAGGGCGTATTCAAGACTCTTGAAATACAGATAATAGTTAGATAGTTTTTTTTGAATCATATAAACATCGTACTGTACATTTACGTGACTGAACATATGTGAACGTTATGTAGAAGAGGTTACACATAGTATTTCTTCAGGAACTTGCCATTGATAGGCCTCATGAGCAAGTCACCATCGGGCTTGGTTAGCCGGGATACACCATTAGAATACACTGATTCTATGACGAAATGACCTTCCCATTTAGGCTGGAATTTCTCTTTTGTTTTGTACGTCATGACCATCGGTTGTTTGCAAAAACAAAAGTTGATCTTTATTTCACAAACTTTGTAAGAAGATTACAAGAATTATGGGAAAGTACAACTATAGGAATCCGATCTGAATGACGATCGCTTTATCCCTTGGACGATGTGAACTTTGAAGACGGTAGCCTCTGAAGATTGCAGCAGCACTTTGGCAAGAACTCTTGATCTCGGGTGATGACTTGAATGTGTGTTCTGATCTCTCTGTGTGTGATAATGAAGACTTGAAAATCTATTTATAGAGTTCTGGAAATAACTAACTTTTAGTTATTCTGAGTTGTGCAGGATGGATTGCGCAGACTTTGGAATGCGCAAGCAATAAACTGCAGGCAGTTACTCGATCGTGGACCATCTATATGTGATGCGTGGCATTGTTTGATTGAAATACGCTTGATCGTGTACAGACGGTTGCCACATGGTGAGTAATTGATGGCATGAAGGCCACGTGTACATTTGTCAGTTGTCTTGATGAAGTGCGCCACCTGAATTGTGCTGGCTTCAGATTGCGCTGGGATGGACCGCACTGCAGAGAGTCTGGCCGATTGTGTTGTATGTACAGCTGTCCTCGAGCGCTGTGCTGTACGATAAACGAACAGTTTTCTCGTTCTCCGTGCTGTCAGTTGTCAGAAGATCTGATTCTCTGTCAGATAATGATGACGAGGCCACGTCAGCTTGCGCACTTGGATGAGTGCGCAGTTCAGCCTGCATAATTGAGTTGTTGCATAATCTGTCTCCTGCGCAGTTCACTTGAAGGATGCACAATTTGATTTTCATGACTTCTTTGATGGGTGCAACTTAATTTTTAGGACCTACAAGACCCCCTTCAAAGTTTTCGAAGTTTGAAAATAGTCAAAGCTTCGAAATACTTTGAATTTTGATTTTAAAATCAAGTTGCGTAAGTAATGACTTGTCTGCACAATTGGAGGAGTCAGCTCCCATTTCTTCGGCACAATCCGAGGCGACCGTTGCTCTCAAAAAACTATAAATAGTTCTCCTTCTTCTTCTGTCATTCTTCACTTGTTTTCACTTTGTTTAAGAGAGAAAAATTCCCGAGCCTACTCTGACTCTCTTCCTTCTTCTCCGTCGACTTCAAATGGCTCCGAAGCGTTTCGCCGCCGACAAGGGCAAAGCCCCCGTCGAGTCTTCGACTCGTGCTGCACCGCACGTTTTACGACACGAAGTCGGTCATCCAGCACTATAAGGTAGTTGCTCGATCAAAAACCCTTTTTAGGGTTTTTCGACATGATTGAATCTTCAAACCTATCTCTTTTTAGAGATTTGGTTATATTGCGCCGCCCTGTTTAGGGTTTCGGTTGCACAAACCCAATAGTTTTCATTTTTATGAAGACTATTTTCTTGGGCAATCGGTTGGAAAGCGCTGGCAAAAGTCAGCGCATTCTATCGGTTTGCGCAAGTTTGGCCAGCGCAAACTGTTGCCTTGCGCAAGCTTGTTAGCGCAATCTGATGGCTTGTGCATATGTTGGCACAATTGAATCAGTTTACGCATAGAAGCTGTTGTTGCGCAATCTGATGCTTGCGCAATTTACTGATTTTTTGGACAGAATCTTTGATTTTGCATATACTGAATTTTGTCTTTCTGTTTGATGTAGTTAACATCAGAGAAGACCCAGAGTATGAAATCTTTGTAGGGACCCTTGCTGAACCAGAGTTTAAGGAAGATTTGTCCCATGTAATATTTCTCCAATATGCTCTGCCGTCTTCCCGTCAAGCCATCTTAGTAGCACAGGACAACGAAACTTTATTGAGTCTGATGAATGGGCAGCCTCTGCAGACTGCCGATGCCATTACTCATAAGAAATCCCTGTTTCTATTTGGTGAGGCTATCGATAAGAGTTCTCAGCCGAGACCTCGTATTGAGCAGAGACTCTTCCAGAGAAAGGGAAAATAATACTGTTACCGGACATTGCCAGATGCCTTTCTCTATCCCGTTATGCCCATACGAGCCATCCCAGGAGGATGGATTGGGATATTACCCCTCTCCAGCAAGCAAGAACAAGAAATATTTGTGTAAAGAAAGGACCGAATAACAGGGATATGTTCTATAGCTCCTCTGAGCGTCATAGCTCCTTGCTCAGAGGATTGAAGCCTGGCTGCATCCCTCCAGAGAACTCCTCCTTGCTGCTGCCGGTGAGGACGCCGATCTTTGCAAATGATATACAAAGGTTGAGGGAAGATACCCGGATCAGGACATCCGGTTGACAGGTTTGGTGAACCCAGACAACAAAAGATGGAACTGCATAACCAATTGGATATTGGTTCAGTTCGAAGAAAAGCTCAAAGAGATAGAGCTATATCAGGCGATATACGCTACCGTATATGGATTCCTCCCCAACCCTCATCTATTTCTCGCCTTGGCAGAGAGGTATAATTTTAGGACAGGGACATTCATGACACCCTGCGGGGAAATTAGACTAGCTCTTCATGAGATGAAATATATCTCGAGCTTACCAATGGGAGACTTCCCTTATGAAGAATATGTTCCAACAAACGACGAGTTAGACCGACTCCGTCGAGAGAATGCAGAGATGGTGGCCGTTTTTGAAGAACTACTGTGCCACTACAAAATTTGCTCCATGTACTATAAGAGTGGTTCTTCCGGCACTTGTTACTCATCAAAGTGGTTGCCCTATCTTTTCCTTAATCACATCATCGAGAAAAAGACTAAGGATCACGATACGTGCAACCCTACCTTCTTCAAACCTCTCAGCCAGAGTGAGGTGATAAGATTGATGGAAGAAAACAAGAAAATGGACATCAAAGTTGATGACGAACTTCAATACCCTCCATTCAAGACCGGAGATTTATTCAGAGTTTTATGAGAATGGGCTACAGGCCCATGTCAAAGGAAGCCCAGCTGGCAGGTTTCCTGACATATTGGCTCTGACGCTTCGTCGTACCTGGAGCGAGCACCGTAGATCGCTTCCACCACGGCGTGCTCTTTGCTGCTGTCTGGTTAGTCTTTGGCTACCGGATGGATCTGCTGTCGGCGATGACCTGTAGAGTGAACGCAGGTCTTCGTTTATATTGAATCTATGCTCAAATGGAAAGGTGGGAAGGGGAACTTCCCTCGGCTGGAGTTGCCCTACACTTATTTGTTTGGATGGTTACTTATGTACCATCCGTCATTGATGAATCCTGATATGGGAGCAGTCGGCGGTAGCTATTTACGGAGATTCTCCCGGAGCAAATGGATATACACTAGTCTGAAAGATTGCAGACGTGATTTGAACCTTGGGAAGGGGTGGAATTTCTACTGCGTTGCTCCTCCAACCGGCTATGAACATATGTCGACAAATCTAGTTGATCTTGGGAGGCAGCCGTTGGGTCGAGCAGCATTTGATTGGCTGAGGACGATTAGGCCGTCGCACTTGGTGTATAGATTTGAAAATGAATGTTTCTTAGAACCATATCTGCCAAGCCGCTTTGCTCGTCAATTCGGCTACGACCAGTTCCACATAGGCAATGCTATAACTTGCCTGCAAGGAAAAGGGTATCTGATTGATGGCGCCAGGGACTGGGCTTATTACAACGCTCGAGACACAAGAACAGTATTCTCGATGCCGACCAAGAGTGATCACGGCCCCCGGATGTTATACACATATTCGCTTTTTTACACAGCAGCGAATACATTCGCCGAGAACTTCAACCTTGTAGATAGCTTCGCGATGGCGATGCATTTGAAGAAGGGAGCAACTGTTATGCTAGCTCCAGGTAATGACGAGTAGCATGAGCCAGTGGATGATCCATTGGAAGCCTCAAGGGAAGCTAACTTCCCTGAAGAGGTCAATGAACCACTGCGAGTTTCCTTGAAAGTGGTCAAATCTCCAACCAAGGAGAGAAAGAGAAGGATTAATGAACCTTCTTCTCCGGTTGCAAGGAAGAAACTTATCTTAGACCCATTAGAGAAGGTCACCACCAGGTCACAGTCTCGACAACTGACCGAGTCGACCCAAATAGAAGAAGCGACTACGCCGACCTCTCTTCCAAGGCAGATTGATGTAGTAGATGTGGAGAGTCCAGAGAGCCTCTTCATAGAAAGAAACTGGCCTCCAGAAGAAGAAAGAGGGTGATCACTCCTCCAAAACAAATCTTGTCCTCGGTGGTGGCCAGTGTTGTAGCTGGAATAACCATGTCATCCCCTACACCTGCCCCCGAGCCTAGGCAGGAGACTCCTTCTCCAGAACAGAGGAACGAGGTTGAGCAGAGGGATGATGCTGAGCAGAGGGATGATGCTGAGCAGAGGGATGACGCTGAGCAGAAGGATGATGAAGTTTTGCGATCTCCTTCTCTTACGGTAGAAACTACCCAGATTCCTGCTACACCAGGAACACTCCGTGAAGAAGAAGATCGTTTAATGATTGAAGCTCTAAATGATTGCGACTTCGGTCTGCAGGATGATGTCGATCAAGCCGCCGCCGCAACTGCCAGCGAGGAATCTCCAGAAGATAGTATAAGCAATGAAGATACATCAACAGAAGGTGTTGATGATATTAAATCCCGAAGAGGGCACTGATGTCCATATGTCTCCCGAAGCCATAGATGACACGTTGAATCCTGAAGAGGATGTTGAGGTGCACGTGTCTCCGGAAAAGAATACGGGTGTAGAAGTAGCACCTGTTGAAACTACTCCTGCTGATCCAAAAGGTATTAAATGATTTTATCTGCCTTCTTTTCATAGATTCAAATAGCTGACATCTACATTTTTATCCATGCAGAACTTGAATCTTCTCCAGTTCCTCCCGTATGCACAGACATAGTGTCAATAATGGCTATCGCTAGCGGTAGCCGACATTTTTCGGGTGGCTCTGAAGCCGGAAGTAGCCAGGCAGTAATGTCTGAGGCTACTTCTGTTAGATTGGAATCTGTGCCAACAGATGAAAGACTTATTGCTGAGGCATGTCATGGTAAGATTGCCTTTGATCTTTGATCCTTTTCAAGTAGTTGCTAATGACAACAACAATCAATGATAAGGTTCATTTGATTTTGCAGAAGAACATCTGGGAGGAGCAGCTAGCTCTACGATGGCTCCTCTGTCTAAAGAGCCCTCTACTCACAGGGAAGAAGCTGAACGTCTATCTTCACAGACACCTGCTGCTGCTTCGACGTCTACGGGAGTAGCTGCTACTCCGGGTGCTCTGGCCACTAATCGATTTATCATCAGCTCTTTCAGCAACCTTTTCTTTAATTCTTTGAAACCCTTAGTAGATAGGATGATAGAGAAAGAAGATGCTAGTTTCTTCACCGTCAGAGGTCCAACCTCCTATTTGATCAATGCCATCCGTCATCAAGGCGACGAAGCTCAGGCTGTTTTTCTTGAACATGTACTAGATGAGCTGGAGGCATCGGTTAAAATTTACAAAGAGCTGAATAGGGGGGAGATAGAGCTCTTGGTACAAGCTGAATTCGAAAAGATGTCACAAGAAGCTGCAGTTGCAAAGGTTGACCTGCAAGTTCTTTTGGACACTTTCTCTACCAAGTCTGCTAAATATAATTCCAAAGTAGAAACAGTAGCATCTGTTGCTGACGAGAAGGAGAGGAAAGTTGCTGAGCTGCAATCACTATCCGTCTTAAAGAAGAGCTAAGACTTGTTCAGCTTGCTCTGGAGGACGAGGCCACACAACACCGGGTTACAGTTTAACAGCTGAATGCTCTGACTCAAGAGAGAGATGAGTATGTCGCAACTCATCAAGAAGAAATCTCTCGCAGAATAGTAACCATGCCATCTTTCGACGATAAGTCTGGGATGGAGAAAGCTAGGAAGCGGGTGATGGAATCTCGTGAGGAGCGGCTGCAATCTTTAAAGCAGCAGATAACCAGCTTAATGACTCCGCCGGCAGAATGAGAAAAACTTTTGTATCTTCAATCTTTTTGTGATATGTAATATTGTAATTGTAACACCCTATTTTCTGAAATTGAGGATTTTTGAAAATTTATTATTTTATTATTTATTAGTGGTATTTTAGTCATGGTATGATTTTCTGGTGATTTTAGTTAAGTTAAACCATTTCTAAAGTCATGCTAAGTCATGACTTATGACTTTGTGACTTTGTTAGTAAACCTTAGTGTAAACCCTAGTTTTCTCTAACCTAGAAGTTGCCATGACCATCAGAGCTTAGCCATAGGCTTAGAACATCAAATTAGGGCTTTTTAGCCTAAAGGGTATTTTGGTAATTTTCTAGGATTTATTTGGATTTATGTGTCTTTATTATTATTTTAATTATTGATTAGTGTCATGTTAGTCCCTAACCTAGTTTAGCCTAATCTAGAGATTAGTTACTAACCTAGAAACTAAGGGGTTAGATATTTACATGTTAGTTAAAGTAGGGAAAATATCTAGATATTATCTTTTGTGATATTTTCTTGAAAACCTAAAGATCTAAACTACCTTTACCTAGAAGTCAATGTTCCTTAGCTTGGAAGCAACCCAAGGACACCCCCCCTGCCTTGGCCGGCCATGGGGCACCCCCTTGACAGCCCACACTTCTACATAACCCCTTTGCATTCATTCATGAATAATTTACATGAATTTAAACCTAGAAAAATCCCATTTTCTTCAAACACCCACAACTTGATCAATATTGATCCAAATCACCTCTAGTTTCTTGCATTGGACTCCCCTACACTAGAGGGTACTTGTTAGGGCCTGCTATCAAGGAATTTTGAAGCTTTTGGCATCACCAAGTGGAAGGAATCACACCCCCTCTCTTTGTTTTTCCATTGGAAATACACCAATAGGTAAATGCTCTTAGACTTAGCTAAAACTCTGATTTTTCTTCATGTATGCATGCATCTAGGTACTAGGGTACTGTGGGTAAAATTTGGTGAAGGTTAGAGTCGGGTTGGTGTCCGTATCGGACACGTATCCATGTTTGAAAACCTGTGTTTGATGAATTGCCTCTGTAAATTAAATGTTATTATTTTTCAAAACTATTTGAACAAGTTTTTAGCTCTATAGGTGTAGGTCATAGAACCATAACCCTGAGCACACTTCGAGTCGTGTCCGTGTCCAAAACAGGACACGAACACACTGTTAAACAACACTGTGTACACTGTTAAATCCCAAGTGTTTGACACTTTGTATTGTGTCCACACGTGTCGTGGACACAATACAGACACATGGACACAAACCTAGACCCTAGGCCTACCCCTGACACGAGCACGTGGCCCCACGTGCCACGTGTGAAGTACACGAACCCCCGACACTTGTGCACGAGGCACTGCGTAGCTCCCCTGCTACCAGACCCCTCGTGTGGACACGACATGACACGTGGACACGTGCCACTTGGCACAGACCTAGGGGCAGTGTCTGATAAGACACCCCTAAAGTCTTGTGTCACGACGTGTCGTGTCGAGGGAGAAAATCCACTCGCACGGGTCGTACACTGGCACAGCACACGCGTTTCAGACCTCTCTGATACGCACGTAGAACTCGGACACGCGGACACTTGGACACGAATCAGGTTAGTGGACACCTAGTAGACCCCTAGGCGAACTTTCCCCCACGAGCACGAGACACATGGACACGTGTGTCGTGTCCTAGAGTGAACTGCACGCGTGCACGACGCTGTGCACGCGTGGGTGTATCAGGAATTTACCCGTGTGATGTTTTTGAGTGTTTGGACACATTATTTCGTGTCGTGGTGTCGTGTCAGTGTCCTAGGACACTAGAGTATCTACGGGGTGTCAGTTACCAACCCTTGGTTGAGAGTCTTAGCTCGATTAGGTTGTGAGTATTCGAATTTCCCCATTCGAGTACACTGTGCACTGTCACAGTTTTTGGGATTATTTCCAGTTTTTAGAAATCGAATTTCGATTCGATTTTGTTAATGATTTATACTTAGGACTAGTGTATTTTAGTGTGTAGATGTGAAGTATATGTGTATTTGTGGGTGTGGGTCGATTTTGAGGAGTTTTGGTAGTGTGTGTATAGTTATATGTAACATATATGTATATATGTATTCTGTTATGTGTGTGTTTGGGGGTATTTGGTTCCAGGTTCTGGAAACCCCCCCTGTTTACTGGTTCTCTCTCTCCCTCACTGTCTACTCTCTCACAGTCTCTCTCTCTCACTCTTTTTTCCCTTCCCTATATATATATGAAATATATAGTTATATATATGTATTGTATATATATATATACATGATATATATATGTATATTGGTATTAGGTCTCTATATGTATATGTAGTGTATTATATACATGTGGGTGTATATATGTTATTCCTATTTTGGGTATATGGATAGTATATATCTATAAGTATATATAATATATATTAATATATATATATATATAATATATATATATATATATAATATATATTATATATATATGTGACTTTTTAGTTTTAGGTTATATAAAAAAATCCATTATTGGCCTATGGCCAGGGTTATTGGCCTATGGTTGGGGCTAGCCCTAATGACCCAAAAACCCATTATTGACCCTTGTTGACTGAAAGTTGACCAAAGTCAACTATAGGTCAAAATTGACCTAGTTCACCTAGAAATGACTAGGAATGACCTAAATCAACTAGTTTGACTAGTTGACTAAAACCCTAACTAGTTTAACTAGTGTTGACCTAGCTTGACTTAGAGTTGACCATTATTGACCATGGTTGACTAAGTCCACTATTGGTCAAACCATGACCTAATTGACCTAATAAATGACTAGTTCAACTAGTCAGACCATGGTTGACCTAATTACCCTAACTGACTAGTCTTTGTTTGACCAATACCTTAGTTGGTCTAAGTTTGACCTAGACTTGACCCAGATTGATCATGTTGACTAGTATTTGACTTGTTTGACTTGTTTGACTCTATTTGACTTAGTTTGATTCCCTGTGATCTAGTATGACTTCCTGTGACCTAGTTGACTATTAGAGTTGACCCAGAGTTGACTTTTGACCAGATTGACCTAGAATCATGTAGTATGCATTGTATACTTTATTTTTACCATTGTGGATACATTGTGACTTGTATTGCTCTGATTAGGAGCCATACACCTCTCCTCAGACAGTATATCCTCTTCAGACATTCAGTTATCAGGCGAGTACATTCTCTGACCGTTTCATATTTGCCAGGATTTATATTCTTGCTCTAGCTTACTTACTTGATGCTGACACGATTGTTATCACGGATTGGTACTATATGGATTTTTATGAGATGTTATCCCCCTCGGGAGCATCAGGTACTTTTGTCATGTGTTTTCACTTACATCATGTATCTCATGCTTCTATTTTCATGTATCTTCATGTATCAGCTAGTGACTCATGTACTCTCATGATCACCGAGCCTCCATGAATCTTCATGAATCACTCACGTATCACCCAATTATGGGCTTATCACGAATCTTAACGTAACCTGAATGGATCCTTGTGTATTGATTGGGGAACGGGGGAGTAGAAGTGGACATGTGAATAATTCCAAAGTAGTGTAATCATGTACAAACTCAGTAGTGTAATCATGTATAAATTCTAGCCATTCACATGCCTATCTTGTACTCACATCACTAGACACTTACAGTTCTCTATATACAGTAGATATTTCCTTTACAGCTCTCTTTTGCTACATGTATCTTCCTTCAGCAGTTCCTGTATTTTACTCTATTGCATGCTTTATATCTCCTATCATACTATGCACTGCGTGAGATGTATTGTGCTCGTTCCCGTCCTGATTGGACCTGTTGAAATATTACAGAGGATGAAGATGAGGCCCTGGTGTCTACCTATTATGGAGCAGGACTAGATGATACTTATGTTGTGGACCCTCAGCAGGATCCACCTGCAGCTGAGGATGTTGTTCCAGTAGTCTAGACCAGTTTAGTCTAGGCAGTCCTTTCTATATTTACTTTTTGTCTCATATTCTGAGTTGTATTTTGAGATGTGGAGATGTATAGACTCTTAGACTTTTTGTATTATGAGTTGACAGTTCTGGATATTATGTTGTACTAGACACTTAGACTTATTCATCTATGATACTGTTCTCTTGAGTTACTATCTATTATCTGTCTTTCGTTCTTCTACCCTAGATGTGATTGAGATGTATATTGTTATGTCACCTCCATTCGGAGAGTATAAACTGTACAGGTACTTGGTATTGATAGATGATTGACCTAGGACAGCGTTCTACCGCCGACACTGCGGCGTAGGCTGGGCGTTGTTACGTTCTCGTACCCTAACAGTGGGTGCGGGTCGTGACACGTTTTTAGTGGTGGCCCATGCAGGTCTCGAGTTTATGTAGTGGTATTCGAACTAGAGTATCACTACAGCCTGCGATAGGATTGAGGAATAGGCTTAGAGAGAGTGGATACTCAATCACTGTTAGGATACCTTGAGAGATTCCTGGGATGACTTGAGAATCTCATTTGAAATTACGATTTAAACTCCTTTTCCCTTGATTGAATTTTTTTGGAGGATTCACTGTAGAACTTTGAATCCTGGTATTAGTTGATGATTTTAAAAATTTTGTAGTTGTTGATTTTAAATTTCTTAGTGTTAGATTAATATCTTTTATTTTTAGGGTACTCAATCACAATTATGAGAAAACTCTATCTGTTTCTTGCCATCTAATCCTCTTGCTAATTGCCTTTCATTAAAATGAACTGTCCTCTCTATTTTGCATCTTGCTTAAACTCTTTCTACCAAACTATGTGACTGTATCCAAAGCCTGACTTACTCGACAATTCCTCAAATCAAGACTTATTGAGACCTTCTAACCTCGACCCTTGATTGATCGAACCCTAACTATATTCATCTAGTAGCCTATCTATCCCTAGGACTGTGTTCCTAAATTATTTACTGGATTCCTGATTAATTTTATTTTTTGAGTTAAATTGATCTTCTTCAATTTTTGCATCAATTTGTCACGTCTCGAACTCCCACTTTCTATTCTAGATCATTGGACGTCCTTTACCGTGACTTAGATATTCAGAGTAATACTAGCTGTTACTTCCCAACAAACTTCACATGTAAGACCTAGACTAGCCTACCTTCATGTAGGTATTCCATGTCCTACTAAAACCCGTTTCCTTGTACTCTATTTTCTTGATATGATTCTCTGGTCAAATGGCTAAACTATAACCTCTACCATGATACTAAATTAATTCTTGTTTCAATTAGGGACCCACCTTGGCTCAATTCTTTCGACCTGGCATGTGATGGTGTTCTGCTTGAACCCTCAAATACTTAACCTTGTACCTTACCTTGAATGCTTGACCCGATTGGTTAAGAATCTTGGACTATGTCTCTTCCTTCATCATTCCACCCTTACTTATATCTTATGCTATAAATTTATCCTTAAGTTTTACAAGCTTATCCTTTTCGAGCTTGATCATGGTATATTTTATTGGGTGTACACCCACACATATTATCTAATCAGAACCGGCGCATGATGGTCTGATCAACCTATTGCGTTTTGGTTCGCTTTTTCATATATTAATCTACGTGGATGGAGACAGTTAAACTTGCCCTAGAATCTTATCCGCAACAGCCTTGACAATTCTTCTTGGAATTATTTTATCGCCTATGAACCTCGTATTCGTATCCAGTTGAATTAAAATTTAATCATGACCTGGATCTTCATCATTGGATGCTCGTGCTCATACTCGATTTTATTGATTTCCCATCTTGCCCAAATCTCGATTATCCTGAAATTGATCAACTTAGATCGTGTCAAGACTAAAATCTATTTGTGATTGTTTGTACCTAAATTTTCAATTTTCTTTTTATGGAATGGTAACTTTAATGATTTCTCACTTGTTAATGACCCATTTTCATATAGGAGGGTAGACGACCCTATAGCCTTGATGATTGTTGTTTCCTTACCTTCCCAATTAGGACATCCTAGATTGCTTGTACGTTTTGATACCATAGGACAGTATTGATCTAGAATGACTAGTGCACCTAGATGAGACCACAGACTGTTCCATTTAACCTGTCCCCCTGGTACCACTATTTCATCACGATTTTTGGTTCAATTTAGGCCATAGACCTTTCCCACTCTAAATTGTGATCATCATAGGCACATTACCGTGACTTTTAAATTTGGAGCATAAGACTAGTTGATTTCTCAAAACTAATTTCACATACGTAACCTAGACATGACATACTACACCCATGACCTTAGTGTGCCACTCAGGCATACCATTGTGTGCTTCATTTGCTTAGTACGATTTTCCTGACCCAAGACTCCATCCTGATTTACCCCATGGAGTTACTTTTGGCTTCGATTTGAATTCAGGACACCTTATGACCTAAAACTGCCAGCCAATTTTTGGACATGACCCAGTATAGGTCTACTACCCATATTTGCTTGTTGACCTTGTATGTTGCCTAGGTAGTGGCTTCGTCCTTGATTATTGGAGGTTTGACCTAGAAAGAGTACGACCATCTAAATTTCGAGGACGAAATTGTTTTAAGGTGGGTAGACTTGTAACACCCTGTTTTCTGAAATTGAGGATTTTTGAAAATTTATTATTTTATTTTTATTAGTGGTATTTTAGTCATGGTATGATTTTCTGGTGATTTCGTTAAGTTAAACGTTTCTAAAGTCATGCTAAGTCATGACTTATGACTTTGTGACTTTGTTAGTAACCTTAGTGTAAACCCTAGTTTTCTCTAACCTAGAAGTTGCCATGACCATGAGAGCTTAGCCATAGGCTTAGAACATCAAATAGGGCTTTTTAGCCTAAAGGGTATTTTGGTAATTTTCTAGGATTTATTTGGATTTATGTGTCTTTATTATTATTTTAATTATTGATTAGTGTCAGTTAGTCCCTAACCTAGTTTAGCCTAATCTAGAGATTAGTTACTAACCTAGAAACTAAGGGGTTAGATATTTCATGTTAGTTAAAGTAGGGAAATATCTAGATATTATCTTTTGTGATATTTTCTTGAAAACCTAAAGATCTAAACTACCTTTACCTAGAAGTCAATGTTCCTTGCTTGGAAGCAACCCAGGACACCCCCCTTGCCTTGGCCGGCCATGGGCACCCCCTTGGCAGCCCACACTTCTACATAACCCCTTTGCATTCATTCATGAATAATTTACATGAATTAAACCTAAAAAATCCCATTTCTTCAAACACCCACAACTTGATCAATATTGATCCAAATCACCTCTAGTTTTCTTGCATTGGACTCCCCTACACTAGAGGGTACTTGTTAGGGCCTGCTATCAAGGAATTTTGAAGCTTTGGCATCACCAAGTGGAAGGAATCACACCCCCTCTCTTTGTTTTCCATTGGAAATACACCAATAGGTAAATGCTCTTAGACTTAGCTAAAACTCTGATTTTTCTTCATGTATGCATGCATCTAGGTACTAGGGTACTGTGGGTAAAATTTGTGAAGGTTAGTCGGGTTGGTGTCCGTATCGGACACTATCCATGTTTGAAAACCTTGTTTGATGAATTGCCTCTGTAAATTAATGTTATTATTTTTGAAACTATTTGAACAAGTTTTTAGCTCTATAGGTGTAGGTCATAGAACCATACCCTGAGCACACTTCGAGTCGTGTCCGTGTCCAAACAGACACGAACACACTGTTAAACAACACTGTGTACACTGTTAAATCCCAAGTGTTTGACACTTTGTATTGTGTCCACACGTGTCGTGGACACAATACAGACACATGGACACAACCTAGACCCTAGGCCTACCCCCTGACACGAGCACGTGGCCCCACGTGCCACGTGTAAGTACACGAACCCCCGACACTTGTGCCGAGGCACTGCGTAGCTCCCTGCTACCATACCCCTCGTGTGGACACGACACGACACGTGGACACGTGCCACTTGCACAGACCTAGGGCAGTGTCTGATAGACCCCCTAAAGTCTTGTGTCACGACGTTCGTGTCGAGGGAAAAATCCACTCGCAGGTCGTACACTGCACAGCACACGCGTTTCCAGACCTCTGATACGCACGTAGAACTCGACACGCGGACACTTGGACACAATCAGGTTAGTGGACACCTAGTAACCCCTAGGCGAACTTTCCTCCCACGAGCACGAGACACATGGACACGTGTGTCGTGTCCTAGAGTGAACTGCACGCTGCACGACGCTGTGCACGCGTGGGTGTATCAGGAATTTACCCGTGTGATGTTTTTGAGTGTTTGGACACATTATTTCGTGTCGTGGTGTCGTGTCAGTGTCCTAGGACACTAGAGTATCTACGGTGTCAGTTACCAACCCTTGGTTGAGAGTCTTAGCTCGATTAGTTGTGAGTATTCGAATTTCCCCATTCGAGTGCACTGTGCACGTCACAGTTTTTGGGATTATTCCAGTTTTTAGAAATCGAATTTCGATTCGATTTTGTTAATGATTTATACTTAGGACTAGTGTATTTTAGTGTGTAGATGTGAAGTATATGTATTTGTGGGTGTGGGTCGATTTTGAGGAGTTTTGGTGTGTGTATAGTTATATGTATATACATATATATGTATATATGTATTCTGTTATGTGTGTGTTTGGGGGTATTTGGTTCCAGGTTCTGGAAACCCCCCCTGTTTACTGGTTCTCTCCTCCCTCACTGTCTACTCTCTCAGTCCTCTCTCTCACTCTTCTTTTCCCTTCCCTATATATATATGAAATATTAGTTATATATATGTATTGTATATAATATATACATGATATATATGTATATTGGTATTAGGTCTCTATATGTTATTAGTGTATTATATACATGTGGGTGTATTATATGTTATTCCTATTTGGGTATATGGATAGTAGATATATTAATAGAGATATATATATATTATATGTGACTTTTTAGTTTTAGGTATATAAAAAACCCATTATTGGCCTATGGCCAGGGTTATTGGCCTATGGTTGGGGCTAGCCCTAATGACCCAAAAACCCATTATTGACCCTTGTTGACTGAAAGTTGACCAAAGTCAACTATAGGTCAAAATTGACCTAGTTCACCTAGAAATGACTAGGAATGACCTAAATCAACTAGTTTGACTAGTTGACTAAAACCCTAACTAGTTTAACTAGTGTTGACCTAGCTTGACTTAGAGTTGACCATTATTGACCATGGTTGACTAAGTCCACTATTGGTCAAACCATGACCTAATTGACCTAATAAATGACTAGTTCAACTAGTCAGACCATGGTTGACCTAATTACCCTAACTGACTAGTCTTTGTTTGACCAATACCTTAGTTGGTCTAAGTTTGACCTAGACTTGACCCAGATTGATCATGTTGACTAGTATTTGACTTGTTTGACTTGTTTGACTCTATTTGACTTAGTTTGATTCCCTGTGATCTAGTATGACTTCCTGTGACCTAGTTGACTATTAGAGTTGACCCAGAGTTGACTTTTGACCAGATTGACCTAGAATCATGTAGTATGCATTGTATACTTTATTTTTACCATTGTGGATACATTGTGACTTGTATTGCTCTGATTAGGAGCCATACACCTCTCCTCAGACAGTATATCCTCTTCAGACATTCAGTTATCAGGCGAGTACATTCTCTGACCGTTTCATATTTGCCAGGATTTATTTCTTGCTCTAGCTTACTTACTTGATGCTGACACGATTGTTATCACGGATTGGTACTATATGGATCTTTTATGAGATGTTATCCCCCTCGGGAGCATCAGGTACTTTTGTCATGTGTGTTTCACTTACATCATGTATCTCATGCTTCTATTTTCATGTATCTCAGCTAGTGACTCATGTACTCTCATGATCACCGAGCCTCCATGAATCTTCATGAATCACTCACGTATCACCCAATTATGGGCTTATCACGAATCTTAACGTAACCTGAATGGATCCTTGTGTATTGGGGAACGGGGGAGTAGAAGTGGACATGTGAATAATTCCAAAGTAGTGTAATCATGTACAAACTCAGTGTAATCATGTATAAATTCTAGCCATTCACATGCCTATCTTGCTCTACATCACTAGACACTTACAGTTCTCTATATACAGTAGATATTTCCTTTACAGCTATCTCTTTTGCTACATGTATCTTCCTTCAGCAGTTCCTGTATTTTACTCTATTGCATGCTTTATATCTCCTATCATACTATGCACTGCGTGAGATGTATTGTGCTCGTTCCCGTCCTGATTGGACCTGTTGAAAATATTACAGAGGATGAGATGAGGCCCTGGTGTCTACCTATTATGGAGCAGGACTAGATGATACTTATGTTGTGGACCCTCAGCAGGATCCACCTGCAGCTGAGGATGTTGTTCCAGTAGTCTAGACCAGTTTAGTCTAGGCAGTCCTTTCTATATTTACTTTTTGTCTCATATTCTGAGTTGTATTTGAGATGTGGAGATGTATAGACTCTTAGACTTTTTGTATTATGAGTTGACAGTTCTGGATATTATGTTGTACTAGACACTTAGACTTATTCATCTATGATACTGTTCTCTTGAGTTACTATCTATCTATCTGTCTTTCGTTCTTCTACCCTAGATGTGATTGAGATGTATATTTATGTCACCTCCATTCGGAGAGTATAAACTGTACAGGTACTTGGTATTGATAGATGATTGACCTAGGACAGCGTTCTAACCGCCGACACTGCGGCGTAGGCTGGGCGTTGTTACGTTCTCGTACCCTAACAGTGGGTGCGGGTCGTGACACGTTTTTAGTGGTGGCCCATGCAGGTCTCGAGTTTATGTAGTGGTATTCGAACTAGAGTATCACTACAGCCTGCGATAGGATTGAGGAATAGGCTTAGAGAGAGTGGATACTCAATCACTGTTAGGATACCTTGAGAGATTCCTGGGATGACCCTTGAGAATCTCATTTGAAATTACGATTTAAACTCCTTTTCCCTTGATTGAATTTGATTTTGGAGGATTCACTGTAGAACTTTGAATCCTGGTATTAGTTGATGATTTTAAAAATTTTGTAGTTGTTGATTTTAAATTTCTTAGTGTTAGATAATATCTTTTATTTTTAGGGTACTCAATCACAATTATGAGAAAACTCTTATCTGTTTCTTGCCATCTAATCCTCTTGCTAATTGCCTTTCATTAAAATGAACTGTCCTCTCTATTTTGCATCTTGCTTAAACTCTTTCTACCAAACTATGTGACTGTATCCAAAGCCTGACTTACTCGACAATTCCTCAAATCAAGACTTATTGAGACCTTCTAACCTCGACCCTTGATTGATCGAACCCTAACTATATTCATCTAGTAGCCTATCTATCCCTAGGACTGTGTTCCTAAATTATTTACTGGATTCCTGATTAATTTTATTTTTTGAGTTAAATTGATCTTCTTCAATTTTTGCATCAATTTGTCACGTCTCGAACTCCCACTTTCTATTCTAGATCATTGGACGTCCTTTACCGTGACTTAGATATTCAGAGTATAATACTAGCTGTTACTTCCCAACAAACTTCACATGTAAGACCTAGACTAGCCTACCTTCATGTAGGTATTCCATGTCCTACTAAAACCCGTTTCCTTGTACTCTATTTTCTTGATATGATTCTCTGGTCAAATGGCTAAACTATAACCTCTACCATGATACTAAATTAATTCTTGTTTCAATTAGGGACCCACCTTGGCTCAATTCTTTCGACCTGGCATGTGATGGTGTTCTGCTTGAACCCTCAAATACTTAACCTTGTACCTTACCTTGAATGCTTGACCCGATTGGTTAAGAATCTTGGACTATGTCTCTTCCTTCATCATTCCACCCTTACTTATATCTTATGCTATAAATTTATCCTTAAGTTTTACAAGCTTATCCTTTTCGAGCTTGATCATGGTATATTTTATTGGGTGTACACCCACTAACATATTATCTAATCAGAACCGGCGCATGATGGTCTGATCAACCTATTGCGTTTTGGTTCGCTTTTTCATATATTAATCTACGTGGATGGAGACAGTTAAACTTGCCCTAGAATCTTATCCGCAACAGCCTTGACAATTCTTCTTGGAATTATTTTATCGCCTATGAACCTCGTATTCGTATCCAGTTGAATTAAAATTTAATCATGACCTGGATCTTCATCATTGGATGCTCGTGCTCATACTCGATTTTATTGATTTCCCATCTTGCCCAATCTCGATTATCCTGAAATTGATCAACTTAGATCGTGTCAAGACTAAAATCTATTTGTGATTGTTTGTACCTAAATTTTCAATTTTCTTTTTATGGAATGGTAACTTTAATGATTTCTCACTTGTTAATGACCCATTTTCATATAGGAGGGTAGACGACCCTATAGCCTTGATGATTGTTGTTTCCTACCTTCCCAATTAGGACATCCTAGATTGCTTGTACGTTTTGATACCATAGGACAGTATTGATCTAGAATGACTAGTGCACCTAGATGAGACCACAGACTGTTCCATTTAACCTGTCCCCCGGTACCACTATTCATCACGCTTTTTGGTTCAATTTAGGCCATAGACCTTTCCCACTAAATTGTGATCATCATAGGCACATTACCGTGACTTTTAAATTTGGAGCATAAGACTAGTTGATTTCTCAAAACTAATTTCACATACGTAACCTAGACATGACATACTACACCCATGACCTTAGTGTGCCACTCAGGCATACCATTGTGTGCTTTATTTGCTTAGTCTATTTTCCTGACCCAAGACTCCATCCTGATTACCCCATGGAGTTACTTTGGCTCGATTTGAATTCAGGACACCTTATGACCTAAAACTGCCAGCCAATTTTTGGACATGACCCAGTATAGGTCTACCCATATTTTGCTTTTGACCTGTATGTTGCCTAGGTAGTGGCTTCGTCCTTGATTATTGGAGGTTTGACCTAGAAAGATACGACCCATCTAAATTTCGAGGACAATGTGTTTTAGGTGGTAGACTTGTAACACCCTGTTTTGAAATTGAGGATTTTTAAAATTTATTATTTTATTATTTATTAGTGTATTTTAGTCATGGTATGATTTTCTGGTGATTGTTTAAGTTAAACCATTTCTAAAGTCATGCTAAAGTCATGACTTATGACTTTGTGGACTTGTTAGTAAACCTTAGGTAAACCCTAGTTTTCTCTAACCTAGAAGTTGCCATGACCATGAGAGCTTAGCCATAGGCTTAGAACATCAAATTAGGGCTTTTTAGCCTAAAGGGTATTTTGGTAATTTTCTAGGATTTATTTGGATTTATGTTTTCTTTATTATTTTATTAATTATTGACAGTATGGCATGTTAGTCCCTAACCTATTTAGCCTAATCTAGAGAGTAGTTAACTAACCTAGAAACTAAGGGTTAGATATTTACTGTTAGTTAAAGTAGGGAAAATATCTAGATATTATCTTTTGTGATATTTCTTGCAAAAACCTAAAGATCTAAACTACCTTTACCTAGAAGTCAATGTTCCTTAGCTTGGAAGCAACCCAAGGACACCCCCCTTACCTTGGCGGCCATGGGGCACCCCCTGGCAGCCCACACTTCTACATAACCCCTTGCATTCATTCATGAAATTTACATGAATTTAAACCTAGAAAATCCCATTTTCTTCAAACACCCACAACTGATCAATATTGATCCAAATCACCTCTAGTTTCTTGCATTGGACTCCCTACACTAGAGGGTATCTGTTAGGGTCTGCTATCAAGGAATTTTGAAGCTTTTGGCATCACCAAGTGGAAGGAATCACCCCCTCTCTTTGTTTTTCCAGGAAATACCAATAGGTAAATGCTCTTAGACTTAGCTAAAACTCTGATTTTTCTTCATGTATGCATGCATCTAGTACTAGGGTACTGTGGGTAAAATTTGGTGAAGGTTAGAGTCGGGTTGGTGTCCGTATCGGACACGTATCCATGTTTGAAAACCTGTGTTTGATGAATTACCTCTGTAAATTAAATGTTATTATTTTTGAAAACTATTTGAACAAGTTTTTAGCTCTATAGGTGTAGGTCATAGAACCATAACCCTGAGCACACTTCGAGTCGTGTCCGTGTTCAAAACAGGACACGAACACACTGTTAAACAACACTGTGTACACTGTTAAATCCCAAGTGTTTGACACTTTGTATTGTGTCCACACGTGTCGTGGACACAATACAGACACATGGACACAAACCTAGACCCTAGGCCTACCCCCTGACACGAGCACGTGGCCCCACGTGCCACGTGTGAAGTACACGAACCCCCGACACTTGTGCACGAGGCACTGCGTAGCTCCCCTGCTACCAGACCCCTCGTGTGGACACGACACGACACGTGGACACGTGCCACTTGGCACAGACCTAGGGGCAGTGTCTGATAAGACATCCCTAAAGTCTTGTGTCACGACGTGTCGTGTCGAGGGAGAAAATCCACTCGCACGGGTCGTACACTGGCACAGCACACGCATTTCAGACCTCTCTGATACGCACGTAGAACTCGGACACGCGGACACTTGGACACGAATCAGGTTAGTGGACACCTAGTAGACCCCTAGGCGAACTTTCCCCTACGAGCACGAGACACATGGACACGTGTGTCGTGTCCTAGAGTGAACTGCACGCGTGCACGACGCTGTGCACGCGTGGGTGTATCAGGAATTTACCCGTGTGATGTTTTTGAGTGTTTGGACACATTATTTCGTGTCGTGGTGTCGTGTCAGTGTCCTAGGACACTAGAGTATCTACGGGGTGTCAGTTACCAACCCTTGGTTGAGAGTCTTAGCTCGATTAGGTTGTGAGTATTCGAATTTCCCCATTCGAGTGCACTGTGCACTGTCACAGTTTTTGGGATTATTTCCAATTTTTAGAAATCGAATTTCGATTCGATTTTGTTAATGATTTATACTTAGGACTAGTGTATTTTAGTGTGTAGATGTGAAGTATATGTGTATTTGTGCGTGTGGGTCGATTTTGAGGAGTTTTGGTAGTGTGTGTGTATAGTTATATGTATATACATATATATGTATATATGTATTCTGTTATGTGTGTGTTTGGGGGTATTTGGTTCCAGGTTCTGGAAACCCCCCCTGTTTACTGGTTCTCTCTCTCCCTCACTGTCTACTCTCTCACAGTCTCTCTCTCTCACTCTTCTTTTCCCTTCCCTATATATATATGAAATATATATAGTTATATATATGTATTGTATATATATATATACATGATATATATATGTATATTGGTATTAGGTCTCTATATGTATATGTAGTGTATTATATACATGTGGGTGTATTATATATGTTATTCCTATTTTGGGTATATGGATAGTATATATCTATATAAGTAGATATATATATATATATATATATATATATATATATATATATATATATATATATATATATATATATATGTGACTTTTTAGTTTTAGGTTATATAAAAAAACCCATTATTGGCCTATGGCCAGGGTTATTGGCCTATGGTTGGGGCTAGCCCTAATGACCCAAAAACCCATTATTGACCCTTGTTGACTGAAAGTTGACCAAAGTCAACTATAGGTCAAAATTGACCTAGTTCACCTAGAAATGACTAGGAATGACCTAAATCAACTAGTTTGACTAGTTGACTAAAACCCTAACTAGTTTAACTAGTGTTGACCTAGCTTGACTTAGAGTTGACCATTATTGACCATGGTTGACTAAGTCCACTATTGGTCAAACCATGACCTAATTGACCTAATAAATGACTAGTTCAACTAGTCAGACCATGGTTGACCTAATTACCCTAACTGACTAGTCTTTGTTTGACCAATGCCTTAGTTGGTCTAAGTTTGACCTAGACTTGACCCAGATTGATCATGTTGACTAGTATTTGACTTGTTTGACCTTGTTTGACTCTATTTGACTTAGTTTGATTCCCTGTGATCTAGTATGACTTCCTGTGACCTAGTTGACTATTAGAGTTGACCCAGAGTTGACTTTTGACCAGATTGACCTAGAATCATGTAGTATGCATTGTATACTTTATTTTTACCATTGTGGATACATTGTGACTTGTATTGCTCTGATTAGGAGCCATACACCTCTCCTCAGACAGTATATCCTCTTCAGACATTCAGTTATCAGGCGAGTACATTCTCTGACTGTTTCATATTTGCCAGGATTTATATTCTTGCTCTAGCTTACTTTACTTGATGCTGACACGATTGTTATTACGGATTGGTACTATATGGATCTTTTCATGAGATGTTATCCCCCTCGGGAGCATCAGGTACTTTTGTCATGTGTGTTTCACTTACATCATGTATCTTATGCTTCTATTTTCATGTATCTTCATGTATCAGCTAGTGACTCATGTACTCTCATGATCACCGAGCCTCCATGAATCTTCATGAATCACTCACGTATCACCCAATTATGGGCTTATCACGAATCTTAACGTAACCTGAATGGATCCTTGTGTATTGATTGGGGAACGGGAGAGTAGAAGTGGACATGTGAATAATTCCAAAGTAGTGTAATCATGTACAAACTCAGTAGTGTAATCATGTATAAATTCTAGCCATTCACATGCCTATCTTGTACTCTACATCACTAGACACTTACAGTTCTCTATATACAGTAGATATTTCCTTTACAGCTATCTCTTTTGGTACATGTATCTTCCTTCAGCAGTTCCTGTATTTTACTCTATTGCATGCTTTATATCTCCTATCATACTATGCACTGCGTGAGATGTATTGTGCTCATTCCCGTCCTGATTGGACCTGTTGAAAATATTACAGAGGATGAGGATGAGGCCCTGGTGTCTACCTATTATGGAGCAGGACTAGATGATACTTATGTTGTGGACCCTCAGCAGGATCCACCTGCAGCTGAGGATGTTGTTCCAGTAGTCTAGACCAGTTTAGTCTAGGCAGTCCTTTCTATATTTACTTTTTGTCTCATATTCTGAGTTGTATTTTGAGATGTGGAGATGTATAGACTCTTACACATTTTGTATTATGAGTTGACAGTTCTGGATATTATGTTGTACTAGACACTTAGACTTATTCATCTATGATACTGTTCTCTTGAGTTACTATCTATCTATCTGTCTTTCGTTCTTCTACCCTAGATGTGATTGAGATGTATATTGTTATGTCACCTCCATTCGGAGAGTATAAACTGTACAGGTACTTGGTATTGATAGATGATTGACCTAGGACAGCGTTCTACCGCCGACACTGCGGCGTAGGCTGGGCGTTGTTACGTTCTCGTACCCTAACAGTGGGTGCGGGTCGTGACACCCACTCCCAATAATGCTCTTCCCCATAAAACCCCACTCCCAATAATGCTCTTCCCCATAAAACCCCACTCCCAATAATGCTCTTCTCCATAAAACCCCACTCCCAATAATGCTCTTCCCCATAAAACCCCACAACCGTTGATTCACCAAGATTAAATCCCAACCACTCTTTATCTTGGTACAGTCAGCCCTAGGATTCAAAAACCTTTGTGTTTTTAATATATATATTCATGTTTATATATAGAGTACATGTTAGTGTAGTTCATATAATGTGCAGTTTATATATAGTGTGCAGTACATATAAAGTGTGCAACATGTTATATATTTTACATATAGTGCAGTTCAGTTCATATATAATGTATAGTTCATATATTTTTGTTATCTGTAATGTACATATTATTTATATTTTACATATAGTGTTCAGTTTATATATAATGTGCAGCTCATATATTTTTGTTCATATATGATGTGCTGTTTATATGTAGTGTGCAGTTTATATATAACGTATTATATATATAATGTGCATATGTTGTATATTTTACATATAATGCAATTCATACATAATGTACAGTTCATATATTTTTGTTATATGTAATGTGCAGATTATATATATTTTACATATAGTGTGAGTTTATATAAAATGTGCAGTTCATATATTTTTGTTCATATATGATGTATTGTTTATATATTGTGTACAGTTTATATATAATGTGCAGTATATATATAATGTACAATATGTTATATATTTTACATATAGTGCAGTTCATATATTTTTGTTATATGTAATGTGCAGATTATATATTTTACAAATAGTGTGCAGTTTATATATAAAGTGCAGTTCATATATTCTTGTTCATATATGATGTGTTGTTTATATATAGTATACAGTTTATATATAATCTAGACACAACATGCTTGTTATGTGTTAGGCATTATTTATGCTTCTGTTAGTTTGTTAATTTGTGCTTATTGTTTGTAATGTAAACTAGGAATGTTATGTTATCTTTTAGGGTTAGGTAAGAATTAGGTAGCTTAGGTTACTCACTTAATTATGTGATGTTTGTTAGGTAACACCAATCTATGACAACCACTTCATATTCACGCATGTATTCCTTAATTTTTATTCAAATTTCATGTCCATATATTGCAATTGAAACAAATTAACTTTTTTAGATGTCGCACGAAGGTGATCCACCTCAGCACCAACTAGTTCTCAAGCCACTAATGAGCCAATCTCCATTCCTAATTCGAGTCTTCGCGTTATTAGATAACCTACAGAGAAACGGGCTCCATTTGGGCATATTTTATTAGATCTATGTATACGGAAGGTCGACCAAAGGCTAGTTGTAAATATTGTAGAAAAGAATTCCACTATTATAGTAAAGTAAATGGAACAACTAATGTGAGAAATCATTGGAATGCATGTCCGATGAATCGAAAAAATCATGATTCCAATCAATCAATACTCACCATGCAACCAAATGCAGAAGGCAAGGATAAAATTCTCACTATTTGAAAATTTAATGAAGATGATGTGAGAAAAGCCTTGACACACATGTTTATTGTTGATGAGCTTCCGTTTCAAATTGTGGAATGTGAAGGCTTTGGACACTTTCTGAGTGTCGCGTGTCCTATATTTCGTATCTCATCAAGATGGACCGTGGCACGAGATTGCTATGATATTTACTCTACTGAAAAGACTAAGTTTAAAGCATACTTGAAATTGTCTAAAAAAATGGTATACCTTACAACAGATTCATGGACATCATTGTAAAAGATAAATTATATGTGTCTTAACATACATTTCATAAATAAAAAATAAGAATTGAAGAAAAAATATATATAAAATTTTGCCCAATTTCTAGTCACAAAGGGGAGGCCATCGGGAAATAGGTTGAAAAATGTTTGCTTGAGTGGGGTATTGATAGGGTATTCACCATCATAGTTGATAATCCAAGTTCTAACGATGTTGTTATTTCTTATTTGAGCAAGAAGATCCAAAATTGGGGAAGTAGCATTCTAAATTGCAAGTATTTACACATGAGATGCATTACACACATCATCAATCTCGTTGTGGTTGACGTTTTGAAATTGATGTCTCCATCAATTTTTTATGTTAGGAATGCGGTAAGACATGTGAGACACTCTCCTACTAGATTCCAAAATTTTAGGGAGTGCATTGAAGACGAAAAGATACAAAGAAAAAAGTTATTGTGTCTTGATGTGAGTACCCGTTGGAATTCTACATTCTTGATGTTAGATACGGCTCAAAGGTTTGAAAGTGCCTTTGAGAGATACACATCTATCAATCTGTGATTCAGACTAGAGCTAGTGGAGAATGAGCCTTGGCAATTCAAAATAAATTTTAGATTGGATTGTTATTGCAATTTGATATGTTTATATTGGATAAATATTACAATTTGATATATTTAGACTTTTTTTAAGTTTTGTTATTTAAAATAGGCTTAATTTACTAAAAATGAGAAGGCCCAACACGCTAGCCCATTAGGCCCAGCAAACCGAAACGATCGAAAATCGAACTGATTTAACTTAGTTCAGTTTTGTTCGATTTTTTCCAAAATGGTTTGCTTTACGGTTTTGATATAATATTCGATTTTGATTTTTTTTGCTTTAAAAAAATTTGGTCCGGTTTGAACCGAACCGAACCGTTGCTCACCACTAAAAGCACACAATAGTTCTATAAAAATAAGCCTTTGTGTCAGTGCATCTACATCTAACAGTTCATTGGTATCGACCTCATCGATTGATTTTAGAACAAGAGGGTCAAAGGGGAGAAGTGTAAGCCCCCTGAATTTATGGCTTATTTTTTTCAATTTTATAAATCAATTATTTGCAATAGATATTATTATTTGATTAAATGCTCTTTACCGTAACTTTGACTTCTGGAGCGTCAGGGATTCCAATCTCTGGAAACTCTCTTCATCAGTGTGTAGTAGACAAGATTACCTTCATGTTGATATATCATGTCCCATCCAAACTTGTTCCCTTGTACTCTTTTTGCGTCACACAACTTCGGGTCAATTTAGACCATTTGATCATTAAATAATTATTAATTGATTTTCCCACTTTTATCTTTGATCATCATATGCATGTTACCGTGACTTTTAAATTAAAGCACAAGGCTAGTCATTTTCTTGAAACCAATATCTCATGCCTGATCTACTCGAGACGTCCTACACCCATGACCTTCGTGTCCTACACAGACACACCATCTTGTGCTCCATTTGCTTCACACAACTTTTGGGTCAATTTAGGCCAATTAATTATCCACCGTAAAATGTGACCTGACTTCCAATTTAATTTCGGGACCCGACATCGATCCAACCTAGTCGACCCAATATATGGTTTTGACCAATTTTGAGCCTACTACCCACATGACACTTGTGTCCCATTTATTTGAGCCCCCACATATTACTTATTCATCCATGATCATGAGTACGCAAAATTAAATCATTTATTGTACCAAGTCTATTTTGACCCGACCCGGCTCAACTGAACGCAACCCAAGTTTCATGTTGTCCCTTTCATGAATACCCACACACTATTTTCTCTACAAAATATCAAGCACATAGTATATCCATTCAATTATTTCAATGACAACTCCAATTATTTAATTTCCTAAAGAATGACTTAATCCCTATTTAATCCTAGCCTTTGATCTTGTCTCCAACAATCCCAACCCTATATTTCCCTTACACAAACTCATACACAGACCCCCTAACACTTGGCCAGCCCTAATCCCCACACCCCTTTCTTTCTCAACTTTCTCTCTCTTTCATTAATAAATCTCTCTCTCTCTATCTCTTTATTACTCAGCCAACACCATCACCATCCTCATTCATTTTCATTTCCCCCCATGCTTGGCCGACAACCTCCCCTTAGCTCAGCCACCTCTTTGACCCTTTTCTTCTCCTCTTCTTCATCATCATCATCATCTAACACCACCATACCCATCACCATCCCTACTCCTCCATCAACCGCCACCACCATCACCATCAACCGCCACCACCACCACCACCACCACCGCGAGGATAACCACCACCTCTACTCTCCTCCTCCTTCTTCCTTCCCTGCTGGGCCGTTATCGCCGCACCACACCGCCGCCGCCACTGGCCGTGCATTGCAGCAGCAGCAAGCAGCAGCAACAGCAGTGCACGAGCAACAACAGCAGCGTGCGCAGTATGCCGTGCACGCGTACCGGCAACCGCTACCGCCGTGCGCCGTCGTGGTCGGCCACCCATGGCTGGGAAACTCCGGGCGCACCCTCCAGCGAACTCCCCTACGCCGTCCTCGACCTCCCCGATGAGCCACGTAGGCGATTTGTGCATTTTGCACGGGATCCCGTCGTGACGCGCTCGGATTCGAAGTCAGAATCGCGTTTTGAGACAGCAACTTTGTGCGCATTTTTCGAGAAATCCGATCGTTGGAACGGCGAACTCTTTGCTCCGCCACAATTTTGGTGTATACCCCTTTACTCCCTTCAAGTTTTGTCCGTTAATTTTATCGTTTGATACATCAAAACTGGCCACCAAGTTGACCGTTTAAATTGTATAATTTTTGGACAGTTTTACGGAGCCAACTTCGTTGGTTCGTATCTCCTCCATCGTACCTCCGTCTGGCATGCCACCGGTTCCTATGTGCAGCTGGTATAACCCTCTTTCTGCCCCTCACGTTTCGTTTCATTGCGAGCACGTTTGATTGGTTGAATTCGACGCCAAAGTTGGCCGTCCGAATTCGTAATTTCCAACTTGTTAAATTCTATTTTTGAACCCGGGACTCCGGATTTCAATTCTGACATCACCAGTAGACTTGTGGCATCGTTCTGGCACGTTTTCATATAAATTTTGTTAGATTTGGGGACGTGGGCCCTGGCACACATTTCGGTGCAAAGCGAGCCCCACAATCCGGGTCAACGGCACTTTTTGACGCCGGCTCATCGGAATCCAATTCTGGATATACCGTTGAGTTTGTATCGTCATTCTGGACTCGTCGATATATAATTTGCTGAGTTTTGAGGACATTGGCTCTGACACACTTTTTCGTGCAAATCGGAATTTCAATGTCCTGGTCAACGGACCAATTTGAGATTGGGTCAACGAAATCCAATTTTGGATATACCGTTGGGTTCGTATCGTCATTCTGGATTCGTGGACATATAATTTGTTAGGTTTAGTGGACTAGTATTCTTGCACATTTTTTGGTGCAAGACGGGTCCGACACGGACACCGTTTTGACCCGAAATTACCTTTTTGCCCCTGTATCCAAATTGGACTTATGGATAGGCTATCCTAGCTGATTTGACCATTCTGGATACGTTGGTGATGTTTGTTTCATCATCCGACAATGTTTGTAGATATTTTTCTGTGTATTACCTTTTATTATAATTAATTCTTATTATGTTCGTATTTCGAAATTAGTACAAAGAAACTGAGATCAGTCGATTCCAGTGATCTCACATCGCTGAAATTGACAAGATGATCATGTGGATCACTGTGATAATATTATTAACTTTGTCGTTGATTATCTTATCTCGATTTGCGTGTCGTAGGTTTCGATGTACGAATAACGAGGTGCAACTTGATATTTTAATTCTTAGATTAGAGTTGATCCTGTTTGACCAAGATATATGGTATCTTGGTAGGTAAATATTAGGAATAGTATGCTTAGGCTAGTTTTGACCTCGGTTGACCAAGTTTGACTGCTTTGACCAAAAGTCAACTATCAGTCAACACTTGGCCTAGAAATGTCTAGAACTTGACCAGAGTTGACCAGTTGACCAAAGTCAACTGTTTGTCAATATTAGCCTAGTTTGACCTAGAGTTGACCAGTTGACCAAAAGTCAACTGTCAGTCGACATTAGCATAGTTTGACCTAGAGTTGACCAGTTGATCAAAAGTCAACTGTAAGTCAACCTTTGACCCAGTGTGACCTAGTTTGACTTGGTTTGACTTCCTGTGACCTAGTTTGACCTAGTTTGACTCAGTGTGACCTAGTTTGACTTAGTTGGACTAAAATTGACCTAGATTACATAGCTTATAATATATAATCCTACATAACATTGTTGAAACCTAATTAGCTTATATATATCTCATCTTTAGGTTTGTGGCATCACTCTGAGCATCGACCCCATTTGACAGCTCAGGACCGCAGGCGAGTATATTCACTAATAGTTTTCATTGTCTTGATATCTACTATATCCGATTCAGTTGTAGTGCCTTACTTGATTTCCCGATACGATGGTTTACGGACTAGTATACGTCGGATCATGATATGAGATGTTGTTCCTGGATTTTTTTGGTATATTGGTACATTTTCTGTCTTGTTTCCTGTACTTGTATAGACACCGATTCCTGAAAGGGAGTAGCTACCCTCTTAGGGAGTCCCGTGTCATGACGTGTCATGTCCGGATCCATTATACTATTCGGGGATGGGGAATTATTAGGGGCTATGTGATCAATACCACCCTGTCACTATATTATTGTGCTTGCGCCACTCTCACTTCACATAGGGTGTAGCTGTAAACCCCCGTATTTCTAATAATTATTTTTTTACAAACTCTATTATTTTATATTACATTTGTTATTTATAGATTAAATGTTAATAGTCTTTGGTATAGTTAGTATTATATATATATATATATATATATATATATATATATATATATATATATATATATATATATATATATATATAAATATTGATTGTGTGTTGGTGATTGCTAAGTAAATATAGTATAAATAATTGTTATAGAGATTTGATATTGTACTTAAATTTTTTTAATTTATTTGGGAGTGTATATATATATATATATATATATATATATATATATATATATATCTATATATATACAAATAATCGGCCGAACTAATCTGCCATAGCAAAAAAAAAAAGAAAACTTTTAAAGCCAGCCCAACCCGCAGGGAGCCCACAGGCTCAACCACAAGTTGGGCCAACCCATACCCGCGCGTAGACATCCGAGGCCGAGAAGGAAAGAGAAACAACAGCTGCAGCTGTATATAGTTGCTCTCAAGTCTAAACCTAATTCCCTCTCCCGTGAACCAACAACCCTCGACCCCAAGGCCGTCGACCACCCCACGCACAACCCAGTCGCCAGCGGACCGCCACCGTTGACCAGAGACATCGCCGGAGCCGCGTTCGCGTGGAACAGAGGAAGCTCTGTTTCGATCAACCGCAAGGTACTCGACTTCGACCCCGCCATTCTTTCTCTACGTTTGATGAAAAAGCGATCTGTAAATTTGTATAGGTAGCCCAGTTGACCCCCTACAAGTCCCTTCAATTATAATTTCTCTAATGACTTACTACAATTTTTGTAAATTCCCGAAAGTTCAGGAATTAACACAGTTAAGGAGCAAAATTTTTCCTTTAACCAAGCCCTGTTTGACACAAAATTTTGATCAGATGATCACAAGTTTTGGAAAACTAATTAAGCAAACCTTTGGACAACCTATACACCTTTTAGACGCTGTTTACAGAGTTTAAATTTGTCTTTTAGACATCAAGAAATACCGATTTAAAAATCAAGAAAAACTTGCAAACTCTGTTTTGAAAAATTTAGAATTTTGTCCGATACGACTTACGTCCCAAAAAACTGGGCGATGTGGTCATGCGCTATACCCATCGAAAGGTGCGTATGGACGTTGACGACGTGTGGGAACTGACCGAACTCAGTTTCGTCGTGTGTGCGCGACGAAATCAGTCCGTATCCGTCGAGATACCCCCGTATCGCCAATTTGCAAATTTCGTCCTAACTTCATGTACAGTCATCGATTTGAAACGAAACTTGCGCCAACAGGTCCGAATCAAAATTTTGGTCATGTGTGCCAAGTTTGGTTCGATTCTGAGAAGGTCGAATCGGAACCCCTTTTTGGCGGGCCCGCGACTCACTCAAACGGGCGATTTTGTACGCGGCTCATCGGAATCCAAAAATGGACATACCGTTGAGTTTCTCTCCTCAAACTGAATCCGTAGACATGTAGTTTGACAACTTTAGAAACCATAGACTTTGGCACGCGTTTCGGTGCAAAACGGGTCCAACGGCGGACATCGTTTTGACCCAAAATTATGATTTTGCCCCTGTTCCAGAATTAGACTTTTGGACAGGCATTTCCTAGGTATATCTTTTACACCGAGTACATTTTTGATGTTTGTTTCAGCATCCAAAGTTGTTTGGAGATTGTGACGTTTCTTGGCTGACATTGTGATTTCCGGGACTTGCCACTTTGCACCATCAGGCAAGATACCTTGCCACCTTACTCTGTGATTATTATATTTCTTATTTTCAGTTGTTATTTTCAGCATTTTTTATTTCTTGATATTGAAACTGTGCGTCCAAGTCACACTTGGGTGCAAGCGACTCTATCGGTCGTTTTTTTCGCTTTATTTATTTCTCTTGCATTGACTTGGTCTAGTGACCACCCATTGAGGATGAGGTATTGGTATATCTCGTACGACTTTGACACTTGCTTTACCACATGATGTGAGTAACATATAGGACACATATTCGCGTTGTCGGCTGGCCACCGATATGAAGCGTGCGACGGATAGGAGTAACTGCCAATAGAATTACATGCTAGAAGACTTGGCGGTTACTAGAGGTACATGTCAGTCATGGAGATGATGATACTAGGCATTAGGTGAGGAGAACAATACCTGACGTATTGGCTTCGATTGCACTTCCCTTGTAATCCGAAAGCTCCGCTGGAGATATGGGTATGTTTAGCCTCTCAGGTTGGCCACTGTCGTTCTTGGAACGTCATGCGCATGGTCACTGGTGCCCAAGAGGGGACTATACCGGATCCTATATTCAGTCGGGGCTCATGCGTCGAAGGATTGTATCTCAACTGCATATTCATAGTAGAATGGTCAGGAACCCGACTGCATGCATACCTTTTTCTCTTATTATATTATCACAGTTTATATGGCATGGTGTTTTCTTGTATCTTGCTAGAATTATATAGAGTGCATTGTAAATTTCTTATAAGTTGAGTAGAACGCCTCATGACCTATCATCCTCCTTGTCCTGACGACCTTCTTTAAAGAGAACACTCAGAAGATTACCAAGACTGTGCTTAATAGTTCAATCAATGCCTTAGGTAAGGAACCAGTAGGACAATTGTAGAGGCACGATCATAGGTCGAGTCTTAGAGTTTGATGAACATGAACTACTTATGACTTCTTTTAACTATATATCTCGCGTACTTATGTATTGAACTACCGTGACTAAACACCGCTATTATAGCCTAGCTTTTGCAAGCTTCTTCTTTATCAAGCTTGTTCAGGACATGTGTTCATTGGGGACGCCCACTAACATATTGTCTAATTATAATCGATGTACTATGGTCTGATCAACCTTAATGCACACGGTTCGCTCTTCATATGATTATCCTACATGGATTGAGATATAGAAGTCCCTAGGATCTCAACCATAACTACCTTGACAACTTCCTTGTAATTATTCAATTCGCCCTCAGAACCTCGTATTCGCAATCGATCCCCTCCCTCGAACTCCTTATTGTTTCTATGCCCTTACTAAAATTCGGAAAAACAAACGCTCGTATTGAGAGACGATAGACACATAATGACCCCTTAGTTCGCCGTACCCCCTATGGCCACGAAGGCGATATATGTACAATTGTTTTGTATCCATTCAAAATTTGAAAAGGATCTTCATACTCGATCCATATCTACCATATCTCGTTACCTATTACCTTGAGTATTATTATTTTATAATCATAGTCAAGATACGATATTGCAACTTAAATTTTCCTGACCTCATTAATCCTAAAAAAAACTGTGTCTTAGCTTCTAGAGTGAGTAGGTTGTAAGACTTCTAAATTCTAGGATACACTAGTACAAGTGATTGATTGGAGTAAGTGGGTTTATATTAAGGTGTTAACTAGTGGCTCATGAACACCCACTTTCTATTTAGATCATTTGATGTCCCCTACCGTGACATCGATATTCGGAGCACGAGACTAGCTGTTACCTTTCAACAAATTTCATATGCAAGACCTAAACGAGCCCACCTTCATCTAGGCATACCATGTCCTACTCAAACATGTCCCCTTGTACTCTATTTTTATGATACGACTTCCGGGTCATGAAGACCAAATATAAACCTTACCATAATACCAAGGTACTATCCGACTTTGATTAGAGACCCAACCTCGATTCGGTTCCCTTGACCCAGTATATGGCTATGAACTACCCGAAACCCACTACACATACTACTAGAGTAACCAACAAATTGAGACCCCATGTACTACTTATACACAAAAGTCACGGGAGATACATTTTCAGACTTACAACACCTATCTAACCAATTCGACTCCAAACTAGCCAACCACTCAATTTAGAACCTGTACTATGCTACCCTAACCTAGGAAGGATGGTATAAATGGACTCTAAGAGGTCTTGTCCTGCCTATATAGATTAAACCCAAGGATCATCCAAAACGAAATCCCTCTATCCCTTTTCGACCAATACAATATCTACCATCTTGCTGGAGCATGACCTTAAATTAGCAGTGTCAATCGGAATTTTTTTTTCTTATTGTGTTAAGGACCACCCCAAGGAACCTTGGCTCCTTCGAGTCCATGACTATGATCAGAAAGGCCAAACGTTCTCATACCACTCCTTAAGAATTATCCTTCTCAGAAGTCTTGTAATGACGATTTTATGGTTAGCCAACTTTTATAAGTTGGGCAGAGCCTTGAACCAACAATACCTGGACATGGAGCCAATTTGGATTCTTTTTATATAAGATATCCCCCACTAGAGGCACCATTCGATTCAGAGGACGTAGAAAGTTGAGTCCAAGGTACATCGGGCCTTTCGATGTCTTAGAATGTGTTGGAGAGGTTACCTATAGATTGGCCTTGCCACCGCCGCTAGAGGGAATGCATGACGTATTCTATGTATCTCAGCTGAGGAGGTACGTGGCGGACATCAATCATGTGCTTGATCACTCCGAGATCACAGTTGGACCGAGCTTGTCGTACGAAGAGCAACCAGTAGGCATTCTTGATCGTCGTGTGAAGGTGTTGCGAAACCAAACTATTCCATTGGTTCGTGTGGCTTGGAAGCATCACTCGCCAGGGGAGTCTACTTGGGAGCGCGAGGACGACATCCGAAATCGTTACCCGCATTTGTTCGACAACCAAGGTATGCTTGCCCATGTTAGTTTCTTAATAGTTCTTTGCTTGCAATGCATTCGACCCCTACCATATCCTAATTTCGAGGACAAAATTTCTTTAAGTTGGGTAGGATGTAAACCCCCGTATTTCTAATAATTATTTTTTTACAAACTCTATTATTTTATATTGCATTTGTTATTTATAGATTAAATGTTAACAGTCTTTGGTATAGTTAGTATTATATATATATATAACTATATATATAAATATTGATTGTGTGTTGGTGATTGCTAAGTAAATATAGTATAAATAATTGTTATAGAGATTTGATATTGTACTTAAATTTTTTTAATTTATTTGGGAGTGTGTGTATATATATATATATATATATATATATATATATATATATATATATATATATATATATATATATACAAATAATCGGCCCAACCCATCAGCCATAGCAAAAAAAAGAAAAAAATAAAAAAAACTTTTAAAGTCAGCCCAACCCGCAGGGAGCCCACAGGCTCAACCCACGAGTTGGGCCAACCCGTACCCGCGCGTTGACATCCGAGGCCGAGAAGGAAAGAGAAACAGCAGCTGCAGCAGTATATAGCTGCTCTCAAGTCTAAACCTAATTCCCTCTCCCGTGAACCAACAACCCTCGACCCCAAGGCCGCCGACCTCCCCGCGCACAACCCAGTCGCCAGCAGACCGCCATCGTTGACCGGAGACATCGCCGGAGCCGCGTTCACGTGGAACAGAGGAAGCTCTGTTTCGATCAACCGCAAGGTACTCGACTTCGACCCCGCCTTTCTTCCTCTACGTTTGATGAAAAAGTGATCCGTAAATTTGTATAGGTAGCCCAGTTGACCCCCTACAAGTCCCTTCAATTAAAATTTCTCTAATGACTTACTACAATTTTTGTAAATTCTCGAAAGTTCAGGAATTAACACAATTTAGGAGCAGAATTTTTCCTTTAACCAAGCCCTATTTGACACAAAATTTCGATCGGATGATCGCAAGTTTTGGAAAACTAATTAAGCAAACCTTTGGACAACCTAAACACCTTTTAGACGCTGTTTACAGAGTTTAAATTCGTCTTTTAGACATCAAGAAATACCGATTTAAAAATCAAGAAAAACTTGCAAACTCTGTTTTGAAAAATTTAGAATTTTGTCCGATACGACGTATGTCCCGACAAATCGGACGATGTGGTCGTGCACTATACGCATCAAAAGGCGCGTATAGACGTTGCCGACGTGTGGGAACTGACGAAACTCAGTTTCGTCGTGTGTGCGCGACGAAATCAGTCCGTATCCGTCGAGATACCCCTTGTATCACCAATTTGCAAACTTTGCCCTAACTTCGTGTACAGTCGTCGATTCGAAACGAAACTTATGCCAACAGGTCCGAATCAAAATTTTGGTCATGTGTGCCAAGTTTGGTTCGATTCTAAGAAGGTCGAATCGGAACCCCTTTTTGGCGGGCCCGCGACCCAATCAAACAGGCAATTTTGTACGCGGCTCATCGGAATCCAAAACTGGACATACCATTGAGTTCCTCTCCTCAAACTGAATCCGTAGACATATATTTGTCGACTTTAGAGACCATAGACTTTGGCATGCGTTTCAGTGCAAAGTGGGTCCAACGACGGATATCGTTTTGACCCAAAATTATGATTTTGTGCCTGTTCCAGAATTAGACTTTTGGACAGGCATTTCCTAGGTATATCTTTTACACCGAGTATATTTTTGATGTTTGTTTCAGCATCTGGAGTTGTTTGGAGATTGTGACATTTTTTGGCTGACATTATGATTTTTGGGACTTGCCACTTTGCACCATCAGGCAAGATACCTTGCCACCTTACTCTGTGATTATTATATTTCTTATTTTCAGTTGTTATTTTCAGCATTTCTTATTTCTTGATATTTAAACTGTGCGTCCAAGTCACACTTGGGTGCAAGCGACTCTATCGGTCGTTTTTCTCGCTTTATTTATTTCTCTTACATTGACTTAGTCTAGTGACCACCCATTGAGGATGAGGTATTGGTATATCTCGTACGGCCTTGACACTTGCTTTACCACATGATGTGAGTCACATGTAGGATACGTATTCGCGTAGTCGGCTGGCCACCGATACCTATGGAGCGTACGATGGATAGGAGTAACTACCAATAGAATTGCATGCTAGAAGACTTGGCGGTTACTAGAGGTACATGTTAGTCATGGAGATGATGATACTAGGCATTGGGTGGGGAGAACAATCCCTGACATATGGGCTTCGATTGCACTTCCCTTGTAACCCGGAAGCACCGCTGTAGATACGGGTATGTTTAACCTCTCAGGTTGGCCACTGTCATTCTTGGAACGTCATGCGTTTGGTCACTGGTGCCTAGGTGGGGACTATACCGGATCCTATATTCAGCCAGGGCTCATGTGTCGAAGGATTGTATCTCAACTGCATATTCACAGTAGAATGGTCAGGAATCCGACTGCATGCATACCTTTTTCTCTTATTATATTATCACAATTTATATAGTATGGTGTTTTCTTGTATCTTGCTACGTCCCTCTGAAGACCTGGTTATCTCTCCAGGATTAGATGATTTTTTACAGGAGTACGGAGCGGCATTGGAGCTATCCTACATTAATGACGAGGTAATCTTTACTGATTTCTAGTCTATTCTTTATTTGAGACATTAGTGGACATTATTTTTACATCTTTTTTCTTTCTATTTTGTGGAGGTTGGACTCCGATCTTGTGAGACTATTTTTCATAGCTGTTTGGAGTGAGCATGTTCACTCGGCTATCTGTTGCTACACTTGTTTATTTATTTGGACTCTATTATCTTCTGTGTTGAGCTGTGATGAGATTAGATTATGTATTTCTGGCCTGTTTATTTTATTTACAGCTTATGTGCATATATAAGGATATTGGAGTATTCTTTGTACATGTGCAGCTGGCATGTTCACGTACTTGGTCCTACGTATTTTGGGACTGGGACGTTACAATAGCGAGATCTTATTGTTTGCCATTAAAATCTTTTAATATAATTTCAATACAAACAGAACAGTGTTACAATGTAGGACTTAGATGTAGTCCTAGGAGTACACTTTTGTTTATCTGGGTCCCTTGTGCCGATGGAGCGAGTGGTAATGCGTTGACTCCGTTGACGATCAGACGATGGTTCTCGGTTCTCTGAAGATCTGGGTTGTTCTAGGTGCAGGAGCTTGCGGAGAGGAAGAAGACGTTGAGTGTCTATATCGGTCTCTCTCTATATGCTGCCGATGGTTGTACGACGTGTCTCTGTCTGTATGTCTGTGTGTGAAAGAAGGAAATGATCCCTCTATTTATAGCTTTGCAGGCTGGCTGCTCATGCGCGCATGTATAGGATACGCCTGTACGTGGGGATGCCACGTGGTAGTTGCTGATGGAGGCGCATAGGCGATGCGCCCTGATTGAGGAGTTGAACTCTTCTCGTTGCTGTCGTGGGCTGCGACAGAGCAGGCACGTATCAACGGAGAAGATCTTTCAGTTGCTGAGATCTTGGGTGATTAGCACCCCTTCTGGCTCGAAGATCTCGAATTTGGTGGAGAGTGATCTGATAGGATGCGCTGGGGATTGGGCGCATGAGGAGGCTTTGGCTCGTAACCTTTAGGAGTCACGAACCAGTCCGGGAGCATGGCTTTTGAGGCGCATACGGGGCTTCAGTAGTGACTTTACTTCTGTGTTTAGGGATCAGAGAAAACTCTGACGCGCATGGCTTTTGCGGCACATGCAGAGATTTGGGCGCATGGCTGCGGAGGCGCATGCGAATTGGTTGGGCAGCCACGTAGCTTGTAACCGCCAGAGGGAAGCAATGATGATGTTGACGTCGGCGACGCTTCGTCTTCTGTAAAAGCTGTCAAGTTCAGTCCTCGGGGGACGTGCTGCCAACTCTGTCAGACTTCAGCATATAATATTCTTTTGACAGGTGATGGGTTTGTTGAGTGGGCGCATCGATTGGCGTTCCACTAGGCGCATGGGGACGCATAGGGGCGCATACTTTGATGGGAGCTGGGCACGTCAGTACGATGCGCGGTCTGGCCAGCGCATCCACTTTGTATGACACGTCTTTATGGGCCCGACTGTTACGTTCTTCGAGTGCTTTAAATAGTCGTTCTTGACTTGGCTGAATTTGAAGCGTCCGGTTCATCACCATTTAATGCAAATTTATTGCACGGGATTCGGAGAGCCAGACACTTGGCGCATGGGTTTGATTTGCCCAGCCTATATATAGTGGCATGGAGAGGGTTTGCTTCTCGTTCTCTCACGTCCTTCCAAAATGAACTTGTTTACTCGAGCACATTCTTATGACGAGATACTCCTGAGGGTGAAGTTGCGATACATTGTCTTCATTGATGCACTTGAAGGTGACTGTTACATCCAAAAGTCGAAGTCGAGGGCTTCCGAGGCAGGCAGAAGGTGCCTGTTGCATCCAAAGATCGGGATGCTCGAGCCTCGTCTCCGTTATGCTGGAAGAGCCGCAAATCGGAATTGTAGTACCCCGATCATCTTCCTTGGGATTTGGGAGAGCTCCTCCTCCCGCTAGAGTGGGTGTTGCCCATTTTGGTTGGGTCGAAAGCTGCTCCTTTAGCCGCAGGTTGATTTACGGTACTCTTCTCTTCCTTGGTTTGAAGCGCTCTTCCTCCAGCTAGAGGGTTGATTGCCACCCTTGTTCTGCTCAATAAATACTTTATTAGTCGAAGCATTTGATAGCGCATATGCTGACACTTCATGATGCGCCTGTCTGGGATGCTGAAGGGTGGCACATAACTGAGCTGCTGAAGGGACGCACATAACTGAGCTGCTGAAGAGATGCACATAACCGAGGATGCACATAACTGAGCTGCTGAAAGGATGCACATAACTGAGGATGCACATAACTGAGCTGCTGAAGGGATGCGCCTGGCT
This sequence comes from Iris pallida, assembly GCA_029216955.1. Taxonomy (NCBI): domain Eukaryota; kingdom Viridiplantae; phylum Streptophyta; class Magnoliopsida; order Asparagales; family Iridaceae; genus Iris; species Iris pallida. The sequence continues at coordinate 21,478,767 of JANAVB010024399.1, forward strand.
GAGAGCGCATGGCGAGATGCGTCTGTTTGAGAGCACATGGCGAGATGCACCTGTTTGAGAGCGCATGGTGGTTGCTGCGCCTAGCTGTAGACTTAGGGTCTTTTCTTTGTAGAAATTCTCCTTATTACAGCTCTTTTTAAGACATGTAATAGACTTTTATATGAAATAAAAATCTTCTTTTAATGTCTATATTTTTGCTTTGCTGTGCCAAGTACTTCCTCTGAGCTTCCTGGCGCATGTAATGTTTGGCACATAGGATTTCTGGTCCTGAAATTCCATGCTTCTACAAGACCTCCTTCAAAGTTTTCAAAACTTTTTCTCAAGTTTTGGAATACTTTGAATAAGAAGCATGGTGGTGTCTTCTACAGGGCGCATGACTGTTCGGGCGCATGATCACTCCGTACATCAGTGATGGGGCGCATGCTCCTCTCAGTAAATGCGAATGATGACACTTCGATAACCAAGAAGATTAATGATGATCTTTTTGAATTTATTTGCAGTTATCTCTTCACAGAACTCGAGGCGGCGGCTGAGGTCACACTTCATCGGTTCACGCGTACGACTGAGCCTATAAATAGGCGTGAGATAGAGAGAGAGAGAGTTCTTCCTCTCTTTGCTTTCTACTTTTAGAGTTTTTGAAAAACCCTAACTTCCTTCTTACAAGAAATGGCTCCCAAAACTCCTCGCAGCGGTGCTGGCAAGGGAAATGAGGGTACGAAGTTCGTCGAGGAGGACGTTCCTGTCACCATTGTGACTCCGGCCGATGTTCGACCTGCGGTGACAGGTGGGTGTCATCTTTTAACCCTTTTAGACGAGTTTAGAGCACATGACTGAGTTGCATCATATTGTCGTACCCTAACTCTTTCTCGCCGACGCACATGGACTTCCGTCCTGATGATGCGCCGAGGCTATTCCGCCGACGTACATAGGTTTAGGCCCTGATTATGTGCCGTGGTTTTGCTGCTAACGCGCATGGGTTTACACGCTGATGACGCGCCGAAGCTTCACTGCTGACACGCATGGGTTTACACCCTTATGATGCACCGAAGCTTCACTGCTGACGCGCATGGGTTTAGACCATGATGATACGCCGAAGCTTCACTACTGACGCACATGGATTTAGACCCTGATGATGCGCCGAAGCTTCACTGCTGACGCGCGTGGGTTTAGACCCTGGTGATGCGCCGAAGCTTCACTGCTGACGTACATGGGTTTAGACCCTGATGATGCGCCAGGCTGCTTGACACATTTTGTCTTCTTAAAGTTTCTTGCCTGACTTTTGTTTTTGCTGTGTCAGTGTCGATGACTATCCCTTTGCTGAATGAAGTCCTCCTGGATGCTTCTCTTTGTCAGATGGTAGTTGATTTCGACGAGGAAGTTATTAATCCCGCGAAAGCTGGTATCCTATTGAATCAGCCACCCGAGAGAATGCTGTAAATCCAGAATCAGTCGCCTGTTTTCCTCCAAAGTATGATAGAGAGCGGCAAGCTGGAATCTGCTGAGTCTGAGGATGTGACCTTCTTGAAACCTGCCTTTCTGTTCGGTGACCGACTGATCACCACTGAGGCAAAGCTACTGAAGATCAAGGAAGACTGGTTCTTCTCCGCGAAGGGCATGGTTCTGTATATGCGACTACTCGAACGCCAATTGCCGCTGACGGCCTTCTACCGTCTAGCTTCCAAGAGGAGGATGTCATGGGAACTTACTCCTTCTCAAGGAGGGGCAGTGGGGGGTACTCCTTCGATTGACGTTACTTCGAATCAAAGGGATACCTTGGCCGCCTTGCGAGCCGGTCCCTCATTCAGTTGCCGAACTTTGTGTCCTGGAAGCCTTTATAGTGAGGTCCCTAATGACACCTTTGCCTTTAGTGCTTCGACCTTTGCCAATCGGATGCTAACATCGAAGGTTATGTATCCGAAAGGTAGCTTTAGGGTTGAAGGTTGGTGTCACCACGTACTGAAGTGGGACGAGTTGACCCTTTGGGTGTTATCAAAGTTCAAGGCTGAGCTCAAAGATATTGGGCTGACGGCAAGGAAGACTGGTTCTTCTCCGCGAAGGGCATGGTTCTGTATATGCGACTACTCGAACGCCAATTGCCGCTGACGGCCTTCTACCGTCTAGCTTCCAAGAGGAGGATGTCATGGGAACTTACTCCTTCTCAAGGAGGGGCAGTGGGGGGTACTCCTTCGATTGACGTTACTTCGAATCAAAGGGATACCTTGGCTGCCTTACGAGCCGGTCCCTCATTCAGTTGCTGAACTTTGTATCCTGGAAGCCTTTATAGTGAGGTCCCTAATGACACCTTTGCCTTTAGTGCTTCGACCTTTGCCAATCGGATGCTAACATCGAAGGTTATGTATCCGAAAGGTAGCTTTAGGGTTGAAGGTTGGTGTCACCACGTACTGAAGTGGGACGAGTTGACCCTTTGGGTGTTATCGAAGTTCAAGGCTGAGCTTAAAGATATTGGGCTGACGGCCGCTATCCGTGCCACACAGGCCGGCGTGGACCTCAACAAGCATATGTTTCTTGCGCTCTTGGAAACGTTCAATACCCAGACTGGCACTTTCTTTACTCCAGTGGGGAAGTTGGGACTGGCTCTCCATGAGATGTACGAGGTGTCCAAGCTTCCCTGGGGCTCGAAACCGTACGAGGAATACTTTCCCTCAAACAAAGAGATTGTCGTTCTGGAAAGGAAAGACCCGGAGATGATGGCTGTTTTCAAAGAGGTGGCGAGCCATCATTATCTGATGCAACGGAAGGATAAAGGCAAGTCTCAGCCTCATGTAACTGCTTGGAGGGATTACGTCTTCAAGCAGGATTTGGCGGATTCTTCGAAGATCCGGTTTACGACTCCGCAGGGGCTGAAACTCGCGGAAGTGACTTCCAAAATGAGCCGGCTAGACGAGAGGGCCCCCCGTTCAAATGAGAGTGGCGAAGACGCGTATAGTTGTTTCTGGCACTGTGTGCACCGGATGTCATCCAAGGCAGTATTGACTGCATACTTGATGATATGGCTCCGGGATTGTGTGTTCTCAGGCGGATCTGGCTCTGTGGAGAGGGTAAACCGGAACCTCATTTTGCCGGCATAGAAATTAGTTTTTGGTCAACCTTTGGCTCTCCTTCCTGCGATGGTGTGTAACCTGTTGCGGGGTTTGAGGACCTTTGCTGATGATGTGATCTATGGGAGAGGTAGGAATGACAACTTTCCCCGGGCCGAGCTACCATTCCATTATTTGATAGGATGGTTGATTCTGCATCACCCGAACGTGATGAGTGCAGGTCCTGAAGAGGATCACGTTGAAGGTGACGCCTTTATCCGCCGTTTCTACAAGAGGAAGTGGTTGCACACCGGCGTCCCCGTCTGCAGGAGAGTCTTATCTTACCTCCAGGGTGGAAGATCGTCAAGGTCATCTTATCTTCAAAGATTTCGAGGATGACCAAGATTTGGAAGACTCTGGTGAGGATGCGATCACTCTGCCGAAATGGGGATTTCGTTGGTTACAGAGTATCCGGCCTTCCCACTTGGTCTACCGCAACCAAAATAGGTGTTATCTGGAGCCCTATCTGCCAAGCCGATTTGCTCGACAGTTTGGTTACACCCAGTTGATGTTATGGAACCCCAGTAGCAGTTTGGGATTTGCGGGGAGTTTACTGGATGGAGCCCGGGGTTGGCAATATTACAGTACCGGGTGCACTGGAGTTCGTTTCAATACGCCAGTTCGCAACCCTCGGCCACAGATCCTGTATTCGGCCGTTACGCTGTATTGCACCATGAATACTGTGCCTCCTGATTACGATAGGGAGACCAACTTCATCATTGGAACTCAGCTAGAGGCTACTCAGAACATGTTGGTAGCGGCTCGGTCATATCGTCCACCAGAGTTGGCAGAATATTGGGCTGCTGTTGTAGCATCATCGAGAGGTATTCGGGAAGATCCCCCTGCTGGGAAGAGGCGGGCTGGCGCAGAGGCCAGTTCGTCTGTACCAAAAATGCCGAGAAAGATGATGACTTCAAAGGCTACAGGAGTGCCGCCTGTAACGCCAATGGAATCGGTTCCTGTTGAGGTAAAGACTTTTTTCATAATCTGGCTCCTTCTGCCATTTCTGTGACATATGCTTTTCTTTTGTAGGAACCGTTGAAGAAGAGGACCCGGTTTTCAAAACCTGGCGTCAGCAAACCGAAGGAGGTGGCAAGCTCTTCTAACGAGCGCATTCCTCCGATTGTAATGTCTCCCATGGGGGAGAATCCTGACAATGTCGTTCCAGCAGAGATTTCGGTACCTCCAAATTATGTTGGATGGGAAACTAATGTTGAAGCAGTTCCCGGAGTGGTGCAAGCCGCCATGGGGGCCTTGGACGTTGAGGGACCAGTAGACACAGGGCTTCCAGATGAAGAAGTAGAGTGGAGTTCGTCGTCTTCAGATGACGTTCCTCCAAAGATGCGTGAATCTGTTGCGGGGGCAACAGACGTGACTGAAACAGAGGAGAGGGTTGATTCCCCTCCTTGTCATGATGAGGGAAGGTCGGCTGTAGCGTTGTCGAGCCCTATCCCAGGCTCAGTAATGGAGGCTGAGGTGGCTGCCGACCGGGAGGTAGCGACAGATTCGGTCCCCGTAGAGGGATTCAATGATGAGAGGGAGACTCGTCTGCCGAGCCCGACCACAGAAGACGTGCCCCGCCAAGAAACGGGAGCTGATCTAGTTAGCTTGCCAGAGGAAGGCTCCGTGCTGGTTACAGATCGCACCTTGGTGGTGGAGGAGGCAACCCCGGATGTTGATAGTCCCTTTGAGACGGAAAAGGGCAAGGGCTTGCTGGTGCTGGAGCCCTTTGTTGCTTCTTCGACTTGGGGGACGATATCGACACCCCACCCAACTCCTTCTGCTCCCTTGGCATCTAGAGCTGGTAGCGGAATTCAAGTTCCTGGTGCGGGAGGGTCTGCTGAGGTCGACGTTCAAGCCTCGCAGATTGAGGTCGGCAGGTCCTCTTCAGGTCCGCCGTCTAGGACAGCTCCTCCAACTCCTGCCATGACACTATAAGTATTGGCGGATGCGGATGAGTACGTAAAATTCATCGTTGAGGCAGTGTACAAGATGCTGCAGAAGGGTGTATCGACAGTGATGAACGCCAATGGGAGTTTCGCGATGGCAAAATCCATGGCGCTTCCACACATCGGTCTAATACGTCTCCACCAGGGCCATGATCATATGGCCAAGATTCTGGAGGCCTTGGTAACTGAGCTGGACCAGCTGCTTTCCGAGTTTCAGCGTATCGAGCGAAATGATCTCTCCGCCCTGATAGACACAGAAAAGGAGAAGCTGATCGCTGAGATGGAAGCCTCTTATCAGGCCACCGTGGGTGTCTGGAAATGCGAGGTGGCTGAAACTGAGGCTGCGGTGGAGAGGCTATCTCAGTCCACGCAGGAGAATATAGAGTTGCGGGCCGTGTTGGATGCTAGTATAGCGGAGGTTGATGCCAAGATTCACCTTTTTGAAGACCAGCAGGCCCAACTCTTATTAGATGCAGAACAAGTCCAGGCTGAACATGTAGCATCTAAGGAGGAGGAAGCAGCTTTTACGTGCCGGGCTCTTAATCTGGCTCAGCAGCGGCAGCAGTTGGACGAGAAGCATGAGGATGACACTTCTCCTGAGGCCATAGAAACGATACGTTAAGAAGCCGAAAGCTGGGTCCTGGCGACTGTAGAGACTCGGGCAGCAGGCTTGAAGCATCGGATTGAAGAGCTTTCGGCCAACCCCGGAGATGTTTAGGGATTGTAATCTCTTCTTCTTGTAATTTGCAACTCTTGCTGAGGGTGTAATCCTTTATTTTTGAATAAAGAATACAGAGTTTTTTGTGGTGTGTTCATTTTTGCTTGTCATGAACTTGATGATTTGTGTGGACCTATTATCTTTTGCGCACCTTGGTTTTTAGGTACAGATAATAAGTTCGAGAGAACCGACATGTTTGCCCAGAGGTGATGTGGACGTGGCAAATATGGGATTCAAATGATAGAATCTTCCTACTCAGAGGTGTTATGGACGTGGTAGGAATGACTCTGGGGAATACGCAGAACTACTCAGAGGTAATGTGGACGTGGAAGTTTTGCGATCAATGTACGACAATGCAGGGGTTGTCTGTACGGGATGTTTACTCAGAGGTAATGTAGACGTGGTAAACATGATGGGTACCATCGTCTTACGGAGCGTAAGATTCTGCTTTGTAGAGTGTAGAAGAATAACTCAGAGGTAATATGGACGTGGTTGTCCCTCTACTGGAAAATAGAACGCTATGGAACGGCTGGGTTCCAGAAGCGTAAGATTTTACGGGAGGTGTACGTGGGCCCTGATGATTGGGTCCAGAGACTCCCTTGTTGGGTGGAGATGGAAGTACAAGTCTAAAGGATGTCAAGAGTAGTACTTCTTTAGGAACTTGTCGTTGATGGGCATCATGAAGAAGTCCCCATTGGATTTGGCGAGACGGTAGGCACCGTTTGAGTATACCGTCTCTATGATGAAAGGTCCTTCCCACTTGGGCTCAAGCTTTCCTAGTGTCTTGTGAGTCAACACCATCGGCCTTCTGACTGCCAGAACCAGGTCGCCTACTTGGAAAGTCCTCTGCTTGACCTTTTTGTTGAAAGCCTGTGATATACGGGCTTGATAGAGTTTGATGCGTTGTTGAGCTAGGAGACGCTTTTCGTCAAGTGCCTCCAATTCTCGCAGACGGCGATGTTGATTGTCTTCTTCTGTGAGTTGATTTGTGATTGCTACACGGAGTGAGGGTATCTGGATTTCGAGAGGCAGTACCGCTTCACTCCCATAGACCAGGAAGAATGGTGTATTGCCCATCGGGGTCCGTACCGTTGTGCGGTAGGCCCAAAGGCACTCGTCGAGCTTTTCGTCCCAATCGCGTTTGTTGGATGACACGACCTTTTTGAGTAGCCTGACGATAGTCTTGTTAAATGCCTCTGCAATCCGTTTGCTGCCGGATTGTAGGCGGTTGATGCCACGTTTTGACTGCAATTCTTGTCACATAATCTGCTGAAAACATGGCTGATGAACTGAGGACCGTTATCGTAGATAATCCTTTGAGGTACCCCAAAATGGTAGATGACATGGTGTTTGATGAAGTTGACCACCCTAGAGCTCTTAACCTCCGCCAGTGGAGCTGCTTCTGCCCATTTGGAGAAGTAATCGGTGATGGCTAGGATGAAGCAGTGTCTCCTCGATGAAGGAGGGATGATCGGTCCTACAATGTCCATGCCCCAATCTTCGAAGGGCCATGAGGCGACCGTAGGATGTAGTGGTTCTGACGGCGTATGGATGAAGTCAGCGTGAAGATGGCACGCATGGCACTTTTTAGCATAGTCGACAGCGTCGGCTGCCATGGTTGGCCAGTAGTAGTCCATGCGTCGCAGTCGATCCTGCAACTTAGGTCCAGGTTGATGGGCCCCGCAGGTTCCATCATGAGCTTTTCGAAGGGCTTCGGCTGCTTCTTCGTTAGATAAACATCGAAGGAGAAGTCCATCGTAGGAGCGTCGGTACGGCATTTTAGTAGCCGTATCGTAATAGAATCGAAGGGAGTGCCTCATGACTGAGACGGCTTCTTTCGGGTCCTCCGAAAGAATTCCGTAGACAGCGAAGTCGATGAACAGGAACCTCCAGTCTCGGACATTAACACCAGCACTCGTTGACATAGCGTGGGCAATTTTTGAACATAGGTTGTTCTTAGGACAGACCAAGTCTCGACCAACTACCGTTACGTAGTGTTGAGTCCCGAGGGGTGCTGCCAATGAGGCTGCGAGACCAGCCAGAGCGTCAGCCTCCAGATTTTATAAATGAGGTATATGTTCGATGAAGAACTTGGTGAAGGTTGAAATGATGTTCAATGCAACCCCATGGTAAGGAATCAGATCTTCATGGCGAACTTCGTATTGCCCTCTAACCTGATTAACGACGAGTTTTGAGTCGCCGTAGGTTTCCAGATGATCCACCCCCAGCTGTTGCACCAGCTGGAGTCCCATGATGAGCGCGTTGTACTCGGCAACATTGTTGGAGCACGGCTTCGAAAGGGAGTAGGCGCGCTGGATGACCAGGTGATCGGGGGAGACTAAGACTACCCCTACTCCTGCGATGATCTGGCCTTTGGGGCCTGTTCTTGAAGCACCATCGAAAAACATCCGCCAGACGGAGCTTTCTGCGGTGACGTTAGATTCTTGGACCTCATCCGGGATGTCTTCATAGAGTCTGGAGGACTCTGGGATGGGGTGTGCAGCTAAAAAGTTGGCCAGAGCCTGACCCTTGACGACTTTTTGTGGAACGAACACCATGTTGTATGGCGTTAACAGGATTGCCCACGTAGCTAGCCGGGAGTTTAATGACCCTGGTTTCGTCATGAGAACTCTGAGTGGATTGACTCGGGAGATGACATAAATTGTCTGGCCTGAGACATAATGGCGAGTCTTCTGGATGGCAAATACCAAAGCCAAATACTCTCTTTTAACGGGGTTGTACTGGTGTTCGGCCCCGATCAGTGTTCTACTGAGGTAATAGATAGCTTGCTCATAGCCTGTGTCGCTGTTCTGCGTAAGTAGAGCACCGAGGGAATGATCCATGGCACGGACGTAGAGGAGAAATGGTTTGCCGGCGACGGGTGCCACCAGGACTGGCTGGCTCGTCAAGTAAGCCTTGATGTCGTCGAAAGCTTTTTGGCATTCCTCTGTCCAGACGTAAGAGACTCCTTTCTTCATGAGCTGGGTGAAGCGTTGACATTTTTCGAAAAGGTTTGCTCTAAACCTCCGGATGTATGCCAGACGCCCCTGCAGGCCTCAAAGTTCTCGGAGGTTCTTCGGAGGGTCCATGTCAAGGATGGCTTTGTTCTTCTCGGGATCGACATGAATGCCTTTCGCCATGATAATGAAGCCCAAGAATTTTTCGCTAGAAACCCCAAGGAAGGATTTAGCGGGGTTCATCTTGAGTTGATGCGCTCGTATGAGATCGAAGATTGTCTTAAGGTCTTGTATGTGATCTCCTTTGAGGCGGCTCTTGACTGCGATGTCATCAACATAGCATTCGACTGTCTTACAAAGATGCTGACGGAAGATGGTGCTCATAGCTCGTTGGTATGTCACACCGGCATTCTTCAAGCCGAAAGGCATCACTGTGTAGCAGAAAACCCCCTTCGGAGTCCTGAATGATGTGTGTTTTGCATCATCAGGGAACATCTTGATCTGGTTGTAGCCCGAATACTCGTCCATGAAGGACATGCGTTCGAAGCCACATGTGTTGTCGATCATCACGTCGTTGATTGGAAGCGGGAACTCGTCCTTCGGGCAAGCAGTGTTGAGATCCCTGAAGTCGATACAGACTCGTATCTTCCCATTCTTCTTGGTGACAGGGACGACGTTGGCCACCCAATTCGGGTGTTGTTCTTCACGGATAAACCTGCTGGTCAGGAGTTTGTCTACTTTCTGATCGATAGCGTTCATGATGTCAGGACGAAAACGTCGCTGTTGTTGCTTTATAGGCTTGGCATCAGGTAAGATGTTAAGCCTATGCATCGCGATCTAGGGATCAAGTCCCGGCATATCTTCGTAGCTCCAGGCGAAGACATCGATATATTCTTTAGCCAGCTGGATTAAAGATTCTCGATCTTCTCCTTTTAGGCTTTTGCTGATGAAGATGGGTTTGGAAGAAGATCCATCCCCAAGGTCGATCTGCTCAACCTCGTCTTCGGTGGGGGGTTCGCGTAATTCAAAACGAGACTCCCACTGTTCTCCTAGGCATTGAGCCCAGGGTTCTTCTTCGAAGAATTCTGGCATTTGGTCTTCGCCTTCATCTTCTTGAGATTGTGCAGTTGTCATGTTGGCTGATAGCACTCTCTTGAAGACTGGGCCGATACTGGTATCGGAATCCCAAGTTGATGCTTCGGACGAGTGAGAATGTTCTACTTCTTCTACCTCCGAACTCTCTGGTATTGACGGCGGCGTAACGTAGCCCACCCCCCGTCGAGTTCGATGATAGTAGTCCTGCGACTTTCCTTTAGGTGTTGGAAGCCGAAGAAGAAGACGTCGACCCTTCTCGTAGTTCAGGCCTTTGTTGCTTTTTAGGTCGTAATCCATCTTTTGGATGAGGTACTTTGCCTTGTCCGTGTACCGATAGGCTTGTATTCTGCCGGTATCCGGTTCTTGCTCGAGTGGCGGGAGGTCTTGATGATGCTCGACTTTGCCGAAGATGATGGATTCTTCGTCTCGATTCCGCGGTGGGACTACAAAACAGACTCCTTGGGACGGGACTACTCGATTTACATGATGGACGGTCGTTAGTTGTGTTTGCAACGACCGTAGAGCGTTATCTAATGTATACATGGCATTCCAATGTGGAATACTAGAATAATTAAAAGATACTCTATTATTGATAAAATATGAGATTTTGTCCTGTGGGATTACATTATCCAGAGAGGGTGCATCTACATCAGCAGAGATATATTCCCCTAGCTCTTCATCTATGAGTACTGGGATTGGATCGGGATAGACCACCACAGCTTTGATCCTAGGGTCCGAGAGGGCTATGTGGGCCTTCTCCGGCAGCTTGGATAAGGCAGATAATTGCGGCGGCTTGCCCTTAAGACGCACCTTCAGAGGTGCTTCAACTGCGCCTTCGGTGATTGGTGCCTTCCCCTGTAGTTTTGCTACAAGGGGAACCGATGTCTGAGGCGGCTTTCCCTTGAGCCGTATCTTCAAGGAAGCTTCAGTAGGTGTTCTTCCTGGAGCAGTTGGTGCTTTTCCAGGTAGCTTAATGCTCATGGAAGGCAACGTCTGAGGCGGCTTCCCTTTGAGTCCAATTTTTAGAGGAGCGTCAGGAATCATCTCTGGCTCCATGTCGGGCTCTGCTACCATTTCTGCTTCATCATCAGCATCATTGGCTTCCTCCTCGTCAGGTGACTTGTACAAGTTGGAATCAGTGAAGTAGGCTTCAACCCCCTTAAAAGGGTCGATGTCTGCGAACTCCGTCCGGATGATGTCATTGGTGGACACATATTTCATACATTGGTGGAGTGTGGAAGGTACCACCATATACTCATGCAGCCACGGACGACCCAGTAGGAGGTTGTAGTTGACATCGGCGTCCACGACATAGTAAGTGACCTCAGTTCTGAGGTTACCAATATGACACTTCAGCCGTATTTTGCCCAGAGACTCACTCTTACTGGCATTGAAGCCACTGATCGTGGTATTAGAAGGCGCCAGACGGTACATTGGGATCCCCAGTGTTGAGAGCAGCGTCTTCGGGATGATGCTGAGGGAAGAACCCGGATCGATCTGAATCCGCTTCATCTTAACGGAACCGATGTATCCTGTATAATACAGAGGCCTGTTGTGTCGGTTGTGCTTGAGCAGCATGTCTTGTTGGGTGAAGGTTATGTTGGAGATAACTTCATCTGCACAATGACAATGCGCACATGTAGTCGGGAGATCTTTAGGCTGCTTGACCTGACTGATGAAGGACTCAGCATCCTTCAGGGCTTCAAAAAGAGCTTCACGAGTGTCCTTGGAAAGGCGAAGAAGCTCAAACAGAGATAGGCGGGCAGGAGTACTGGCAAGTTGTGCCAGTATGTCGAAGTTGTGGGGCTTGGCTAGCCCCAAAGCATTCTCCTTTCACAGAGGTTTGTCGAAATGGACCTCTACATGCTTCTGCTTATTGGTTGCTGGAGGCTTGGACGGACCCCCTTCTTCGGCAGCAGGGGCAGTGCAGGGAGGCACCACCTGGACGTCAGCTTCGTCGGGTTGGACGTTCAGCTGCGAACGGGTTTGTACAGGAAGAGCCTCTTCTGCGGAGGAAGAGACCATGCGGCAAGACTTGATCTTCCTGCCTTTGGTTTTGGAGGCAAAGCGCACCTCCGGTTGAGTAACCTCGGAGACGAGATCGGGGTGAACCCATAAGATCTCTCCCCGAGATATGGTGAGCGGGATGAGTCCACTCACGTTGTCACGAGTAGGTGGTAAGTTAACCACCTCCATTGTCGCCTTAGGGATGGGGACGATGCCATCTTGTGTTGTAGTTGGCGGCAAGGTGCCAAATTGAAGTGACACCAGGTTGGCCGAGACCGTTTTCTCCTCGTAGTCGACGGAGATAACATCCGCATTGATCATGCACTGGATGTAGTTTTTGAGGACGTAGCAGTCCTTGGTTGGATGTCCGACAAACCGATGGTAGTGACAGTACCTCGGATTGTCCACTTTCCTAACCTCGTCGGGACGCTTCGGGTCCGGCAATTTGATCTTGTCATCCTGCTTCAGTATCTCAAAGAGTTGCAGGGTGTCTTCATCGTTGAAAGAATAAACCTCCTTTGGCCTTGGTGCAAGTGGAGGCTTTTGAGTGGGTGCTGATGCACCTTTGGAGGCATTGACCGTCAACGCCTGTTTCCCCTTCGCCTCTCGTCCAGGGTTGTTGGTTGCAGGCCGTTTTCCCTTGTCCTCAAAGGCAGGAAAACTGACTCCCAGAAGGTGAGCATTGGATGCCTTCTTCTCTGCTGCTTCGGCTTCGATGATCAAGGAACTCCAGTCGGAAGGGAGAGTGGAGTTGAGCCAGAATTTGACTGCAGGCAGCATGTTCATGCTGCAAGAGGAGAGGAGTGCGTGTTCTGGCATGCCCGGGGGCAGTCTGAAGCAGGCCTGTCGGAAGCGTTCGATGAATACTCGAACTGTTTCCTTCTCCTTCTGGCGTATCTCTATGTGGGACGCCATTGTCATGTCCTTCCTGCCGTCGTAGAAACGGTCGAGGAAGAGACGCGTCAAGTCATCGAAGGAAGATATGGAGTTATCTGGGAGACTGCAGTACCAGTCGTACGCCACTCCTTTCAGTGCCCCGACAAATATGCTGGTGAGTAGTGCATCCTCCTTCGAGAGATGTCCCGTTTGGGACTAGAAGTACGTCAGATAGCGATTGGAAGAGTCCTTCCCATCGTACGGCGTCAATGTTTGTGGTTTATACTTAGGAGGATAAACCACTTTGTTCCATTCGAGGGGATAAGGTTGGGGGATGCCCATCTTTTGGCGCTCCTCTTGTCTATTCTTGGACTCAAAGCGCCCGCGCAAGTCCCTGATCATCTCCACCACGTCTTCCGTGGAGCTGGGAGTCGGAGAAGGTGGTACAGCCTGGAGTTGAACATTTGATGGCTCCGACGTCCAAGGTGCTTTGCGACGATCCGTATCCAAGGATACCCGTTGAAGGGGTACACTTGATTCTCCATTATCCCCTGGGTCAGGACCGGTAGAAGGTGCCCTGGCCAAAGCTGACCGTATCTCGAACACTGCTTGAGTCAGTGTTTGCATGGAGGCAGAGAGGGTTTTGAGCCCTCCTTCCAGGGTATCCATACGCTGGACGAGGTCTGCTGGCGGCACATCTGGCTCGGTATCACCCCCAGTCATATATACTGTCATGAGATGGCTAGAGTCGGATGGATCAGTTGAGGCTTCGCTTTCGGCCTCACTCTCTTGTAGGGGAGTTGCCTCTCTTGGAGCCGAAGGAGCTTCGGCCTGGCTACCCCCAGCTATGTTTTGGAGGACACCCTCGTCTTCGGGAGAAGTATCCGCGAGGGCCTGATTACCCCCAGTTCTGTCTTGGAGGACTTCTTCGTCTTCGAGACGCAGGTCCACAGGGGCTAGACTACCCCCAGCAACATCCGGGAGGTTGACTTCCACCCCAGTTGTGCTCTAGCGGGCATCTTCGTCTTCAGAAGGAGGATCAACAAGGGCTTGACTACCCCCAGCTTCCTCTAGGATCTTCCTTCTCCCCCGAGTGCCTTCGAACACTCCAGAGGATGGAACAGTTGTCTTGGTTCTCCTCGGCTGACTCTTGGACGAGGACGAGGAATGGTCGGTCGCCTTTCGGATTGACGAGGAATTAGAGATCACGTTGTATGAAGCAACCTCTGGTTCCTCTTCAGTAGACACTTTTTCTCGAGGCGATGTCAGAGAGGTGTTGATGATTGCAGCCGCTGGAACACCGACTGCCTTGGTGGCAGGACTGCTGTTTTGCAACAACAGTTGATGGTGACTACAGCACAGGCGTGCCCTGTGAGGGGCGCATTGTGCTTGTCAGTCGACTCTCCTGACCGGCGTTTGTGAGTGATCACCTTAAGCAGATCGTTGATGGAGAGTGCCACCTTCGCACCCCCATCAGGCGCATGGCAAGGCCAAGCGCCGGGGTGGTCAAGTGAATGCTGCGCCCCCTGATCCAACACAAAACAGGTGCTCAGATCAGTTGTGGAGGAACAACATTTACAGTGACTTGAACGAACCTCAAACGCACAACCAGAGGAGGCGCAGGAGTTCAAGACCACAGGGTTTGCCTTGCTCGACTCGGTTACGAACGCAACAGATACGCCCAAGTGAGACAAGGACTTTGAAGGTCGACTCTTTTTCGGCGCAGAAGCACCCGAGTCGACCTTATATAGCTTACCATCAGCAGCGCACCTGATTGTAAGCGCATGCTTCTGGTTTGCTACGGGCATAGCACGTTTGAGGCGCATGGCCCGTGCTGCCTTGGACTTCTTCGTACTAGTCCGCTGGGGCGCGTAGTACTCAGAGTCCAAATTCTCCTCGCCACTACAGCGAGTGAGTCTGTCAAAGATATAGACCTTCTGCGGCACATCAGAGGTGATGTGCGGGGCATTAGTTGCGCCCCTGCTCCGTCGACGCATCTTCCTCGCCCGAGAGAGAGATGGCTGGAGAATGTGGTCAGCCGCACGTTTCCCCGAGAGATGTGCTGTACCAGTGGGCGCATCTTGGTTGCTGAGGACGTCAGCAGGAAGGAAAGGCTGCATTGGTGCATCCCCTTCGGTGGTGGTGCCAGAGGCATCGACCTTGTGCACCCAGACTAGGCGAGTCTTCTTCGGCTTCGGCAGCCGCTTCGAAGGACTCGCACTACCTTCAGAGATGAACTCCTCATACGCCTGTTGATTGAGGCGTACGACCAGCATCTTGTGAGAGGAGTCCACCTTCACGTCGTCGGATTGCGACACAGCTTTCTCGATGAAGGAGAAAGAGGTCCCCAGCAGAGTCGCCAGCTTGTTTGCCATTAAAATCTTTTGATGTAATTTTAATAGAAACAGAACAGTGTTACAATGTAGGACTTAGATGTAGTCCTAGGAGTATACTTTTATTTATCTGGGTCCCTTGTGCCGATGGAGCGAGTGGTAATGCGTTGACTCCGTTGACGATCTGACGATGGTTCTCGGTTCTCTGAAGATCTGGGTTGCTCTAGGTGCAGGAGCTTACAGAGAGGAAGAAGACGTTGAGTGTCTGTATCTGCCTCACTCTATATGCTGCCGATGGTTGTACGACGTGTCTCTGTCTGTATATCTGTGTGTGAAAGAAGAAAATGATCCCTCTATTTATAGCTTTGTAGGCTGGCTGCTTATGTGCACATGTAGGATACGCCTGTACGTGGGGACGCCACGTTGGTAGTTGCTGATGGAGGCGCATAGGCGATTCACCCTGATTGAAGAGTTGAACTCTTCTCGTTGCTGTCGTGGGCTGTGGCAGAGCTGGCACGTAGCAACGGAGAAGATCTTTCAATTGCTGAGATCTTGGGTGATTAGCACCCCTTCTGGCTCGAAGATCTCGAATTTGGTGGGGAGTGATATGATAGGATGCGCCTGGGATTGGGCGCATGAGGAGGCTTTGGCTCGTAACCTTTAGGAGTCACGAACCAGTCGGGGCGCATGGCTTTTGAGGCGCATGTGGGGCTTCAGTAGTGACTTTACTTCTGTCTTTAGAGATCAGAGAAAAGTCTGAGGCGCATGGCTTTTGAGGCACATGCAGAGATTTGGGCGCATGGCTGCGGAGACGCATGCGAATTGGTTGGGCGGCCACGTGGCTTGTAACTGCCGGAGGGAAGCAATGATGATGCTGACATCGGCGACGCTTCATCTTCTGTAAAAGCTGTCAAGTTCAGTCCTCGGGGGACGTGCTGCCAACTCTGTCAGACTTCAGCATTTAATGTTCTTTTGACAAGTGATGGGTTTGTTGAATGGGTGCATCGATCGGCGTTCTACTAGGCGTATGGGGACGCATGGGGGCGCATCCTTTGATGGGAGCTGGGCACGTCAGTACGATGTACGGTCTGGTCGGCGCATCTATTTTGCATAACATGTCTTTATGTGCCCGACTGTTATGTTCTTCGAGTGCTTTAAATAGCCGTTCTTGACTTACTGAATTCGAAGCGTCAGGTTCATCACCATTTAATGCAAATTTATTGCACGGGATTCGGAGAGCCAGCCACTTGGCACATGGGTTTGATTTGCCCGGCCTATAAATAGTGGCATGGAGAGGGTTTGCTTCTCGTTCTCTCACGTCCTCCCAAAATGAACTTGTTTGCTCGAGCACATTCTGTTGAAGAGATGCTTCCGAGGGTGAAGATGCGACGCATTGTCTTCATTGATGCACTTGAAGGTGACTGTTATATCCAAAAGTCGGAGTCGAGGGCTTTCGAGGCAGACAGAAGGTGCCTGTTGCATCCAAAGATCGGGATGCTCGAGCCTCGTCTCCGTTATGCTGGAAGAGCCGCAGATCGGAATTACGGTACCCCGATCATCTTCCTTGGGGTTTAGGAGAGCTCCTCCTCCCGCTAGAGTGGGTGTTGCCCATTCTGATTGGGTCGAAAGCTGCTCCTTTAGCCGCAGGTTGATTTGCGGTGCTCTTCTCTTCCTTGGTTTGAAGAGCTCTTCCTCCAGCTAGAGGGTTGATTGCCGCCCTCGTTTTGCTCAATAAATGATTCATTAGTCGAAGCATTTGATGGCACATATGCTGACACTTCATGATACGCCTGTCTGGGACGCTGAAGGGCGGCACATAACTGAGCTGCTGAAGGGATGCACATAACTGAGCTGCTGAAGGGATGCACATAACATAGGATGCACATAATTGAGCTGCTGAAGGGATGCACATAACTGAGGATGCACATAACTGAGCTGCTGAAGGGATGCGCCTGGCTGAGAGCGCATGGCGAGATGCGTCTGTTTGAGAGCGCATGGCGAGATGCGCCTGTTTGAGAGCGTATGGTGGTTGCTGCGCCTAGCTGTAGACTTAGGGTCTTTTTTTATAGAAATTCTCCTTTGTACAGCTCTTTTTAAGACATGTAATAGACTTTTATATGAAATAAAAATCTTCTTTTAATGTCTATATTTTTGCTTTGCTGTGCCAAGTACTTCCTCTGAGCTTCCTGGCGCATGTAATGTTTGGCACATAGGATTTCTGGTCCTGAAATTCCATGCTTCTACACTTATTCCTTGTGCTCGTTATCCAGGTTGGCCGGCATGACCCTTTCCATAATTTTCTTATGATTGTCGGGTCAAGTGGATAGCCTGTCCTGTTTCCCAAGCCGATCATATAACGCTCTAATAATTCATGGCACATTTTATATTTATTTTATTACATCATATATCCTACTCAGTTCTACATTCAGTACTTTTCTCACCATGTTATGATATTCAGTACTCACATACTGTTATATATTTTCTGTTGATTTTGTCTTATATTTCATTATGATTGCCTCTTATAGAATTTGTCAATTCATATGGAACTGCTGTTAGTATTTGTACTTGCTCATTTTCCTGACAGGATAACCGTTGATGTTTACAGAGGACATGTTAGCTGATTGCTCTACCTTTTATGGGTATGGCTAGGATAGAGTTTGATGAGACATTACCCCTAGAGCCCGTAGAAGATATAGCCCCTGTTTAGACTGTTAGATAGGTTTGCCTGAACTGCGATCCAACTAATGTTTTCAGACTGTAGTTTTTATATTTTATTTTGAGTTTCTGTGATGTGTTTATATCTTTGAGCTTGTGTTGGACCTTGAACTCCTTTCCAGTTTTCCTTTCTATCATATTTCTATTTCGTGCTATCTATCCTAGTTTGTCTTGTGATTGAGTTATGCCATATTATACCTCCGTACGGAGATGACAAGTACCATTATATTTTGTCTAGTTGTAGTATTTATAGACGACCTATACAGCGTTCTACCGCCGATTCTGTGGCGTAGGCTTGACGTAACCACGTACTCGTGCCCCTAATCAGGGTGCGGGTCATGACACATTTTTGTGGTGGCCCATACAGGTCAGAGTCGTAACTAGTGCAATTTTGTAGTGGTGCTTGACTTAGAGCGCTGCTACGAGCCTACAATTAGGATATATGTTCTAGGTTATGATAGGAGTTGCTCAATGACTGTTAGGAACTCTTGATAGATTCCAGGGATAACCCATGAGAATCTTACTTTTTAAACTCTTGAGTCTATTCCCACTTGCCTCCATTTACACTTCCTTGATTTGTTGTTGATTTTGTTTTCTGATGTTCACTGTTGACTTTGATCTTGCATCGAGATAAATTTTGTGGATTGAATTAAGGTATATCTTGATAAGGTAAATGTCTGCTTTATTTATGGAGTTTAGAATTTATCGCCGTCATACTAGCTAGCATGACAAGGACATAGAGCCTGATTTTAGATATGCTTATCCTAGTTATGGAATTTGGATTTTCTTGCAGCCATACCGGTTGGTGTGGTAAGAATTCCAGATGACATGATTTTAGGGTGTATACCTTAGTTATGGACTCTATCGTTTATTGTAGCTATGCTTACTGACGTGCGAAAATTCTGGCAACATAATTTTAGGAAGACGTGTATGGTTATCAGATTATATCTTAAATTGGATCACTTCGTTATGACCGGATAAACAAGAACAAATTTTTATCATCATTCTTCTCCGTCTTGGTTAACTCTGTCTATCTACAGCCACAATTAGGATTTTCTTAATATGATTGTTTGTGTTCCATCTTTCCTATGATTTGACTAAACTCTTCTTCGCTAACATCTTGGGTAATTCTTCTCGTCTTTCTTGGTAATTGTTGAAAGTGCCTTATGGATTGGTTCAAGAAAAGTTCGAAATGTAATTTAACCTTGTATTACGAAATCGGGAGTTTGCATCCAGAGAAATATTGGCGAGATATGACTTCAGATAACGGTATCATGGTTAAATATGTTTCTCGAATTCTACTTGGACCACTTCCTAAGCATTCTGACTAACATCTTCTCCTATATTTTGCAAAAGTTAGCTTGGAAATATTTTACGGATTTAGCCAAGTTAAGTTCAGGAACCTATATTATCTGGCGTGACAGCTGTGCACTGCAGCCATCCGTCGTATTATGGAACAGGGAAGTTAATCGCAGCCAGATGCACACTAGCGCGATAGTAACTTCTTGTGACATAATTACGGAGGTATATGGTTCATGAGTTTTACTTCGACTACGTCCTATGCATCTCGTTTGGCCTCGTACTATTCTTAGAAATATTTTGACAATCTTTTCTGTCTTGCTTAACCTTTAACTTGTCTGAATACTGATATGGATTGCTCGACCCAGTCTTTGGCCTTTGTTTCCTTCTATTTAATTGATGACTGAAATAGCCAAACCTTGTTAACAGATTATGTAGTGTAACTATAATATGTTAATGTGTGATTGTGATGAGTATATTTTTTCCTAGGGATTTATTGGGTTAAGCTTATAGGACAGATATGAGTGACTGACTATAGTGGACTTAGAAACCGTTAAGAATGATTAGTTTGATAGTATAGATTGATTTTAAGGTATCTTAGATGGAGTAAAGAATAGTATATTGTTGTGACTATGGATTTAGCACTAGAATCTTGTGCTTAGGTTCGATGACGTAGTTTATGATAGAAGGACCTTTGTTAAACCTGAACCAAAATATCTGTAGAGAGAAACAACATAGATGATCACAAGGGTAGCAGATTGGGTACTTTAGCCATAGCAGTTATATGTTTTAGCTTGACCTATTAGATGATTTTAATTTCGAGAACAAAATTTTTATAAGGTGGGTAGGATGTAAGCCCCCTGAATTTAGGGCTTATTTTTTTCAATTTTATAAATCAATTATTTGCAATAGATATTATTATTTGATTAAATGCTCTTTACTGTGACTTTGACTTATGGAGCGTCATGGATTCTAATCTCTGAAAACTCTCTTTATTAGTGTGTAGTAGACAAGATTACCTTCATGTTGATATATCATGTCCCATCCAAACTTGTTCCCTTGTACTCTTTTTGCTTCACACAACTTTGGGTCAATTTAGACTATTTGATCATTAAATAATTATTAATTGATTTTCCCACTTTTATCTTTGATCATCATATGCATGTTACCGTGACTTTTAAATTAGGAGCACAAGGCTAGTCATTTTCTTGAAACCAACTTCTCATGCCTGATCTACTCGAGATGCCCTACACCCATGACCTTCGTGTTCCACTCAGACAGACCATCTGTGCTCCATTTGCTTCGCACAACTTTTGGGTCAATTTAGGCCAATTAATTATCCACCGTAAAATGAGACCTGACTTCCAATTTAATATCGGGACCCGACATCGATCCAACCTAGTCGACCCAATATATGATTTTGACCAATTTTGAGCCTACTACCCACATGACACTTGTGTCCCATTTATTTGAGCCCCTACATGTTACTTATTTACCCATGATCATGAGTACCTAAAATTAATTCATTTATTGTACCAAGTCTGTTTTGACCCGACCCAGCTCAACTGAACCCAACCCAAGTTTCATTTTGTCCCCTTCTTGAATACCCACACACTATTTTCTCTACAAAATATTAAGCACATAGTATATCCATTCAATTATTCCAATGACAACTCCAATGATTTAATTTCCTAAAGAACGACTTAATCCCTATTTAATCCTAGCCTTTGATCTTGCCCCCAACCATCCCAACCCTCCATTTCCCTTACACAAACTCACACACACATACCCCCAACACTTGGCCGGCCCTAATCCCTACACCCCTCTCTTTCTTAACTTTCTCTCTTTCTCTCTTTCATTAATAACTCTCTCTTTCTCTTTATTACTCAGCCAACACCATCACCATCCTCATTCATTTTCATTTCCCCCCTCTTATGCTTGGCCGACAACCTCCCCTTAGCTCAGCCACCTCTCCAGCCCCTTTCTCCTCCTATTCTTCATCATCATCATCATCTAACACCACCATCCCCATCACCATCCCTACTCCTCCATCAACCGCCACCACCATCACTATCAACCGCCACCACCACCACTATGAGGATAACCACTACCTCCACTCTCCTTCTCCTCCTCCCTTCTCCGCTGGGCCGTCGTCGCCGTACCGTGCTGCGTCGCCACCTCCGCACCGCGCCGTCGCTGCCGCGTCGCGCCGTCGCCTTCGCGTCGCACTGCCGCCGTCGTGCCGCCGCCGTCACTGGCCATGCGCTGCAGTCGCAGCGAGCAACAGCAATGCGCGAGCAGCAGCTGCTGTCACGACTCGCACCCAGTTTTTGGATACGAGCTCGTGAGCAAGCCAGCTACGTATCGAGCGGACTCCAGCCCGACTCGAGTACGTATAAGCTGTCCAGGTCATGGGTATCATATCTAATCTAAACTGTATCTCAATCCACAAGAATCAAATAAAACAAGAATGAACAATTATGGGTCATGGTCTGCAGCCCATTAGCATATTGTCCGATTAGACTCCAAGAATGATACGAATCTACAAAATAAGCAGAATATATCATGGCATGGAATATAAGGCATGAGAAGATAATAAAGAAATATCACAAGCAAATACCTGTATCATGTGTCGCAATCCTCTACCATCCTGCTCTGCTAACTAACTCCATATAGTCGCTAAACCTGAAGAGATTATCAGGTCCTCAGAGGACTAGTGTAACGCCCAAGTCCCAAAATACGTAGGACTTGGAACGTAGACATGCCAGCTGTATACATATGAAGTACACCCCAATATATAAAAACCTCGTATGAATACATAAGCTGTAAAATGCAGTAGAACCATAACTAATCTCATCCACACAAAATAAATGAATAAAAGATATCATATAATGATAATGAATTGTCTTGATATAATATGTTGGGCGGAGACAAATCCACTACCAACAAATAAAGGAAAAATATATGATATACTGTAACACCCATATCTCAGAACACGTATTTTGGTTAAGCCTGCATTAATCTTGGACCTGTATTTTATTTTCTCAGATTCTGGCCTATAATTGTATTTTGGCTCGACTTGCAGATTTTTGGTTTTCTCGTAAAACGGGTTTTTGACATGACTTGGTTTTATTTTGTGGAGGAGAATTGGTTTGGTTTGGTTTGGTTTGGTTTAAAATGCATTGGAGCACTTTAACCTACACTCCACCCTCAACACAACACAACCCACCCTCATTAAAACTCCACCTACTTTTCTCTCTCCTCCATAATTCTCTCATTTATTTCTCCATCTTCTTCTTCTTCCTTCCTCTACACAACACCAACACCCATAGGCAAGTGCACCTTGCCACCACATGAGAACCACTTTTATTTGTCCATTAGCTAGATTAGGCCATGGAGATTAACTTTAGAACATGGCATTTTATGATTTGGAGTCTCCATTGTTCTAGATCTAGTTTCTATATTTTCGGATTTACATGGTTTTGATCTATTTTAGTTGAGATTTTGTGGGTTTTGATGCTTCCATGTGGAAGAGAATTCAATTTTACTCAAGTTAGAACCTTGAAAATCTAGATTTGGCTTTGATTTGACAAAGATATGAAAATTTGAATTCTTGGTGTTCTTGGTGTTCTTCTCGGCCTGGAGTAGCAGACTGCAGCCTGCGCTCTTTAGAGCAGTGCTGGACTGCGCATCCTCCTCTCGGCCTGCGCTCTTTAGTACAGCGCCGACCGTGCAGCTTGCCCCTTGGCGAACTGCGCTCAGCCCCATGCGCCATCAGCCCCTGCGCAGTTCACCCCTGCGCAGTTGGCTCCCTGCGCAATCTAACCCTGCATACTTCACCCCTGCGCAGTTCAACCCTGCGCCATCTATTTCCTGCGCCATCTATTTCCTGCGCCATCTATCTCCTGCGCCAACCATTCCTGCGCCATCCACCCCTGCGCAATCTGACCCCTGCGCCAACCAGCTCAGCGCGAGCCGACTTCTGCGCAGCTCACTCCTGCGCAGTTGGCCCCCTGGCGCACTTGACTCCTGCGCAACCCGACCCCAGGGACCCTTGCGCAATCTGTCCAATCATGGAGATTTGGTTTTATTTTCCTTAAGCTTGGCTCTTCTTTAGCCCTGTATATTGATATTTTATTAGATATTTTATGCCTATTTTATATCCTTACGCCTTTTGTCATGAACTTGATCTTACTAATATGTTTGGAATGACTATTGTACATGGCATGGTATGACAAGGAACTAGCATAACTCGACAGTGACCCGTAGTGGTGCACTCCTGACATGACCAACCTGACATGATAGTGGCCCGTCGTAGCGTACTCCTGACAAGTACCCTGACATGATTTATCTTGATAACTTGATAGTGGCCCGTGGCGGCGCACTCCTGACTTGACTTGACTTGTAACTTGTAACTTAACTCGTATAATCAACTTGACACCGTGGGTGTTCCTGCTTGTTTGCTTGTGCAATCCACTTGTCTTGTCTTGCATCATGTCTAGGACGTGACTCCCTGGTTCCCACGATCAGGGATTCATACTGAATATGGATTAGGCTAATGATTAGATCTAACTATAGTTCATGGAGAATTTCCAGTCATAGGCAATCTTGTTATCTGGGCGCTCTTAATTGGACTTGTAGCTTGCCGACGAGTAGAGCACATTTCCAGCGCACTATCATGTGTTGCACCCTCTAAGTCACCTAAGGGTATATCGTCTCCGGGGTGATGTACCCAACCATACTCTCAACCCGCGAAAGGATAACTGGATGGTCTACAGGGCTTGGGACTGGGAATTTCTCACTTGCATCTTGTTAGTAATTAGGCTGTGATAATCCTAGTTGGTTAAAGTAGTAAGCCGTAGTAATTGCTTGGCCGCTTATGAATGGATGGAGTCCAGCCTTGTCTAAGTCTTGTCTAGCCCCTGTACCTGGAACTCTTGTACATGCTTGTTTTACTTATCTAACAATAAATGGGTAGAGACAGAGTGCTATTCAGGCGAAGGATTACAACCCCGGTCCTTGTTTGGTTTACGAGTTGTAACCTGGTTTCCAGAATGGTTCCACGTCCCTAGTCGTTTATTGTCCTGACGTGCTCTTTATTACTTGTACTTTTATTTCATTTCTTATGTTCTGATATGCTGGCTTTTGTTCTTATTTCGTGGCCTTCTTTGTGGCACTTGCTCTTTCTGGGGTTTGACCCAGCTGGTTTTGTGTGGCCAGATTTCGGAGCAGCTCCCGAGGATCTTCCGAACCTCCAGCCCGATGGTGGCGACTAGAAGGAACCCGAGCTACGAGTGGGTTTTCTATTTTGTTTCGCTCACTCTATTGTAAAATTATTCTTTTGAGGCGTTTAGCCGACGAGCACTTGTTAGCTCGATGCACTTTTACTTACTGTCTGCTTACGGGCTGTAAACATGATTAACGAATCCTAGGGTTGATCATGTATGACTTAACTCTTGCTAGTCCTAGCATTTTGTATGACTAGCTTCATGATCTGCTGATATGTAATATTTGGGACGCCTTTTATTGTATATTTGGTGGTCAACATCTTGTAATTATATTATTTGCTTGAGATTGAGACAGTAGGCTTGACCTTAAGAGACTGTTGGCTTGTAGTAAGCCCTCATATCTAGACAGCCGTGACCGTATAGCGAGATAGACTTCATTTCAATATACGTAGCTGGCTATGTTCGTCCCCGCTCTCCAGCATTCTGGTTCTGGGACGTGACATATACAAAGGAATGATTTTGGCGAGCGAAGCGAAGACGATCCATGCGCAATCATCCTCGAAGAAATGGAGATGGTCACGGCTAGAGCCAAAGCACCTGCGAAAGACAAGAGCACACACCTGGAGAGATAACCAGGTCCTCAGAGGGACGTAACAAGACACATAATATCATGCCATATAAACTGAATAAATATTTCTCAAATAAATAAGTCAATTGAATTATATCATGGTCCAATACACACCTATTGAACGAGCGTACCATCCCCCCAACCAAACAAGGACAGGAGATGGTAAACTAATTCACAGTGACGTATCTTTCTATGCTATGAATCCAATATGGTATCCGGACCCCAACAAGGTTCAATACCTTCTCATCAAAGTAGTAAGTCACACCTACAACCAAACAAGGACAAGATATGACGAACTAATCCGCGACAAGTTATTGTTCCAAGCCACGGTCAGATACAAGTACCCAAATCGAAAGTACTCGTAACTAACGGATAAAGGTACCTAACCATTCTAAGTGAAATGTAGTTAAGAACAATCCTTCCTGCGCATGGGCCCTGGCTAAATAGGATCGGCATAGTCCCCCCTTGGGGCACCAGAGGCCCCATCAATAAGAGCATGACGTTCCACAGAACGTCAGTGGCCGTCAGAAATCATGGGTAAGCTGACCCGCGTCTCCGGCGGAGCTCACGGGTTACAAAAGGGAAAGTGCATCGAAGCACATACGCTAAGGAATTGTCCTTCCCGTCCAATGCCTACTGTGTTGTATCCACAACCCAAAACCACTATAACCGCTAAGTCAAACTAGCATGCAATCTCTATTAGCGGTTATTCCTATCGTACGGCTTGTACGTACTGGTGGCCAGCCAATCACGAATGTCCGTATTCTATATGCGACACAGAACTTCGTGTTTACAACGTGTCAAGGCCAATAAATGCAACACACAAGGTGGTCCCTTAAATCTAGGTTTAATGTGTAAGAAAAATAATACATAGCAAGAAATATAAATGAACAGTAAGTTCTAACAGGTTATGCCATGTATCACAGTTTATTTTGCATAAAGAAAATAAATAATGCATGAAATATGAGCTAAAATAAGTAAACAGCAAATGGCAAGGTGTCTTGCCTGGTAGGACGCCTGGTGTGCTGCGATAATCATGGTGGCATGAACTGCGACTTTGGTGACAACTATACAAGGTGACCTCTGATGATGGCACGGACAGTTCCATTGGGTCCGGATGGGTCGAATTAGTTAGGGTGGACATAAGGTAGTATAGAATTGGTAAAGGAATAGGAGAGATGGGCTGAATCATGAGATGGAGAAAATCGTAGGAAGTCCTATAATATATTTAAAAAAAAATTAGAAAACTATTTATAATCCTTGAAAAATATATTTTATTATCCGAAAAATATTTATAGGTAGTTATATGTAATAATCATTTTAGGCTAAAAACTCCAGTTGCAAAAATAAAATTTCAAAAAAAAAGAAGGAAAAAACTATATATATATATATATATATATATATATATATATATATATATATATATATATATATATATATATATATTTAAACCTCTTTAGATAAATATGCAAAATACTAGAAAATTTATTCTATAATTTGGAAACTATAATTCTATGGTAAAAATATTTTGAAAACTATATTTACTAGTAAGAGTAAATTTTGTGATAAATACTTGAAAGTATATATTTTTAGTAAAAATATGTTTTTAGGTACATACCTGAAAATCAAGTAAATCATTTTTAGGCGAAAACTTCTAAGTGGTAAAATATGATTTAGATAAAAAATTACACTTGTTAGTCAAAATAATTTTTGAAAATTATTACATAAATATTTTATTTAATAAAGTATAATAAAATATTTTATCAGTAACTCATGACAAAATAAAATCAATGCTTGATACCTATATATAATTAGGTACATACATATTGTGATTTAGTGTGTACCTTAGTAGTAATAATCAATTATTATTATTATAGTATAATAAAACAACAAAAGCAAAATCAGTAGAAGAAGAAGAAGAAAAATAAAATAAAATAAAGGAAGCTAACTAAGAAGCAACATTAAAAAAAACCAGCTGTTCTCTTTCCCCAAAATTTAGTAAGAGATAGAGAGGGACAGATGGAGAGAAGAGGGAAATGGGAAGAAGTGGAGGAGTGGGTTTCGAGAGGGTCGGTCGGGAGAGCAAGGAAAAAGGGGCGGAGGCTTCGGAGTGGGAGGCCGGTGGCTCGTCGGCGGTTTGGGATCTCGGCACGGGGCCGTCGACAAGCTGGAAAAGGCCGGAGTGGAAAGAGGAGGAGCGGAAGGCGGTGTCCCA
Organism: Iris pallida; assembly: GCA_029216955.1. Taxonomy (NCBI): domain Eukaryota; kingdom Viridiplantae; phylum Streptophyta; class Magnoliopsida; order Asparagales; family Iridaceae; genus Iris; species Iris pallida. The sequence goes on from JANAVB010024399.1 coordinate 21,505,885, forward strand.
CCCGGAGTGGGGCGGTGGCGCGCCAGTTCTGATTCATGACGGCGACACTGCTTGCTGCGCACGCCGGCAGCGTATCTCCGGCGCGGTCGAGCTCGGGTGGCGCGAGGGTGAGGCGCGGTCCCGGCGCAAGGCCAGGCTACACTGGCGGTAGCTGGCGGGGCTCGGCGGACCCAACACGGCGATGGATAGAGGGATACGGGTGGCCGATGGGAATACGAGGAGGCGGATCTTGCGGCTTGGCAGGTAAGTGGTGGTGGTTGTATATATTTGTTGTGGTGATGTTTGTTGGTTTGGGGACTTTTTGGTGAGGGTGGTGATGCATTTTTTGTGGTCGACGGAGGCATAGTGGCCGGGATGGGGGTTTAGTCGGAGGTTACGGGGTCGATTTTGGTAGTGGTGATGATGGTACTGGTAGGGTCGAGCGGCTGTGACCGTTAATCTAATGGTGGCTCAGCAGACATGGTACAGTGGAGGATTTGGGTTGAGGGGGATATCGGTGGCGGATGCTGGTGTTGTGGTCGCGGCGTACGGACGAGGTGGCTGGAGAGGGAGGAAAGGTGCTGTGGCGGCGGATAGAACATGTGTTAGGGTTAGGATAGGGATAAGTTTAGGGATTTGGTGTCGGGGTGTGTCCGACACGGAAAGATTTATGTACATGTAAAAGATGGAATAAGATTATGGATATGGGCTCACGGACACGATGCACACACGTTTGTGGTGGAAGAAATTTTGTGGAGAATGATAAAAAGTTGGAGGAGTACCTGCCTATTTATAGGATGTGGGAATTCCCAATTGGATAATAATTAGGATTCATTTAAACCCAATTTAGATATTTCAAAATTTTAATTTAAAATCATCCAAATCCAAATAGAAATCCAATTTAAATCTAATTAAATTCTATCTTTTATTTTAAAATCAATTAAGATAAATCAAATTCCAAATCTAGATATTAATTTACTATTTAAAACATATCCATAAATCAAATCAAGATTTAAATTGGTACAATAATTTTAAATATATTTTCTAAAAATGCTATAATAATAATTTCAAAAATACACTATTATTTAGAAATAAATTTAATAAAATATTTATGAAATATATATGTAAGCACAAAATAATGCATACATGATTATGCTTTTCCTAGTACACAATAAAATATTATTTATGATTAATAACTGCTAAAAATTAAAAGGCTTTTTATAGCAAGAATAATAATTATATATAATATTTTGAAAGTGTATAATAAAATAGAAAAAATGTTTTTTCTAAAATATATACGCTCGCACATATTCGCACTCGTCGAGCAATCACGAAAAATAAAATTTTGTGCGCGACGTACAATATAACTACGCAACGTACAATACAAATTTTTTTAAATCGGTACCAAATAAAAATAGTAGAAATTTAGGGGTTTTACATCCTACCCAACTTAAAAGAATTTCGTCCTCGAAATTAAGAACTAGTAGGGTGAGAAGACACAAGGGGTATCGATGGGGAACAATTAATAACAAAATCATGCCGTAAGAAATTGCGATCTAGATCTTAGAAAAAAATGATATTGTATGGTCATAATTGATAGGAAGGTTAGAGGAAGTTCTAGTATAACGCCTTCGTCCTTCTAAAATAGGTGAAGGCGAAGGCAATATAGAGTTCGAAGGAGGCGTTATCGAGTACAAATACGTGATTCAAAGACGATCGAATAATTTCAAGGAAATTGTCAAGGCATTCGTGGATGGGATTCTAGAGGGCAAGTTTAGCTATGTCCCCCTCCACGTAGAACGATAGACAAAAGCGAACCAAAGTGCACTAGGTTGATCAGACCATCATGCACCGGTTCTGAGTAGACAATACGTTAGTGGATGCATCCAATAACATATGTCATGAACAAGCTTGATAAAGAATTTAGCTTGCAAAAACTAGGCTACACTAGCTTCATTAGTTTAGATAGTAAAAATATAGGTACGATGGTAGATGAATAAAAACAAATATGAATAGTCTAAGAGTCATAAGGATCTAAGTCTTGTTTATTCCTATACCATCATTCTACGGTTTTATTGACCAAGGCTTGGTTGACCAAATGGGTTAAATTCCTCTAGCCTCTATGGTTTAGATAATCCTATTTGTATTATCCTTAATGGTCAAGGGTGTGTCAGGTCGTGGGGTATTCTACCCAACTTAAAGAATTAAACTAAGGGTGTTTGGGACAGCTAACTAGTAGGGTCAATCTCTAGCAAGCACGAAGGGAAGATAAGAATAGGGATGGAAGGAAGCAAGCAAGATACAATTGATGAGTCAAACGGTAGATAAAATCTAGGAAAGAGGTCAAGTACGTGGATGAGATCCTAGATTTCTAATCCTATACGCAGTCTTGCTTGGTACGGTAAAGTAATCAAACAATTTATCTTAACCTGCATGGGCCACCACAAAAACATGTAACGCCCCAGTCCCAAAATACGTAGGACTAGGAACATAGACATGCCAGCTGTATACATACAAAGTACACCCCAATATATGGAAACCTCGTATGAATACATAAGCTGTAAAATGCAGTAGAACCATAACTAATCTCATCCACACAAAATAAATGAATAAAAGATATCATATAATGATAATAAATTGTCTTGATACAATATGTTGGGCAGAGACAAATCCACTACCAACAAATAAAAGAAAAATACATGATATACAAAAAAATGATTTTGGCGAGCGAAGCGAAGACGATCCAAGTGCAATCATCCTCGAAGAAATGGAGATGGTCACGGCTAGAGCCAAAGCACCTGCAAAAGAAAAGAGCACACACCTTGAGAGATAACCAGGTCCTCAGAGGGACGTAACAAGACACATAATATCATGCCTATAAACTGAATAAATATTGCTCAAATAAATAAGTCAATTGAATTATATCATGGTCCAATACACACCTATTAAACGAGCGTACCACCCCCCCCAACCAAACAAGGACAGGAGATGGTAAACTAATTCACGGTGACGTATCTTTCCATGCTATGAATCCAATATGGTATCCGGACCCCAACAAGGTTCAATACCTTCTCATCGAAGTAGTAAGTTACACCTACAACCAAACAAGGACAAGATGTGACAAACTAACCCGCGACAAGTTATTGTTCCAAGCCACGGTCAGATATAAGTACCCAAACCAAAAGTACTCGTACCTAACGGATAAAGGTACCTAACCATTCTAAGTGAAATGTAGTTAAGAATAATCCTTCCTGCGCATGGGCCCTAGCTAAATAGGATCGGCATAGTCCCCCCTTGGGGCACCAGAGGCCCCATCAATAAGAGCATGACGTTCCGCAAAACGTCAGTGGCCGTCAGTAATCATGGGTAAGCTAACCCGCGTCTCCGGCGGAGCTCACGGGTTATAAAAGGGAAAATGCATCGAAGCCCATACGCTAAGGAATTGTCCTCCCCGCCCAATGCCTACTGTGTTGTATCCACAACACAAAACCACAATAACCGCTAAGTCAAACTAGCATACAATCTCTATTAGCAGTTATTCCTATCGTACGGCTTGTACGTACTGGTGGCCAGCCAATCACGCATGTCCGTGTTCTATATGCGACACACAACTTCGTGTTTACAACGTGTCAAGGCCAATGAATGCAGCACACAAGGTGGTCCCTTAAATCTAGGTTTAATGTGTAAGAAAAATAATACATAGCAGGAAATATAAATAAACAGTAAGTTCTAACAGGTTATGCCATGTATCACAGTTTATTTCGCATAAAAAAAATAAATAATGCATGAAATATGAGCTAAAATAAGTAAACAGCAAATGGCAAGGTGTCTTGCCTGGTAGGACGCCTGGTGTGCTACGATAATCATGGTGGCATGAACTGCGACTTTGGTGACAACTATACAAGGTGACCTCTGATGATGGCACAGACAGTTCCATTGGGTCCAGATGGGTCGAATTAGTTAGGGTGGACATAAGGTAGTATAGAATTGGTAAAGGAATAGGAGAGATGGGCTGAATCATGAGATGGAGAAAATCGTAGGAAGTCCTATAATATATTTATACGATTTGTAGAAAACTATTTATAATCCTTGAAAAATATATTTTATTATCCGAAAAATATTTATAGGTAGTTATATGTAATAATCATTTTAGGCTAAAAACTCCAGTTGCAAAAATAAAATTTTAATAAAAAAAGAAGGAAAAAACTATATATATATATTTAAACCTCTTTAGATAAATATGCAAAATACTAGAAAATTTATTCTATAATTTGGAAACTATAATTCTATGGTAAAAATATTTTGAAAACTATATTTACTAGTAAGAGTAAATTTTGTGATAAATACTTGAAAGTATATATTTTTAGTAAAAATATATTTTTAGGTACATACCTGAAAATCAAGTAAATCATTTTTAGGCGAAAACTTCTAAGTGGTAAAATATGATTTAGATAAAAAATTACACTTGTTAGTCAAAATAATTTTTGAAAATTATTACATAAATATTTTTATTTAATAAAGTATAATAAAATATTTTATCAGTAACTCATGACAAAATAAAATCAATGCTTGATACCTATATATAATTAGGTACATACATGTTGTGATTTAGTGTGTACCTTAGTAGTAATAATCATTTATTATTATTATAGTATAATAAAACAACAAAAGCAAAATCAATAGAAGAAGAAGAAAAAAAAAGGAAGCTAACTAAGAAGCAACATTAAAAAAAACCAGCTGTTCTCTTTCCCCAAAATTTAGTAAGAGAGAGAGAGAGGGACAAATGGAGAGAAGAGGGAAATGGAAAGAAGTGGAGGAGTGGGTTTCGAGAGGGTCGGTCAGAAGAGCAAGGAAAAAGGGGCGGAGGCTTCGGAGTGGGAGGCCGGCGGCTCGTCGGCGGTTTGGGATCTCGGCACGGGGGCGTCGGCAAGCTGGGAAAGGCCGGAGTGGAAAGAGGAGAAGCGTAAGGCGGTGTCCCACCCGGAGCGGGGCGGTGGCGCGCCGGTTCTGATTCACGACGGCGCACGCCGGCAGCGTATCTCCGGTGCTGCAGAGCTCGGGTGGCGCGAGGGTGAGGCGGGGTCCCGGCGCAAGGCCAGGCTATACTGGCGGTAGCTGGCAGGGCTCGGCGGACCCAACGCGGCGATGGATAGGTGGGATACGGGCGGCCGATGGGAATACGAGGAGGCGGATCTAGCGGCTTGGCAGGTAAGTGGTGGTAGTTGTATATATTTGTTGTGGTGGTGTTTGTTGGTTTGGGGACTTTTTGGTGAGGGTGGTGATGCATTCTTTGTGGTCGACGAAGACAGGGTGGCCGGGATGGGGGTTTAGTCGGAGGTTACGGGGTCGATTTTGGTGGTGGTGATGATGGTACTGGTAGGGTCGAGCGGCTGTGACCGTTAATCTAATGGTGGCTCAGCAGACATGGTACAGTGGAGGATTTGGGTTGAGGGGGATATTGGTGGCGGGTGCTGGTGTTGTGGTCGCGACGTACGGACGAGGTGGCTGGAGAGGGAGGAAAGGTGATGTGGTCGCGGATAGAACATGTGTTAGGGTTAGGATAGGGATATGTTTAGGGATTTGGTGTCGGGGTGTGTCCGACACGAGTAGATTTATGTACATGTAAAAGATGGAATAAGATTATGGATATGGGCTCATGGACACGATGCACACACGTTTATGGTGGAAAAATTTTTGTGGAGAATGATAAAAAGTTGGAGGAGTACCTGCCTATTTATAGGATGTGGGAATTCCCAATTGGATAAGAATTAGGATTCATTTAAACCCAATTTAGATAATTCAAAATTTTAATTTAGAATCATCCAAATCCAAATACAAATCCAATTTAAATCTAATTAAATTCTATCTTATATTTTAAAATCAATTAAGATAAATCAAATTCCAAATATAGATATTAATTTACTATTTAAAACATATCCATAAATCAAATCAAGATTTAAATTGGTACAATAATTTCAAAATATGTTTTCTAAAAATGCTATAATAATAATTTCGAAAATACACTATTATTTAGAAATAAATTTAATAAAATATTTATGAAATATATATATGTAAGCACAAAATAATGCATACATGATTATGCTTTTTCTAATATACAATAAAATATTATTTATGATTAATAACTGCTAAAAACAAAGGGCTTTTTATAGCAAGAATAATAATTATATATAATATTTTGAAAGTGTATAATAAAATAGAAAAAATATTTTTTTCTAAAATATGTACGCTCGCACATATTCGCACTCGTCGAGGAATCATGAAAAATAAAATTTTGTGCGCGACGTACAATATAACTACGCGACGTACAATACAAATTTTTTTAAATCGGTACCAATTAAAAATAGTAGAAATTTAGGAGTTTTACAACTAGCAAGATACATAATATACAAGCCAACATGTAACAGTACAAATATACAAAGAAGCAAGGACAATCACGGATATCCAACGAGACTAAATGAACCAAGACTCAAGATCTAAACACAAGGATCATAAGACACTGGCATGCCATACTAGAAATGGCTAATAGGTCAAAGCTATAGACTGCAGTCAAGGCAAGTACTCAAAATCTATAGTGTCTCAATCGCAGTCCAGACAAGTACTCACAACCAAGACGGTAGCCAATCCTAGTATAAAATCCTATAGACCGTAGTCAAGGTAAGTACTCACAATCTATAGAATGTCAAAGTCAAGTCCTACTCAAGTCATGTCAAGTCAAGTCAAGTTATAATCAAGTCGAGGGAGTCATGGTGTAGGACTAGACGACTCTATTAAGGAAAACATATGAAACTAACACAGTGTAACAGAAAGAATATCATAACAAAAAGGATCAAGAATGTGCAAACAACTAGAAACATGTAAAGTAAAACTATAACCGGATGAGTGTACTAGACATGGAATAAAGCAATCATGAATGCAAGGAAAAGAACAGCAGCGAGATAATGAACATGCATGTAAATTATACTGTACGAGTTGGCAAGGTATATTTGCCTCGAGGGTGCACTCAGATTCCACAAAATATAGTCAACATGTGAGCCGTAAAGTCCAAATCATTACAACTGTCTCCGAAATCTGAAATAAATATTACCGATGTTCTCAGAATAGTCAAATTAGCTAGGGGTGCCTGTCCTTAAGTCCAATTCTGGATACAGGAGCAAAACGGTAATTTTGGACAAAAACGATGTCCACCGTTGGACCCGCTTTGCACCAAAAAGCGTGCCAGAGTCAATGGTCTCTAAAGTCATCAAACTACATCTCAGCAGATCCGGTTTTTCGATACGAACCCAACCGTATGTCCAAAGTTGGATTTCGACGGGCCGTGCACAAAATCACCCGTTGAGTCGGACCGTGGGGCCCGCAAAACGGCAGTCCAATCAACTATCTCAGAATCGGACCAAACTTGGCATGCAGGACCTAAAAAATGATACTGTCCTATTGGCATAAGTTTCATCTCGATCTGACGAGCGGGCACAAAGTAATTGAGAAGTTTGCACAGAGGCCGATATGGGGAATTTTGAAGGATACGCATCAAATTCGTCGCGCACACGCGACCAATTTGAATTCCGTCAATGCCCACACGTCCATGAAGCCGTTACGCACCTTTTGATGCTTTCGGTTCGCGACCACGTCGCCCGGATTGGCGGGACGCACGTCGTGTGGATTACTTTTCTAGTTTTTTTATTATTTTAAAACAGTTTTTCGGTAAACTTCGGAATCGAATAACTTCCTACATACCTTACGAAATCAGAGTCTATCAATTGGGTTGTGATCATGTATATGTTTTCTAAAAAGTTGTTTAATTAGAATTTTGAAACTCTTAATGAATCGACAGGAATCTTCCTTCCAAATCGAGGTTTGAGACGATCCTACTCCCTGTTTTCAAACAGAATTTAGTCGATCTTTGGGTCGAATTACCGAACTACCTAGTTCGTATAAATCAAAAGTAAATGAAGGGAATACAAGTTGTACATGTTTTGAGTATACCAGAAAAGACGGGAGGCAAAATGACCCATGGTGCACGACGAGAAGTCGCTGCGAAGTGGGGTCTTTGGCAGCCGCTGCTGCTGCTATGTTTTCTGAGATCCGTGCGCGTGCGGCCTTGTCGCCGGCCGACGGCCACCCGCGGTGGCCGGCCAGCGGCGGGGGAGGGGGGGGGGGGGGGCGCAACCACCTGGGTTGGGGTCGGCGCTGTTCGGTGGAGTAGAATTTAGGGTTTCGATACTCTGTACTCGATCCCTCCATTATTGCACTCGGCTATATAGTGTTCTGTTTGCTACACAGCCGAATAAGGTTAGTTCGGTTTGGGATTGCTTAATGGGCCTGGCTGGGACCACTCGGGTGGGGCTGGGTTAGGCCAAGTCAGGCTGGGCCTGGGCTAGCTTTTAATTTTATCTCTTTCTTTTACTCTTTCTATTACTATTTGCAAAAATCTTAAGTATATATATATTTATATATACAAATATATGTATACATATATACATATATATACACCTACATACATATATTTATATACATTTATACATACATACATACACACATATATTTATATACTTGTATACATACACCCATGTATAATGTATGTTATATAGATTTATATATACATACACATGCACATATACCTATATATATACATATTTTTTTTATACCTATATATATATATATATATATATATATATATATATATATATACATATATATAAATTCCTATATATTTTTTTTTATACATATATATATATATATATTTTTTTTTATACCTATATATATACCTATATATATATATATACATATAAATTCCTATATATGTACATATATATATTCACAAACATATAACAAAATAATATCTATAAACGCACATATATACCTATATATACATATACATATATATATATATATATATATGTATATATATATTAAAAAAAAAAAAAATATATATATATATATATATATATATATATATATATATATATATATATTTATATATATATATATATTCACACACATATAACCAAATAATAATAATATTTAATAATACCTCTATAATATAATGATGATAATAATAATAATAATAATAATAATAATAATAATAATAATAATAATAATAATAATAATAATAATAATAATAACGAAATTCAACAAACTAATAATGGTGTATATACCATTATGCACCGTCCAATAATCCCAAAAATGTACAAGGACCTATTTATACAACTATTATTAAATATCCACTAATAACGATATTTATAATATTTAATTAACGAATATTTAGAAAATATTCAATAGATCATTAGAACGAAGTACGACACAATCATACCAAAATACACCAACACGAATGTCGTTGGACGTACCGTATGACTACATGGGCTTGGGCTTGTTTTGGGTCAATCTGGACTAGTTTGGTGCAACCGGGTTCCCTAAAACTCAATAATATAAATAATAAATAAATAATCTTCGGTAAGGGTTAAGTCGCAACTTGGCCTAGTTTTTCCTAGTTAGGACATCACTATGGCTCGGCCTTCCCTATTAGGGCTAATACACTAGTCAAAGCACGACACTGCACTATCCGTGCCATGATTCCTAGTCGTCTTGTACTTCAAAACTCCACCATGGCTAAAGTCACCTACCGTAATAATTAACTAAATAATTATTTATAAAATTCTAAATTTACCATTTAAATCAAATAAATAAAATAAAAAAATATTTAAAAATTTTGGGAAGGGGAGCTACAAATCTACCCACCTTAAAAATAATTTCGTCCTCAAAATTCTAATCCATAACTATTCCTTAAAATCAAAGTCTACTATTACCTTAATCTCCTCAAATTTAATCTCTCAAAGTATTTTATAACTCCTCTAGTCATTTTATAACTCCAAAAAATTGAGGACTTCTACCCACCTTTGGTCACACTACTCCTCAAAATATGGTCACTAAAATCTTATGGTCTTCTAACTAGTTGCTAACAATTCTACCAACATGTATCTAGGTCATATGGCATCTATAATCCCTCATATCTATCAAACAACCAAATATTCAATAATTAAGCAATATTATATTATAACTTAAGAATTTTTGATAAATCCTAGGCAGCACGATCGTTCGTCACTCCGAAATAGGAAGGGACGAGAATCAATGGTACGGAAAGCAAGGAAGTATAATCGAGAGCAAATATGGAGTTTTCACGGACGTAAAGAATTTCTAGGAGAATTTTCAAAGCAGAGTGGATTAAGATTTCTAAGGTTTAGTCATAGTCGCAGGCTCATATTAGTATAATTACGTAACCGATATGATATGCTCTGACCTGTATGGGCTACCACAAAAACTTGTCACGACCCGCACCCGGTTTTCGGACGCGAGCTCGTGAGCAAGCCAGCTATGTATCGAGCGGACTCCAGCCCGACTCGAGTACGTATAAGCTGTCCAGGTCATGGGTATCATATCCAATCAAAACTGTATCTCAATCCACAAGAATCAAATAAAACAAGAATGAACAATTATGGGTCATGGTCTGCAGCCCATTAGCATATTGTCCGATTAGACTCCAAGAATGATACGAGTCTCTAAAATAAACAGAATATATCATGGCATGGAATATAAGGCACGAGAAGATAATAAAGAAATATCACAAGCAAATACCTGTATCATGCGTCGCAATCCTCTACCATCCTGCTCTGCTAACTAACTCCATGTAGTCGCTAAACCTGAAGAGATCATCTGGTCCTCAGAGGACTAGTAAGATACATAATATACAAGCCAACATGTAACAGTACAAATATACAAAGAAGCAAGGGACAATCACGGATATCCAACGAGACTAAATGAACCAAGACTCAAGATCTAAACACAAGGATCCTAAGACACTGGCATGCCATACTAGAAATGGCTAATAGGTCAAAGCTATAGACTGCAGTCAAGGCAAGTACTCACAATCTATAGTGTCTCAATCGTAGTCAAGGCAAGTACTCACAACCAAGACGGTAGCCAATCCTAGTATAAAATCCTATAGACCGTAGTCAAGGTAAGTACTCACAATCTATAGAATGTCAAAGTCAAGTCCTACTCAAGTCATGTCAAGTCAAGTCAAGTTATAATCAAGTCGAGGGAGTCGTGGTGTAGGACTAGACGACTCTATCAAGGAAAACATATGAAACTAACACAGTGTAACAGATAGAATATCATAACAGAAAGGATCAAGAATGTGCAGACAACTAAAAACATATAAAGTAAAACTATAACCGGATGAGTGTACTAGACATGGAATAAAGCAATCACGAATGTAAGAAAAAGAACAGCAGCGAGATAATGAACATGCATGTAAATTATACTGTACAAGTTGGCAAGGTATACTTGTCTGGAGGGTGCACGCAGATCCCACAAAATATAGTCAACAAGTGAGCCGTAAAGTCCAAATCATCACAACTGTCTCCGAAATCTGAAATAAATATTACCGATGTTCTCAGAATAGTCAAATTAGCTAGGATTGCCTATCCTTAAGTCCAATTCTGGACACAGGGGCAAAGCGGTAATTTCGGGCAAAAATGATGTCCGTCGTTGGACCCGCTTTGCACCAAAAAGCGTGCCAGAGTCAATGGTCTCTAAAGTCGTCAAACTACATGTCAAAAGATCCGGTTTTCTGATATGAATCCAACCGTATGTCCAAAGTTGTATTTCGACGGGCCGTGCACAAAATTACCCGTTGAGTCGGACCGTGGAGCCCATAAAACGGCGGTCCAATCAACTATCTCAGAATCGGACCAAACTTGGCATGCAGGACCAGAAAAATGATACGGTCCTGTTGGCACAAGTTTTGTCTCGATCTGACAAGCGTGCACAAAGTAATTGAGAAGTTTGTACAAGGCCGATACGGAGAATTTCGACGGATACGCATCAAATTCGTCGCGTACACGCGACCAATTTGAATTCTGTCAAAGCCCACATGTCCACGAAGCCGTTACGCACCTTTCGATGCTTTCGGTTCGCGACCACGTCGCTCGGATTGGCGGGACGCACGTCGTGTGGATGAGTTTTCTAGTTCTTTTACTATTTTAAAAACAGTTTTTCGGTAAACTTCGGAATCGAATAACTCCCTACATACCTTACGAAATCAGAGTCTATCAAATGGGTTGTGATCATGTATATGTTGTCTAAAAAGTTGTTTAATTAAAATTTCAAAACTCTTTATGAATCGACAGAAATCTTCCTTCCAAATCGAGGTTTGGGACGATCCTACTCCTTATTTTCGAACAGAATTTAGTCGATCTTTGGGTCGAATTACCGGACTACCTAGTTCGTATAAATCAAAAGTAAATGAAGGGAATACAAGTTGTACATGTTTTGAGTATACCAGAAAAGACGGAAGGCGAAATGACCCATGGTGCGCGATGAGAAGTTGCTGCGAAGTGGGGTCTTTGGCAGCCGCTGCTGCTGCTATGTTTTCTGAGATCCGCGTGCGTGCGGCCTTGTCGCCGGCCGACGGCCACCCGCGGTGGCCGGCCAGCGGCGGGGGAGGGGGGGGGGGCGCAACCACCTGGGTTGGGGTCGACGCTGTTCGGTGGAGTAGAATTTAGGGTTTCGATACTCTGTACTCGATCTCTCTATTATTGCACTCGGCTATATAGTGTTCTGTTTGCTACACAACCGAATAAGGTTAGTTCGGTTTGGGATTGCTTAATGGGCCTGGCTGGGACCACTCGGGTGGGGCTAGGTTAGGCCAAGCCAGGCTGGGCCTGGGCTAGCTTTTAATTTTATCTCTTTTTTTTACTCTTTCTATTACTATTTGCAATAATCTTAAGTATATATATATATTTATATATACAAATATATGTATACATATATACATATATATATATATACACCTACATACATATATTTATATACATTTATACATACATACACACATATATTTATATACTTGTATACATACACCCATGTATAATGTATATTATATAGATTTATATATACATACACATGCACATATACCTATATATATACATATACATATATATAAATTCCTATATATGTACATATATATATTCACAAACATATAACAAAATAATATCTATATACGCACATATATACCTATATATACATATACATATATATATTCACACACATATAACCAAATAATAATAATATTTAATAATACCTCAATAATAATAATAATAATAATAATAATAATAATAATAATAATAATAATAATAATAATAACGAAATTCAACAAACCAATAATGGTGTATATACCATTATGCACCGTCCAATAATCCCAAAAATGTACAAGGTCCTATTTATACAACTATTATTGAATCTCCACTAATAACGATATTTATAATATTTAATTAACGAATATTTAGAAAATATTCAATAGATCATTAGAACGAAGTACGACACAATCATACCAAAATACACCAACACGAATGTCGTTGGACGTACCGTATGACTACATGGGCTTGGGCTTGTTTTGGGTCAATCTGGACTAGTTGGGTGCAACCGGGTTCCCCAAAACTCAATCACTACAAAAATTTGTCAGATTAGCGACGTCTAAATACGTCGCTAATCTCAGCGAAAACGTCGCTAAATCAATTTAACGACGTTTAGGGCGACGTTTTAGGAACGACGAAAAAAAACGTGTCGCTAAACGAGAAAACGTCGCTAGGGCGACGCTATTTTGCGACGTCAACGACGTAGCTAATTAGCGGCGTTATTTACAACGCTTGTCATTTGACGCTAATCAGCGACGTAAAAGGCGACGTTAGCGCGTGGTCGCCGTTTAGCGACAGTTTTGCGACGGTTTGGCGACGACGAGCTGACATCAGATTTGGTGCCACGTGTTGCCACGTCAGAATTTAGTGACGCTTTTAGCGACATTTCCTGACGTCGCTAATATGTAGCGACGAATACTAACGTCGCTAAAAACGTCGCTAAATTAAAAAAAATATAAAAAATATGTTCCAGAAAGCAAATGATGCTGGAGCTGGAGCCTTTGCCAAAATACAGAATACAGAATCCAATCCCTGGGTTCGCCGACCCCCTCGATGGAACACTCAACACCGGCATGCACAATACATTCCAGAATATACAAAAAATATGAAAAAAAATACTAACCGCAACGAACAATGTCAATATATAATATCCTCAACACAACCAAATCAATATCCGCAAATACGTACAAACTCAGTATCCTCAATGAAAAAACTGAATATCCCCAAATACGTACAAAGTAAAAATACAAAATACAGAATCTAATCCCTGGGTTCGCCGAAAATACAAAAACAAAGATTAACACACAGTTCTAATTCATATGTGTTTTAAGTGTGAGAACGGATGGCTCAGAACACAACCCAAAATTCATTCTAGCATACATTAGTGTGAATCATCTATGTTCTGTACATATGGTGTAGTATACGTTCTTATCGAATCTAGTATGTAGTATCTGAAGAATGTAACAGAATCAAGATGAACTCACATAATGTAATACTAAGACATCATCTACTATTATATAAGATATAGTGATAGGTTGTCGTATCATCATTGTCGAGGGATGAGGGTCAGAGGACAGTCAACTTTATATATCTACGGCTACATAGTTTCTGCCTCGCCAGTCGAATGGCTGCAGGGACTATGTCCTGATCACTATGTCGTACCATAGTTTTTGCCTCGCCAGTCGAATGGCTGCAGGGACTATGTCCTAGAGCTGGAGCCAAAATACAGAATCCAAAATACAAAATACAGAATCTAATCCCTGGGTTCCCCCACCAATTCATTTCCCCTATTTTACTCTTTCACTCTCTCTCCTCCCCCCTCAGGCGCTCTCACTCTCTCCGGCGCTCTCACGGTACTAATTCATATTTATTTAAGTGTGAGAACGGATGGCTCAGAACACAGCCCAAAATTCATTCTAGCATACATTAGTGTGGATCATTATGTTCTGTACATATGGTGTAGTATATGTTCTTATCGTATCTAGTATCTGAAGAATGTAACAGAATCAAGATGAACTCACATAATGTAATACTAAGACATCATCTACTAGTATATAAGATATAGTGATAGGTTGTCGTATCATCATTGCCGAGGGATGAGGGTCGGAGGACAGTCAACTTTATATATCTATGGCTACATAGTTTCTGCCTCGCCAGTCGAATGGCTGCAAGGACTATGTCCTGATCACCATGTCGTACCGTAGATTAATGCAAATGGAGCTGGAGCCTGAGCCAAAATACAGAATACAAAATACAAAATCCATTCCCTGGTTTCGCCGACCCCTTCGGTGGAACACTCAACACCAGCACGCACAATACATTCCAGAATATACAAAAAATATAGCAAAAAAATTCTATCCGCAACGAACAATGTCAATATATAATATCCTCAACAAACCAAATTAATATCCGCAAATACGTACAAACTCAGTATCCTCAACGAAAAAACTAAAGGAAGGATCAGTTCTTTCTAGTTCTCTTCCATTCATCCATTCCTCCGTTCTGATCAAGCCTCTTCCTTTCTCCTCTAATCCACCATGGCTCTGGACCCATCTGCTCCTCCCTACTTCCCTTCTTCTTATTTGACTCTCTCAGCCACATATGATATCCAGCTCAAGTGTAGAGGCGGGGGAGAAGAAGTGGCAGGAATAGGAGGCTGGGGAAGCAGTACAGCCGGCGGCATGACCTGGAGGAAGTACATAGGTTTTCTTCAACATCCGTAGGAGAACTATAAGAATATATCTTTTCACAACATGTTACCTTGTCAAAGACCCTTAATGTGAATATTACGTTATCGCGGTGTCAGAAGACCAACATGTCACCAGCACGCACATTAGTGTGAATCATCTATGTTTTGTACATATGGTGTAGTATACGTTCTTATCGAATCTAGTATGTAGTATCTGAAAAATGTAACAGAATTAAGATGAACTCACATAATGTAATACTAAAACGTCATCTACTACTATATAAGATATAGTGATAGGTTGTCGTATCATCATTGCCGAGGGATGAGGGTCGCCGGACAGTCAACTTTATCTACGGCTACATAGTTTCTGCCTCGCTAGTCGAATGGCTGCAGAGACTATGTCCTGATCACCATGTCGTACCATAGTTTCTGCCTCGCCAGTCGAATGGCTGCAGGGACTATATGTCCCGATCACCATGTTACCAATTAACCAACCAACAAAACTACTTGTTACAAATATCGGCACTATCGGTGCGTTCGAATCGTAGAATCACATTTTTTGGTGTCGGAAAACAAATAATTATTACTAAATTATCAGATTTTTTGGCACTATCGGTGCCCCTGACCAAGCCACCCCCTACACCACCCCTAGCCCTAACCCGAACCCTACTCCTAGCTCCCCTCCCCCAGCCACCCTCGTCCCCCTACGCCGGAGAGAGTGAGAGCGCCGAAAAGAGTGAAAGAGAGGGAGGGGAAGAGTACCACGTACCGGGGAGAGAGGAGAGTCGCTGGAGAGAGTGACAGCGCCGGAGAGAGTGAGAGTACCGAAGGGGAGGGGAGGAGAGAGAGTGAGAGCGCCGGAGGGGGAAGGAGAGTCACCGGAGAGAGTGAGAGCGCCGAATGGGAAATGAACCCTTACCCGAACCCGAACCCTAGCTCCCCTCCCCTAGCCGCCCTCGTCCCCCCTGCCCTACCCCCCCAGCCACTCCCACTCACCCCAAACCACCCGCAACCCCCCTGCACCTCCCTCCGAGCCACCCGCACCCCCCCAAACCACCAACAACCAAAACAGACGGAGAGAGAGAGAGAGAGGGAGGGGGAGAGTCACGTACCAGAGAGGGAGGAGAGTCGCCAGAGAGATTGAGAGTCACCGCCGGGGAGATTGAGAGTCGTCGCCGGAGAGATTGAGAGTCGCCGCCGGAGAGAGTGAGAGCGCCGGGGAGGAGAGAGAGTGAGAGAGGAAAATGGGGAGAAATGAAACATTGGGGCAGGGATATAATTAGAATTTAGTGACGCTTAAACTACCGTCGCTAAATGCGTCGCTACTAGCGACGTCCCAGCGACGTTTCGCGACGACTGGGTCATGTGCTTAATGTACGTCGTTGTTACGTCGCTTAGGTCGTCGCTAGTAGTGACTATGAGCGACGTTTATATAAAATATCGCTAATGTACACAATTTAGCGACGTTAATATAACATCGCTAAATATACGTCGCCAATTGAGCAGATTTTAGTAGTGAATAATATAAATAATAAATAAATAATCTTCGGTAAGGGTTAAGTCGCAACTTGGCCTAGTTTTTCCTAGTTAGGACATCACTATGGCTTCGTCTTCCCTATCAGGGCTAATACACTAGTCAAAGCACGACACTGCACTATCCGTGCCATGATTCCTAGTCGTCTTGTACTTCAAAACTCCACCATGGCTAAAGTCACCTACCGTAATAATTAACTAAATAATTATTTACAAAATTCTAAATTTACCATTTAAATCAATAAATAAAATAAAATAAATATTTCAAAATTTAGGGAAGGGGAACTACAGCTGCAGCGCGCGCAGCATGCCATGCGTGCACAGCATGCCATGCGCGTGCAGCATGCCATGCGCTCGTACCGGCAACCTCCGCCGCCGTGCGCCGCCGTGGTCGGCCACCCATGGCCGGGCAACTCCGGTAGCACCCTCCGTCGAACTCCCCTACGTCGTCCTCGACCTCCCCGGCGAGCCACGTAGGCGATTTGTGCATTTTGCATGGGATCCCGTCGTGACGCGCTCGAATTCGAAGTCAGAATCGTGTTTCGAGACAACAACTTTGTACACATTTTTCGAGAAATTCGACCATTGGATCGGCAAAGTCTTTTCTCCGTCACAATCTAGGTATATATCCCTTCACTTTCCTCAATTTTCGTCCATTAATTTTATCGTTTGATACATCAAAACCGGCCACCAAGTTGACCGTTTTAATTGTATAATTTTTGGACAGTTTTGTGGAGCCAACTTCGTCGGTTCGTATCTCCTGCATCGCAGCTCTGTTTGGTGTACCACTGGTTCCTATGCATAGCTGGTATAACCCTCTTCCTGTCCCTCAAGTTTTATTTCATTGTGAGCACGTTTGATTGGTTGAATTTGACGCCAAAGTTGGCCGTCCGAATTCGTAATTTCTAACTTGTTAAATTCCATTTTTGAACCCCGGGACTTCGGCTTTCATTTCTGACACCACCAGTAGACTCGTGACATCGTTCTGGAAAGTTTTCATATAAAGTTTGTTAGATTTGGAGGACGTGGGCCCTGGCACGTATTTCGGTACAAAGCGGGCCCCATAGTCCGGGTCAACGAAACTTTTTGACGCCGGCTCATCGGAATCCAATTCTGGATGTACCATTGAGTTCTTATCGTGATTCTGGACTCGATGACATATAATTTGCTGAGTTTTGAGGACATTGGCTCCGACACGCTTTTTCGTGCAAATCGGAATTTCAATGTCCTGGTCAACGGACCAATTTGAGATCGGGTCAACGGAATCCAATTCTGGATATACCGTTGGGTTCGTATCATCATTCTGGATTTGTGGACATATAATTTGTTAGGTTTAGTGGACTAGTATTCTTGCACATTTTTCGGTGCAAAGCGGGTCCGACACGGACACCGTTTTGACCCAAAATTACCTTTTTGCCCCTGTGTCCAAATTGGACTTATGGATAGGCAATCCTAGCTGATTTGACCATTCTGGACACGTTGGTGATATTTGTTTCATCATTCGACAATATTTGTAGATATTTCTCTATTTATTATCTTTTATTATAATTAATTCTTATTAAGTTTGTATTTCAGAATTAGTACAACGAAACTGATATCAGTCGATTCCAGTGATCTCACATCGCTGAAATTGACAAGATGATCATGTGGATCATTGTGATAATATTATTAACTTTACCATTGATTATCTTATCTCGATTTGTGTGTCGTAGGTTTCGATATACGAATAACGAGGTGCAATTTGATATTTGAATTCTTAGATTAGAGTGATCCTGTTTGACCAAGATATATGGTATATTGGTAGGTAAATATTAGGAATAGTATGCTTAGGCTTGTTTTGACCTCGGTTGACCAAGTTTGACTACTTTGACTAAAATCAACTATCAGTCAACACTTGGCCTGAAAAATGTCTAGAACTTGACCAGAGTTGACCAGTTGACCATAGTCAACTGTTAGTCAACATTAGCCTAGTTTGACCCAGAGTTGACCAGTTGACCAAAAGTTAACTGTTAGTCAACATTAGCCTAGTTTGACCTAGAGTTGACCAGTTGATCAAAAGTCAACTATAAGTCAACCTTTGACCCACTGTGACCTAGTTTGACTTGGTTTGACTTCCTGTGACCTAGTTTGACCTAGTGTGACTCAGTGTGACCTAGTTTGACTTAGTTGGACTGAGATTGACCTAGATTACATAGCTTATACTATATATTCCTGCCTAATACTGTTGAACCCTAATTAGCTTATATATATATCTCATCTTTAGGTTTGTGGCATCACTCTGAGCATCGATCCCATTTGACAGCTCAGTACCGCAGGCGAGTACATTCACTAATAGTTTTCATTGTCTTGATATCTGCTATATCCGATTCAGTTGTAGTGTCTTACTTGAATTTCCGATACGATGGTTCACGGACTAGTATACGTCGGATCATGACATGAGATGTTGTTCCTGGATTTTCTTGGTATATTGGTACATTTTCTGTCTTGTTTCCTGTACTTGTATAGACACTGATTCCTGCGAGGGAGTAGCTACCCTCTTAGGGAATCCCGTGTCATGATGTGTCATGTGCGGATCTATTATACTATTCGAGGATAGAGAATTATTAGGGGCTATATGATCAATACCACCCTGTCACTATATTCTTGTGCTTGCGCCACTCTCACTTCATGTAGGGTGTAGAGAGATCTTATTCCTTGTGCTCGTTATCCAGGTTGGCCGGCATGACCCTTTCCAGTAATTTTCTTGTGATTGTCAGGTCAAGTGGATAGCCTGTCCTATTTCCCAAGCTGATCACATAACGCTCTAATAATTTATGGCACATTTTATATTTATTTTATTACATCATATATCCTACTCAGTTCTATATTCAGTACTTTTCTCACCATGTTATGATATTCAGTACTCACATCCTGTTATATATTTTCCGTTGATTTTGTCTTATATTTTATTATGATTGTCTCTTATAGAATTTGTCAATTCATATGGAACTGCTGTTAGTGTTTGTACTTGCTCATTTTCCTGACAGGATAGCCGTTGATATTTACAGAGGACATGTTAGCTGATTGCTCTACCTTTTACGGGTATGGCCATGATAGAGTTTGATGGGACATTATCCCTGGAGCCTGTAGATGATATAGCCCTGTTTAGACTGTTAGATAGGTTTGCCTGGACTACAATCCAGCTAGTGTTTTCAGACTATAGTTTTTATATTATATTTTGAGTTTCTGTGATGTGTTTATATCTCTGAGCTTGTGTTGGATCTTGAACTCCTTTCCAGTTTTTCTTTCTATCATATTTCCATTTCGTGCTATCTATCCTAGTTAGTCTTGTGATTGAGTTATGCCATATTATACCTCCGTGCAGAGATGACAGATACCCTTATATTTTGTCTAGTTGTAGTATTTATAGATGACCTATACAGCGTTCTACCGCCGATTCTGCGACGTAGGCTGGACGTAACCACGTACTCGTGCCCCTAATCAGGGTGCGGGTCGTGACAAGAAGGGTCAGCCAATTACCTAGATTTAATCGAGGTTAGAGGAAAGATGATAGTTACTCTAGACGATGCCTATGTAATGACCCAGTCCCAAAATACGTAGGACTAGGATACGTATTATTTTAACATAAAAAATTTGAAAGACACTGAAACTTTTGTATTATTTGTAAAAAAAAGAGTACAACAAGAATTATGAGTACAATAATGGCTAGGGATTTGGGTGATGGAAGTTAAGCCTACTTCGACTTCTTTACTCTGTTGACGATTTGATGCAACAGTTGACGAAGCTTGTCTGTTGATAAACTTTTGACAGAAAAGGGAACTCTATAGCTGAAAGCTCTCTCTGGAAATTCTTAGCAAATTTGTGGAATATGTGGCCTCTCTATGTGTATCTGTACGTGTCACGCCCCAGAACCAGAATACTGGAGAGCGAGGGACAGACACAACCAGCTACATATATTGAAGTGTAACCCACATCGATGTATGGTCACGGCTGTGTAGATTCATACGGGTTTAACTACAAGCCAACAGTTACTTTTGGTCAAGAACAAGCCTAGTGTCTCAATCTCAAGCAAGCAAATAAATGTAACAAGATGGTAGATCATCAGACATACAAAGTAAGGCATCCCATACATTATATATTCAGATGATCATGAAGCTAGTCATACAAAATGTGAAGACTAGCAAGAGTTAAAGTCATACATTATCAACCCTAGGATTTATCAATCATGTTACAGCCCTTAGGGAGATAGGAATGTAAATTTAACATGAGCTAACACTTGTTCGGCGGCTAAACGCCTCAAAAAAATAATTTACAATAGAGTGGGAGAGCAAAATAAAACCCACTCGTTGCCAGGGTTGCATTTAGTGTTCACCATCTGGCTGGAAGACTGGAAGATCCTCGGGTGCTACTCCGAAATCTGGCCATACAAAACCAGCTGGGTCTGTAAACCCCCTAATCTTCTACTATAATTTAAAAAAAATAAATAAATATGGGATTAATTTCTTACTTTGTATTTTGTACGCCAAATAGTCGTATTGTACGTCACGTACGAATTTGTCGTATTGAACGTCGCGGAAGAGTTCGCAAATTTTGTAGGTCTCGTCGAGTGCGAATATGTGCGAGCGTACATATTTTTAAAAAAATATTTTCTATTTTTATAGTTTCAAAATAATATATATAATAATTATTTTTATTTGTATTTTTTTAAAAGTTGTGAAAAGTATCAAGATGGCTAAAACTTATTACTTTTATTTATTTATAAAAGGCTAGCTTATTTAATAGTGGTAATTTAGAAAACTATTTTTATGCAAATATTCCTTGCACATGAGGTACATGAATTTGAGTTCATATATATAATTCCATTTTCGAATTTATTATTATTGATATTTTTGGAAAATATACTTGGAAATTTTGTGGCCATTTTAAAATTTGATTTGATTTTATGGATTAATTTAAAAAGTTTAAAGGTAGAATTTATATTTAATTTGAGTTTAGATTATCTAGATTTAAATTTGGAATTTAATTTGAATTTAGATTTAATTTTATTGATTTAAATTGAATTATCTAAATGTGGTTTAAATATATCCTAATCCTTATCCAACTGGGAATTTCCACCTCCTATATAAGGAGAGGTACTCATCCATATATTTCTAACATTCACAAATTCCTCCAAAAATTATTTCTCCACAACAAGTGCATCGTGTCGGTGGCCATCAATTCTTATTCCATTATTAAAAATATATCATATCCTGTGTGTCGGACACCCCCGACACAATCGAATCCTATACCCTAGTATGACCCGCAGCAGCACCTTCCCGAATCCCGCCATCGTCGCACCGCCAAACTCCACAGCAGCCCGACCTCACCTTCGCGTCTTTCTGGTACCTCCAGTGACACTATCACCACCCGCACCCCAGCATCACCATCGCGACCACCATGTTCACTCTGACCACTGCCACCCTCTGCCACCAAACTCCCGTCAACCCGCCGACCAACCCCTGGCCGCGACGACCACCGCAGCCACCTGTCGACACCACCACCATCCTACTACCACCTCCACAACCACCGCTGCCGCCACCCGAATCATCCTGCCGGCCTAACACCACCACCGCACGCCCCACCGGAGCCCCTACCTGCCAAAACCAGCCACCCCCACACCAGCTACTCCATCACCACCACGAGCGGCCGCGTCACCACCGACGCATGGAGTCACCTCCACCCTCGATGGTTGGCGCCACCGTGTTGAATCCCGCCGCACCAGCCTGACGCATCCGCCCACGCCTGACCCCCTCCGGCAAAAAAAAGGAAGAAGAACCGAACCCAAAACCTAACCAGAACTTGTGGCGCTTCCATCGAGTCGACAACCTCTCGGTGAAGCCCTCGACCAGTGCCCTAGCGCCTCCTCCTTCCAGATCAGCCGACCTCCGGACAGCCGTGTGCCCTCCGCGCGCTAGAAGCTGCCGCCCCCTTCCTCAGGTGGCCGCGCTCCGCCTAGGTCCGCCGCTGCCTTCACGAGCCTCCGCCGCCGCCCTTCGACGCAGCTGCGCCACCGCCGCCGTCATCGAACTCGCCGCCGTGCGACTTCCCTCTCCGCTAGTGGAGCACGCCCCCAGCTCCGCCCTGGCCTCCGCGGTCTCCTCCCAGCCCGGCCGAGCTCCGCCGCTCCCTTCCTCTGGTAACCCTCCATCTTCCTCTTCCTCTCCCTCTCGTTCCACCATAGCTCTCCTGCTCTCTCTTCCCCTCTATTTCTCTCTCTCTCCTCCCTTTCTCTCATGTCCTTTTAAAAGAAAGTATACAATTGTTATTATTATTATTAATTATTTTTGAAATTATTATTAATAATTATTACTATCATTTACTTTTACTGATTAAATTATTATTATTATTATTATTATTATTATTATTATTATTA
Source organism: Iris pallida (assembly GCA_029216955.1). NCBI lineage: Eukaryota > Viridiplantae > Streptophyta > Magnoliopsida > Asparagales > Iridaceae > Iris > Iris pallida. Next base: position 21,529,487 of record JANAVB010024399.1, read on the forward strand.
TTATTATTATTATTATTAACATTATTATTTTGTTTTTTGTAAAATTTTATATACTTTTTAAATAAAATAATAGTAACATTTTTGTTTTGGATTTTTAAAGTAATATATATATATATATATATATATATATATATATATATATTTATATATATATATATATATAAATATATATATATATATAAATATATATATAAATATATATATTTATAAAAAAAAAAATATATATATATATATATAAATATATATATATATATATATATATATATATATATATATATATATATATATATATATATATATGTTGCCTAATTAAAATCTAGTTTCAAGCAATTAAATATTCTCTAAAACTATATATATCGTTTTGACATTTAAGGATTGCTTTCAAATATATATATTTATAAATTCTAAAATAGTACATGTACTCAATATGCAAAATTTTCCTTTTACTTATCATCACCAGTCACAACTAATCCAACCTCCCTATTTTCTCTGGCGACTTTGGATTGTTTCCAATCAGCCCTTACTACTGAATACAACGGAACTTGTCGGATCATCGCACCATACTCGGTAATACACCAGGCAAGACACCTTGCCTTTACTGTTTAAATTTCCTGCTCAATATCATACATGTTTTGTTTAGTTTCAAGTTGTTTCTTTCTAATTTATATGTAGATGCAAATTACCATATTTTATACAATTGACTTAGCGTTAAGGGACTACCGTCAAATTTAGTGTGTCTCATTGACTTGTCACGATTGTACACGAGTTATGAGTATCATATAGAGGTCACTTGCGTGTGGGCTGATCCCCCGTGCACATGCGTAGGTATGACTGTCAATAGATGCATGTTAGAAGACTTGACAGTTATCTATTATAAAACAGTATGGTGGAAATGACACGTGTTTGTCTGTCTTGGTTATGACACACGTATAGTATCATTTGGGGGGAGGGGACAGCTACTAGCGTAGGGGCTACATTTATTTTTACACACATTTGGAAGATAGTGTCTCGGATGAGCGCTACGTGTTACCCGGCAGATAGTGTCTCGGATGAGCGCTACTTGTTGGCCACTCTTTATTAGTTGCTTGCGTGAATCCGTTACAGCCCCTGCGTAGAATATTGTCCTCAAAGTGCATATCACATAGAATGGTTAGGGACCTTTACTCATGCATACTTTTCTGTTGAGCTTTTATTATTCTGTTATTTGGCATGATATTATGTGTCTTGTAACGTCCCTCTGAGGACCTGGTGATCTTTCCAGGTGTGTGTTTTGTGATTTCTTGGAGGTGCTCTAGCTAAGGCCATGTCTTCCCTCCTCCGTGATGATTGCTCTTGGACTCGTCTCTTGCTCGCCCGACCAATTATTTCTGTATATTTTCCATATTTAATTTAGTTGGAAGTGGTTCTGTCTCCGTCCAACGGTTATATACATGACAAACTCAAAGTTGCTTTATATCATTATTTATCTTCATGGATGAGATTTAGTGTCTTGGCTTTCTACATTTTACAGCTTATGTATACATACGAGCCTTTCATTTACTCGTATGTATACAGCTGGCATGATACGTATCTAGTCTCAAGTATTTTGGGACTGGGGCGTTACATGTTTTTGTGGTGGCCCATGCAGGCCAGTTTGCCGTTTCGGTTACATGACTGTACCGAACGAGCCTGCAATATAGGATTAGAGTCTAGGATCTCATCCACCTGCTTGACCCTCTTTCTTGACTAAATTTTTGAATCACTTGTTCCACTTTATTGATCTACATCTTGCTTGAGCTCTTTCTATCATAACCCTTACATCCACACTTGATTAAAAGATGACCACACTAGTGCATGCTCATAGGTCAACCATATGGCTAGAAGGGTTACATTAACAATTTGGAATGCATTGAGACTCTGGTTGAGTTATAAAGATATTTTCCTAGAAGTATGATCTTAAGGATTAGTTTATTTTAAGTAGGGTAGAAGCAACAATACTAGCTTCCAAGGATTGTTAGAATTTTAGCTTGATGCTACAAAAGAGATTTTAGAATCTATATACAATTGAAAAAAAAGGAATTGGGTTGATTTTTGAGTTTTGATTTTTAAGGCCTTTTGAAAATTGTTAATGATTTATTGGGTTGTAGCTATACATCTTTGAAGAGGTAAAAAATTTAGTTATAAAAAAAAGGGATTTCCAAATTCAAATACTGCCGTAAGATTTATGAGGGAGATTGATAAGGCTTAGTAAATTTTATTAAGTTGTACGATTCGCGACTGATAAATTAGAAAAAAAAAATTGAGTTGTAAGTTTGACGTAATAATAGCACAAATTTTGGTTTAAATATTTGAAGGGTATAGAACCAATCGAGGATTATTTTTAAACTCTTATATGAATTACGGTTGTTACACCCATTTAAATTTGAGTGTAAGAAGGAGAAGAATATGTAGATTTGATTTGTGGCACAATAAAAGTTTCTCAAGGTTGGTTAGAAAATTTGAGGAATTTTAATTCATGATTTTATTACCACTAGATAAAGGGAAGCCTAGTTTAAAATATAGGTTTAGGAAGAATTTTTTTTGTGTTATGATAAAGGTCATCTTTGAGTTGATTAAAGAAATTTAAATTTATGAGTATGTTTGACAGATAATTTTGTAGATAATTTTGAGAACTAAATGGAGAAATTTTGAGGAACTCAAAGTTATAGATTTAAGATCTTATATTGATAGGCAACCAAGATAGAGAAAGGTAGTCCACATTAGTTCTCATATCACCTTAGTGAACTCCCACTTTCTATTTTAGATCCTTTGGTGTCCCGAACCGTGACATTGATATTCGGAGCATAAGACCAGTTGTTTCATCCCAACAGATTACACATACAAGACCTAGATGAGCCCACCTTCATATAGGTATATCACGTGCCACTAAAATACGTCTTCTTGTACTCTATTTTCATGATATGACTTTTGGGGTCGAAAAGACTAAACTACAATCTATACCATGATACCGATATATTTATCGACCATGGACCTTGACTCATTCTTTCAAACTGATATGTGATTGTGTTCTACTTAATTCCTTAAATGCTTAATCTTGTGTTTTATGTTGATTGCTAACCCGTGCCTTTTACCTTCGTGTCTTATCTTAATTTGTTTAGACCCTTAAATTTTATTTTCGTGCAATAATTCGTAGTTATTATCCAAATCCTTACCAAGACCATTGAAGCCTAACCATATTCTTCACCCAATGTTTGCTTCCCGCCTTGAGAACTTGATTTGACTTCCCGTAACTCATGCAAACCGTGTTTCTTATGGTTTCCTTATGTGAAGATGAAATTTTTTTTATGACACCCTTCAATTATACAATCCCACATAGGAGATTAAAGGAATATGAGGAATATGCTATTACGAGCTAAAAATAAATGAGATCATATTAATAAATTTCAGAAAAGACACTTTAATCTTTTGAGGAATTTTTTATAAAAATTATGGTGATTAAAGATATGATTAAACGTGAAAGAATTATAAATTGACAAATTATCTTCAAGGAATAATCAAAAAAATAAATGAAAATGAGGAATTGTGATGCTCAAAGGATTGATCATATATCCGTAGACGCAAAACTTCTAGTAGGAAGAGTTGATTTGAGAAGTATATAGGTTGGAAAAAAAATGATTGAGGAATTTATTCCAAAAGTTTGAGACTTACTATGAGGTATGTGATTTTTCCAAAAATGGTATGATCAAGATTAGAACTAAGGTTACGAGACTTACGATTTGAGAATATGTTTTGAGGAACCTAAATTTTTGGTAAGTTAAAATTTTAGGAGAAACTCCTATTTGAGGAAAAAAAAAAGTTTTATGAAAATTTAAATTTTTTTGTGGAATATGAAATTTGAAGAGACTGTATAGAGTTACTATTGATAAGTTGATTCGAGATATGACGATGAAATTTTGAATCAAGAGTATCAAGCTAGTAAATTTCTGAGATTGAAAAATTGTTGCATTTTGTGATCTTGCATGTCTTGGGTAAATGATAGTCATTTTTAATTGATTAGGATGCCATAAGATATCTCCTAAACTATACCAAATTTTTATCTAGATTATTGTTGTTCAAATTGCTTGCTGGATTATGTTTTCGAATCATCGCTTAAACTTCTTATCGATAAACTCTCGTGCCTATGATTTTACCATCTTGACTAATAGTGCTGTTATAAACTAGTTTTGCAAGCTCATTGATTTATCGAGCTTGTTCATGACTTATGTTATTGAGCGCGCTCACTAACATGTTGTCTAATCAGAACCGGTACATGATGGTCTGATCAACCAAGTGCACTTTGGTTCGCTTTTACCTATTGTTCTACGTAGATGGGACATAATTAAAACTTGGCCTCTAGAATCCCATCCACGACTGCCTTGACAATTCTTTTGAGATTATTTGGTCGTCTTTGAACCACGTATTCATAATAGCGTCTCTGAACTCTTTATTGCTTTCGCCTTCACCTATTTTGGAAGGACGAAGGCACTTATACTAGAATTCCCTCTAGCCTACCTAACACTTATGACCCTTGTCATCCAATATGACTACATCTTCGTCTTAAACTCCTCGCCCTTTCCTCGGCCTATATTTATATTCACCACTCAAGTTAGGAGAGAATCATTCTCGTAATCGTGCACTTAACCCTACCTATTCCTAAATTTCGAGGACGAAATTCTTGTAAGTTGGGTAGGATGTAAACCCCCTAATCTTTTACTATAATTTTAAAAAAATAAATAAATAAATATGGGATTAATTTCTTACTTTGCATTTTGTACGTCACATAGTCGTATTGTACGTCACGTATGAATTTGTCATATTGAACGTCGCGAAAGAGTTCGCAAATTTCGTAGGTCTCTTCGAGTGCGAATATGTGCGAGCGTACATATTTTTTGAAAAACATTTTCTATTTTTATAGTTTCAAAATAATATATATAATAATTATTTGTATTTGTATTTTTCTTAAAGTTGTGAAAAGTATCAAGATGGCCAAAACTTATTATTTTTATTTATTTATAAAAGGTAGCTTATTTAATAGTGGTAATTTAGAAAACTATTTTTATGCAAATATTCCTTGCACATGAGGTACATGAATTTGAGTTCATATATATAATTCCATTTTCGAATTTATTGATATTAATATTTTATTATTCAAAAGGATATTTAAAAATAATTATTATTTTCAAAATTATTATTATTGATATTTTTGGAAAATATATTTGGAAATTTTTGTGGCCATTTTAAATCTCGATTTGATTTTATGGATTAATTTAAAAAGTTTAAAGGTAGAATTTATATTTAATTTGAGTTTAGATTATCTAGATTTAAATTTGGAATTTAATTTGAATTTAGATTTAATTTTATTGATTTAAATTGAATTATCAAAATGTGGTTTAAATATATCCTAATCCTTATCCAACTGGAAATTCCTACCTCCTACATAAGGAGAGGTACTCATCCATATATTTCTACCATTCACAAATTCCTCCAAAAATTATTTCTCTACAACATGTGCATCGTGTCGGTGGCCGTCAATTCTTATTCTATTATTACAAATACATCATATCCTGTGTGTCGGACACCCCCGACACAATCGAATCCTATACCCTAGTATGACCCGCAGCAGCAACTTTTCGAATCCCGCCATCGTCGCACCGCCAAACTCCACAGCAGCCCGACCTCACCTCCGCGTCTTTCTGGTACCTCCAGTGACACCATCACCACCCGCACCCCAGCTTCACCATCGCCACCACCGTGTTCACTCTGACCCCTGCCACCCTCTGACACCAAACTCCCGTCAACCCGCCGACCAACCCCTGGCCGCGACGACCACCGCAGCCACCCGTCGACACCACCACCATCCTACTACCACCTCCACAACCACCGCTGTCGCCACCCGAACCACCCCGCCGGCCTAACACCACAATCGCACGCCCCACCGGAGCCCCCACCTGCCAAAACCAGCCACCCCCACACCAGCCACTCCATCACTACTACGAGCGGCCGCGTCACCACCGACGCATGGAGTCACCTCCGACCTCGACGGTTGGCGCCACCGTGTTGAATCCCGCCGTACCAGCCTAACGCATTCGCCCACGCCTGACCCCCTCCAGCAAAAAAAAAAAGAAAAAGGAAGAAGAACCGAACCAAAAACCTAACCTGAACTTGCGGCGCTCCCGCCAAGTCGACAACCTCTCGGTGAAGCCCTCGACCGGCGCCCTATCACCTCCTCCTTCCAGATCAGCCGACCTCCGGACAGTCGTGCGCCCCTCCGCGCGCTGGAAGCCGCCGCCCCCTTCCTCAGGTGGCCGCGCTCCGCCTAGGTTCGTCACTGCCTTCACGAGCCTCCGCCGCCGCCTTTCGACGCAGCTGCGCCACCGCCGCACCGCCGTCGAACTTCGCCGTCGAGCTACTTCCCTCTCCGTTAGTGGAGCACGCCCCCAGCTCCGTCCTGGCCTCCGCGGTCTCCGCCCAGCCCGGCCGAGCTTCGCCGCTCCCTTCCTCTGGTAACCCCCCATCTTCCTCTCCCTCTCGTTCCCCCACAGCTCTCATGCTCTCTCTCCCCCTCTATTTCTCTCTCTCTTCTCTTTCTTTCCTATCGTTTTAAAAGAAAGTGTACAATTGTTATTATTATTAATAATTATTTTTGAAATCATTATTAATAATTATTACTATCATTTAGTTTTACTGATTAAATTATTATTATTATTATTATTATTATTATTAACATCATTATTTTGTTTTTTGTATAATTTTATATACTTTTTGAATAAAATAATAGTAACATTTTTGTTTTGGATTTTTAATGTATAATATATATACATACATATATATATATATATATATATATATATATATATATATATATATATATATATATATATATTATATATTTGTTTTGTTTTGGTTTGGATTTTTTTTTTACATATATATATTTTTTTACATATATATATATATATATATATATATATATATATATATATATATATATATATATATATATATATATATATATATATATAAAATATATATATATATATATATATATATATATATATATATATATATATAAGGATTAAAATATATATATATATATTAAAAATATATATATATATATATATATATATATATATAATATATATATATATATATATATATATATTTTTAAGGATTAATATATATATATATATATATATATATATATATATATATATATATATATATATATATATATATATATATATATAAGGATTGCTTTCAAGCAATTAAATATTCTCTAAAACTATATATTTCGTTTTGATATTTAAGGATTGCTTTCAAATATATATTTATAAATTCTAAAATAGTACATGTACTCAATATGCAAGAAATTTCTTTTACTTATCATCACCAGTCACAACTAATCCAACCTCCCTATTTTTCTCTGGCGACATTGGATTGTTACCAATCAGCCCTTACTACTGAATACAGCAGAACTTGCCGGATCATCGCACCACACTCGACGATATACCAGGCAAGACACCTTGCCTTTACTGTTTAAATTTATTGCTCAATATCATGCATGTTTTATTTAGTTTCAAGTTGTTTCTTTCTAATTTATATGTAGATGCAAATTACCATATTTTATGCAATTGGCTTAGAGTTAAGGGACTACCGTCAAATTTAGTGTGTCTCATTGACTTGTCACGATTGTGCACGAGTTGTGCGTGAGAGTTGTAAGTATCATATAGAGGTCACTTGCGTGTGGGCTGATCCCCCATGCGCATGCGTAGGAATAACTGTCAATAGATGCATGTTAGAAGACTTGACAATTATCTATTATAAAACAGTGTGGTGGAAACGACACGTATTTGTGTGTCATGGTTATGACACACGTATAGTATCATTTGGGGGGAGGGGACAACTACTAGCGTAGGGGCTACATTTATTTTTACACATATTTGGGAGATAGTGTCTCGGATGAGCGCTACGTGTTACCCGACTGATAGTGTCTCGGATGAGCGCTACTTGTTGGCCACTCTTTATTACTTGCTTACGTGAATCCGTTACAGCCCCTGCGTAGAACATTGTCCTCAAAGTGCATATCACATAGAATTGTTAGGGACCTTTACTCATGCATACTTTTCTGTTGAGCTTTTATTATTCAGTTATTTGGCATGATATTATGTGTCTTGTTACGTCCATCTGAGGACCTGGTGATCTCTCCAGGTGAGTGTTTCACGATTTCTTGCAGGTGCTCTAGCTAAGGCCATGTCTTTCCTCCTCCGTGATGATTGCTCTTGGACTCGTCTCTTGCTCGCCCGACCAATTCTTTCTGTATATTTTTCCATATTTAATTTAGTTGGAAGTGGATCTGTCTCCGCCCAACGGTTGTATACATGACAAACTCAAAGTTACTTTATATCATTATTTATCTTCATGGATGAGATTTAGTGTCTTAGCTTTCTATATTTTACAGCTTATGTATATATACGAGCCTTTTATTTACTCGTATGTATACAGCTGGCATGATACGTATCTAGTCTCAAGTATTTTGGGACTGGGGCGTTACAGGGTCAGACTCCAGAAAGAGCAAGTGCCACAAGGGAGGCTTCACTTCAGAACTAAAACCAGCATATTAGCACATAAAGACATAATGTCACGACCCGCTACCCAAATTGTTGGGCTAGGCCGAGTCATGCCCAGCCTACATTTGATATAAAACGTAGTAAGCTGTTCTAAAGACAACAGGATAAGACTAAATGTGCTAACAGTTCTATAAGTGAATAAAAGTCATAAATTCTCCAAACACAAAAGTCGTCATATATAGTAAAATGTCCAAGTACAAGTGATCTGAATGTAAAACTGGATACATGTCCAGTTACAAAATATGTAGTCTAATACATGACTACTCTCAAACTGTCTAAAGCAAAAAGACAACTAGGCGAGGTTTCCCGCAGGAACATCCTCGTAAAGCAAAGCCGGGTCCTCGGCAGTATCTCCATAGTATGTGTCGCAGAGTAACTCCTCCTCACACTACTAAAATATGCTATATTAGCGACGTGTTTTAGCGACGTAAGAAAATAACGTCGCTATATATGTAATATAGCGACTCCCGTCATGTGACGTCGCAAATCGTCGCTAACTAGCGACGTTCAGCAACATTACATAAATTACGTCGCAGAACAGCGACGTTCAGCGGCAGAGTATTAATATATGTCGCCATATAATAAAATTTTGCGACGTTTAGCGACGTCTTTAGTTGACGTCGCTAAATGTTTTACTTAGGGCACGCTGTTTCCTTTTCCCCCTCACTCGAAAATTTCCAAAATTTTCAGAATCCCTCCCCCCCCCCCCCGCGACTCTCCCCCCCCCCCGGCGACTCTCTCCCCCCCCCCGCGACTCTCCCCCCGGCGACTCTCTCCTCCCGCCCCGGCGACTCGCTCCCCCCGCCCCCGACGACTCCCTCCCGCTCCGACGAGCTCCTCCTCCCCCAATCCGAGATCCTCCTCCTCTCCCTAGCTCCTCCTCCTCCTCCCTCTTCCTAAGGTAAACCCTAACCCTAACCCTAACTCCTCTCCCTCCTCCTCCTCCTCCTCCTCCTCCTCTCACACACACACACGGACACACACACACGGACACACACACACACGGACACACACACACACACACAGACACACACACACACACATAGACACACACACACTGACACAGATTTTATCATATTCTTCTTGTGCTCTTTTTCATATTATTATTCATGTGTTATTTATATGTTGTATCTCTTTACATGTATATATATATTTATATATATATTGTGTGTGGTTGTATATTTATTTGGGGTTATGGTTGTGGGAATGTTGAGAGGTTTTGATTGTTGTGTAGTTGTTGTTCTTGTTGTTGTTGTTGTTGTTGTGTGGGAAGTAGGATGGAAATCAATGAAAGGATGAGGAAATGATGGAGATTGAAGGAGGATAGAAGTGTGCTTATGGGAAAGGGGTTTTGGACAGCAACCAGCAGCCTGGGCTGCTGTTTTCAGCAGTTTTTGGGAGGGGGGGACAGCAGCTATATGCTGCTGAAATTTGCAGCAGTGTGCCCCCCACTTGACATTAGTTAGCCTACTTATTAGCCCATCCTTTTAGCCTATCTTTTAGCCATTAGTTAGCCTACTTATTAGCCTTTAGTTGGACACACACACACGGACACACACACACAGACACACACACACAGACACACACAGACACACACACACATGTCACCTATATATATATATACCTACATGTTATATATATGTGGTTATATATAGATATATATGTGTGTGTGTCTCTTGGTATAATATTCATGTTGTAGTGTTGTGGTTATATTGTAGTGTGGTGATAGTATGGGAATTGATAAATGGAATGGATGTAAGGATGATAGGAAGGATTAGTGGACCTATAATCCTATTTATATATGTCCTATATATGCCTATATGTGTGTGTGTGTGTTAGCCTATATGTAAGCCTAGGTGAGAGCTTATGAGTGTGGTATCATGGGTGATATATGTGAGTGAGTGTGTAAGTGAGTTGTGTGGATGAGTGTGAGGTTAAATGTGTTAGATATAGGTTAGCATCTTAGGCCATATCCTAGTTAGATATGTAGTTGTTAGTATCCTAGAGTGTTAGAGCCTTGGTTTGGGATACCAAGTTGGGGTTAGAAATAGGATACTAGTTAGCTATTGGTATGTGTAGATATATATTAGATAGATAGTTGGATGGATAGGTGGATAGATGGATGGGGAGTAGAAGGGGAGCTGCTGCCCCCATTCCAGCAACAGCAGCAGCAAGAACAGCTGTTGTAGCAGCAGTTTACATCAGCAGTAGCACCCCCATGGCCCCCCACTTGTAGTGATTAGCACTAATAGGGGCAGGAGAGGTAATTATAGGAGTAATTAGATCTAGATCTAATTAGCACTTGGCTACAAGGCATATTCTAAGAATATTCTAGAGAATATTCCAAGTCTATTCTAAGGAATATAGCGACTCCTATCGTTTGAAATAACCACATCTTGGCTATTTGTTAAATAGATCGACCCTGAGCTCCCATGTTTAGTCGTGCCTTCAACATCATGTTCAAATGAAGGTGACAAGCAGCTGACTATGAAAAAATATGCCGTCTTGAGCTTCATAAAGAAATGCAAGATTACAAGCTCCTATGTAGTAATCTTACATTTCTTTATGAAGCTCAATACGACATATTTTTCTATAGTCAGCTGCTTGTCACCTTCATTTGAACATGATGTTGAAGGCACGACTGAACATGGGAGCTCAGGGTCGATCTATTTAACAAATAGCCAAGATGTGGTTATTTCACAGAAGCCATGAATTACCGAGAAAATAGGAAACATCTCGTACTCCTCCCGTGAAATCGTTACCGGGGAAAATAGAAAACACTTAGCAAACACTTAGACGTTAGCAAACATTGTTAATTGGTGTGTTCATCTTTGCAGAATTATTTCCAAATGGAGCTGAATTACTACTTGCGGAATCGTTCATGGATGTACAATCGTCGTCCTGAAGATATGTGTGGTGTGCGGGATGAATACATAGCGGGAGTAGAGCAGTTACTGCAGTTTGCTAAGGCGTTCCCTCAGTACATGGACGGCACCAAAATTAAGTGTCCGTGTGTGAAATGTCATAACGTGAAATATTATCCAGAAGTGGAAGTGACATATCATTTGTACTCGAGGGGTTTCACGCCTAATTACTATCAGTGGACCGCACACGGAGAACTTGTGTCGTTAGCATCAGAGCCGGAGCCTTATGTTGAGCCGTATATGCATGCGGGACCTAATTTTGTTTCAGATAATCATGCATACGACGACGGGTGCGTGAACATGGTTTTCGACGCTGCTGGGCCCAGTTTTGTTCCTGATGCAGCTGAGGAGGCACCGAATGTCGACGCTGCAAAGTTCATGGAGTTGCTGGAGAATGCAAGGACTCCATTGTATCCTGGTTGTGAGGATTATTCACCGTTGGAGGTGGTTACAAGACTTTTGAGCATTAAGTCAGATTTTAACATGTCGTAAGAATGCTACAACCGAGTGCTGGAGTTGATTATAGAGATCTTGCCGGCGGGTGCTAAGTTACCTAAAGACTTCTACCGGTCTAAGAGGATGGTGAGATCGCTCTGGATGGGATACGAGAAAATCGATTCTTGTCGCAATGGGTGCATGCTGTACTACAAAGACGACAAGGACGCAGATGTGTGCAGATTTTGTGGTGCTGATCGCTATAAGCCAACTAGTACAGAAAGGTCTACCGGTGCAAGAAGACCGACCGATTCAATGCACTACCTGCCTTTAACGCCGCGGTTGCAAAGATTATTTATGGTGAAAGAGACGGCCGAAAATATGAGTTGGCACATGCGAGAACAGATTGAAGGAGTGTTGGATCACCCATCCGATGGAGAAGCGTGGAAGCACTTTGATCGAGTGTATCCTGATTTTGCTTCAGATCCACGTAATGTCAGGTTGGGGCTATGTTCTGACGGTTTTACTCCTTTTGGTCTTTCGGGATCCCAGTATTCGTGCTGGCCTGTGATTGTCACTCCGTATAACCTACCGCCTTGGATGTGCATGAAGACCGAGTACATGTTTCTAACCGTTATAATTCCTGGTCCGAACAATCCCAAGAGGAACATTGATGTGTACTTACAGCCTTTGATAGATGAGTTGAATCAGTTATGGGAAGTAGGCGCTAACACGTACGATGTTTCCAGGAAGCAGAATTTTCAGATGAAGGCAACCCTTATGTGGACCATCAACGACTTTCCGGCATATGAAATGTTATCTGGATGGAGCACTCATGGACGTCTCTCATGTCCGATTTGCATGGACTGTACTAAGGCTTTTCGCTTGAAACACGGAGGAAAACCGTGCTTCTTTGATTGTCATCGACAATTTCTGCCAAAAGATCATCCGTTCAGAAGGAACAGGAATGCATTCCGTGCCGGCGTTGTAGAGAAGGGTGATCCACCGCCAAGGTGGTGCGGAGCCGCGATATGGGAGGAGGTTAGAGATTTTCCAAGTGCTATCGAAGATCCTACAACTGGGTACAAGTGCGATGGATTTGGTAGAGATCATAACTGGACAAAGAGGAGCATATTCTGGGATCTGCCATATTGGAGTACCAATCTGATCAGACATAATCTTGATGTCATGCATATTGAGAAGAATGTGTTTGATAACATAATTAATACTGTGATGGACATAAAAGGAAAAACGAAAGACAATCCCAAGGCCAGGTTGGACTTAGCAGAAATATGCAAACGCCCTGCGTTGCATTTGATAGAGCAGAATGGAAAACAGTTCCTGCCGAAGTCAATCTTCTCACTGGACAAGGAGGATAAAGTGAGACTTTGTCGGTGGATCCAGGGCCTAAAATTTTCAGACGGATATGTGTCAAATCTGAGAAGATGTGTCGATCCGAAGGAAAACAAATTGACGGGTATGAAGAGCCACGATTGTCACGTATTCATGGAGAGGTTAATTCCGATTGCATTTCGGGAATTCTTACCGCAGGCAGTTTGGGATCCATTGACGGAGCTTAGCATATTCTTCAGGGACCTTTGTTCTAAGAAATTGCTCGTTGATCGTCTAGAAAAGCAAGAGAAGGACATTATGGTAACACTGTGCAAGCTAGAGAGGGTGTTCCCTCCTGGATTCTTTGACTCTATGGAGCATTTGCCGATTCATCTATCCTATGAGGCACGTGTTGGTGGACCCGTCGAATATCGATGGATGTATCCGTTCGAGCGACATTTGAATCACCTAAAAAGAAAGGTGAAAAATAAGGCACGGGTCGAGGGTTCTATTTGTGAAGCCTATGTTCTCGAGGAGATTACAAACTTTTGTTCGATGTATTTCAAGCCACATGTTGCAACTAATAGAACGAGAGCTTCCAGAAACGACGACGGAGATCATGAATGTAATGATACAATACTTAAGGTATTCAATGCTTCAGGAAAGCCGTCGGGTAAAATGAAGAAGAGATATCTGAACGATGATGAGCTAAGGGCTGCTCAGGTGTATGTATTACTCAACTGCGATGAGGATGAAGTAGAGAAGCTGGAGGGGTAAGTAATTAATATGTTTACATTATTTTAATAGTGTTGATTATTAGACTATTATATTAATTGAACGATGTTGTTTTCAGCATATTTAATGATGAAGTGAGGTCAGGTAGGCCACACATAACAGAAGAAGAACTAGAACAAGAAATGAGGCGTTATTTTCCATCATGGTTGAGTGCATATGTAAGACTTGAGAACTCTGTAATTACCTTTCAGTATATGCACTTGATTGAGAATGAGCTTAATTTATTTTTTCGTGGTATTTAGGTCGATATTCCATACGCAAGACTTGAGAATGAGTCTATTAGAACGCTAGCCAAGGGACCAATTTATGCTGCAAAAATATGGCCAAGCTACTGTGTTAATGGGTTCAGGTTCAGGTCAACAACTTGCCCGATCAGAGACAACTTTGTGGATCTCGACTCCACCAAAAACAGCTGTTTGTGTATCAGATCTTCGAACTACAAAGATGTTGATGCGGGCAACGATTTCTATGGCATCCTACGGGAGATTGTGGAGCTGACATATAGTTATGGAATAGAGCCTGCTAAGATTGTGTTATTCAGGTGTGATTGGTTCGATCCGATTGAAGGTCAAGGTTGGAAAGTAGACAAGCACGGTCTTGTGGATATAAACTATCGGCGTCGATATCAAGCCTATGAACCATTTGTCCTATCAAGTCAGGCTCAGCTCGTGTACTTCACAAGTTATCCTAAACGGGGAACAACAAGGTCGGACTGGTGGGCAGTATGCAAGACCAAAGCTAGAAATACCTTTGAGGTTGACGATATAGCTTATCAAGAGGATGAACTACCTCTTGTAACAAATAATATAGAAGTGGACAATACGGAAGTTCCTCATTACACATCTAATTATGTAGAAGAAGTAGAATTATCCGAAGAGGAAGATGCAGATGAAAGTGAAGATGTAGAGGAGGAGGAAGAAGAAGAAGAAGAAGAAGAAGAAGAAGAAGAAGAAGAGCTAAACGAACAAGATGAATTTTCAGAAGAGGATTAAATATGTACGACGCGGAGGACGTCGCGGAGGACGTTATCTTTAGTGACACTTTTGTGACAGATATTTTCCAAAAATCTGTGATGTATTTAGTGACACTTTTGGGACTATGATATTTTTCAAAAATCTGTGATGTATTTAGTGACACTTTTGGGACTATGATATTTTTCAAAAATCTGTGATGTATTTAGTGACACTTTTGGGACTATGATATTTTTCAAAAATCTGTGATGTCTATCATATAAATATGTTATTATCAGGTATGGCAGGAGGACGACGCGGAGGACGTCATCATACGAGTCAGTCCCGTGTGCCTCGGGATAGGAAGGCAGATTCCGTACCCTCATCCTCATCTCCGAGTACGCCAGTGTACAGTACTGTTCCCGGTCCATTACCGGGACAGGGCAGTTCCAGCAGGTTGGCGACTGATCTTCCCTCGTCGTCCAGTATTCCACCATCGTCGTCCAGCATTCCTCCGACGTCCAGCATTCCTCCTGCGTCCAGCACTCCTCCTGCCGACGGCTCCATGGGGAGAGCCGACGCCCAGCATATAGAGGACGGGGATGAGACTGATCCTGACCAGGCAGGAGGTGATAGCGACCCTCCATGCGCTCCACCGGGCGAGACGCGGATGGAGATTTGGACGGACGGGCCTACGAAGTAAGTTAATTAGTTAATATATATTTCTCAAATGATTATATGTACATATATATTCATGAAATTTATTATTTTATAGATATCGGCCTCCTGCAGTACAGAAAGCGCTGGGAAGATTTCTGAGGGAGAACTATGGTGGGCCTTGGATTAACTACTCAGATGCTCCCGCCGATAGGAAGGCCTTTTGGTTGGCCCACTTCAAGGTAAAAAATTTGTTTATTTTTAAATTTTAATAATCATTTTTGTATATTATACAACTTTTCTATTTGACTTCTCGTAGAGGACCTACTTCTATCCACCACACCGGGCGGCGAAGATCGAGGGCCAATTTCCTGCCGTCGCAGGCAAGCTCATTCGTGATGCGATCCGCGACCAGAAGGATCGTGACCGCGCCGGAAAGCCGATCCAAGGTTGGATCACGCCAGAGCAGTGGACTGCGATGAAGGCTAGATTCGACGAGGACGGGTACCGGGAGCGGTCTGAGAAGGCCAAGATGGCGCGGTCGAGCGCCGGTAAGTGGTGTGGTGGCTCCATTCCTATGACGGAGCATTTTCGTCGTCTGGTACGTTTCCTATGACGGACATCATTTTATATATAGTTGGAAAGAATGTTTAATACTAATAATAGATAAATATATATTTTAACAGGTAAAAAAGGGTGAGGACCCCAACATGGTGACCGTCTTCCTGGTCACCCATCGGAGGGCTGGGGAGTTCATTGACGAGAGGGCGACGCAGGCATATGTACGTTCTATCCTTTATATTAATTTACTATAACTTAGAAAACAGGAAAATAGATATCAATATAGACTTTAGCAAACACTTAGACGTTAGCAAACATTATTCTAGGCCAAGTTTCTTCGGCTACAAGAGGAGGCGGCTGCTGCTGCTGCTGCTGCTGCTGCTAGTGCGCCAGCAGAGGGAGGGCCTGGTACTTCCTTCCAGCTGCCTACAGCTCTATTGCCGGACGACCTCTGGATGACCGCCGTTGGTGGTCTTCAGAAGGGTACGTACTACGGTACGGGATCCTACGGCGCCTATTTGGCTTCAGAGTCATCCCGGGCCCCCTCTGTCAGTGCGCAGTCTCCAGCTTCGTAGGCGTCATCACAGGCGCATGATATTGCTCGTCAGCTCCAGGAGCTGCGTCGCGAGTTGCAGCAGCAGATTTCTGAGGCAGCTGGGGCAGAGCGACGATCCGACGATCCGACGATCACCGGACGATTTGATGCGATCGAGCGCAGTATGCAGGAGATGATGAGTCTATAGCAGGCTACAGCTGCTAACTTGCACACGCTCACCGAGTCTACGCAGCGCACAGAGCGTAGACAGGTCGAGCTGGAGGGGATGCAGATCGCCATGTCTGCCACACTCAATCAGGTACAGACTTCGCTTGAGGATAGTAGTCGGAGGATGGTGAGTGCCCTGGCTGTGCATGCTGAGCGACTGCGAGAGATAGAGCAGCGTCCTCCCGGTCCATCGATGGCGCCGACTCCAGACGTTTCACTGCCTCCGGACGTTGCACAGCTCACACAGGAACAGTACGACATCATTTTATCCCAGATGCGCAGCCGGGGTCCTTTGTGATGTCTTTTTTATTATTTGTTGTTGATACACTTGTTTCTCTGTTTGTGAGACTCTTATTTGTGGTTGACTTGTATTGGTTGAGATACTTCTTTCTCTGCTTGCGAGACTTTTATTAGTTGTATTGGGTGATGATATTGCTCCATCGTCTTTTATTGGTTGTATTGCTTGTTAGACTTTTATTGTTTGTAGACTTTTATTGATTGTAAACTTTTATTGGTTGTAGACTTGTTTTGCCATTTATCTGCGACGGGGATGAAGAATATACCTACGCTGGGTTATAAGCGATGATCTGATATACAAAGGAGGTGCTGCCCAAATTTTTAAAAAATATAATGTGTATTTTTGTGATGATGTGTGTCTGTGTTTACAGTGAATGTGAAATACAGTGTTCGGAACCATCGACAGTTTCGATTACTGTTGTATGTTTTATCTTGGATAGAAAGAGCAACAGTTCAGGGTGTACTTCTGAGAGCTTCATTTTCACGGCCTTCACTTTCTCGGGACGTCGTAAAGGATCCCGAGAAGGTGAAGGACGTGAAGAGGAAGCTCTGAGAAGTGCACCCTGAACTGTTGCTCTTTCTATCCAAGATAAAATATAGAACAGTAAGCGAAACTGTCGATGGTTCGAACACTGCACTTCACACACACTGTAAACACAGACACACAGCATAACAAAAATAGCAATTATTTTTTTATAATTTTTTTATACAGTCTGCGACGTATAGCGACGTTCTGCGACATCTAGCGACGGAGAGTGAACGTCGCTATACGTCGCTAACTTGCGACGTGATGTCGCTATACGTCGCTAAAGTGCTGACGTGGGATATCATCATATCTTTGTCGCTAGACGTCGCTAAAGTGCGAACGTCGATAACTTTGTCGCTAGACGTCGCTAACGTGCTGACGTGGCTGACATGCCATGTCATCATATCTAAAGTTCAATGCGTCGCTAAGTTGTCGCCCTACGTCGCCAATCTGGCGACATACTCTATAGTCGCTAGACGTCGCTAATTTTGCGACGTCTAGCGACAAGTTAGCTTACGTCGCAAATAGCGACGAACTGCGACGAATTGGTCATCTGCGACAAGCCATTACGCGACGTCAAATTTTTGTCGCTAAAAACGTCGCAGTTTATATTTAGCGACGGATTTTCCTCATTTAGCGACGTATTCTAACGTCGCTAATATGGGGTATTTTAGTAGTGTCAGTAAGGACACCTACAACGTTATCCTGTCAGGACGGGAGCAAGTACTAAATCTAACAAACATATAAACTGATCATGTGATGAAAGGAAATGACATATCATGTTTGTTCAGTTTTAGGTACATTTTATCATGGCAATAGATATACATTTTAAAGTTTAAAACTGTAGTAGGTGAGTGATCAGTCAATAGGTAATCAGGATGTACAGCGGTACATATCAATTTTCTGATGTGTACATACGTACACATAACGGCATCTGTGTATATCCATACACAAACGCGGGACCAGACATACGACACAGATACATATAGAATGTAACGGTGCTCGGTAAATACATACGGAGAAGGGGGTCATGATCACGTACACTACTAGCAGTTTTCCCTTAACCCGTTATTTAAGCATGTGAGAGATATGAGATACGGTATAAACATGGTAGAGACTGAAAGTAATACAACATGTAAAGTTCTAACTTGCTACCCCAAGGATCAGCATTTAACATGGTTGGTAAATCACAGTTTATTGTTATAGCAGTATGTAAAGTTCGTAGAAAGTACTTGCCTCTAGCAAAGCAAAGCAAAGCAAAACAAGCTGCGATAAAAGTGCTATGGATGTCCGGTAACTCGTCACTGTAGAAGTAAATGCAATAACTTAGTTTTTACACTAAGCTAAAATGCTAAGACACTAATTGGTGAAACACGACTTGTGACTGGGCACCTAGCCAAAATGATGACTCTGACATAGGAGACCAATGTGTGGTGACACACTATTTTAACTAACTTTCTAGGGTCTTTACACTAGTGAGGGGTGAGGTTCAACACGGCTAAAACTCAAAATAACACAAAAAGTTATAAGTCGTAATTAATCAATAAATAAATCAAAAGATCATTGTGTTTTAACAATTTTTGAGATAGACAAAAAGCTTAATTTTACATAAAATAAAGTACCAAAATGATCTTTGTTAATTATAAAAATTTATTATAATTTTCCTGAAATTTATTAACCAGTACAAGAATTTTATAAAAATCAGTTTTCCTAAGTATACAGAAAATGAGTTTTGGTTTCATATGCCAAACTAGTGGCAAAACTGTAAATTAAATACTATAAAAATTATACTAAATTAGCTAATTTAACATAGTATCTAAATACTATTTTTTCCAGAATTTTAACAGTACTTTAAGTATTTTTAGAAAATCAAAAACAACATTGCACACAATTGAAATTAAATAATTAATTATCTGTGTATTTTGTCCATGTATATAATTTGAACCAAAGTTCAAATACAGGACCCAAGGCCATGAATCAAGTCCAATATGACTTGTACAGGTCTTGAATGTGTGAAAACACATTTGGGCCCAAAAATCCATGCTAGGCTTGGACACCAAATTGTTGCAGTAATTTAAATACACTAAAATACAAATTGGTAAAAGTACAAAATAAATATTAATATTTTAATAAGGTAAAGTTATGCATAGTGAATATATATATACATATGTAAAAAGTACATATATCTATGTATAAGGAAATACTTAATTTATAAAGTATATATATATATATATATATATATATATATACATATATATATATATATATATATATATATATATATATATATATAAAATATATATATATATACAAATATATATATATATAAGGAAACACTTATTTATAAAGTATATATAATAATACATATACACATGAAAATATATACATATATGTATATAAACACAAATATATATATATATAAAAGTTTACTAACTATAAAATTATATATACATATATAAAATACTGTCAAAATATAGTATATAAATATATATATATACTAATATATATATATATATATATATATATATATATATATATATATACATATATATATATATATATAAATATATATAGAAACAGAAAAGAAAAGAAAAAGAAAAAAAAAAAGAAACAGAAGAAAGGGGGGCTCGAACCCGAGCCAGCGCGCGTAGCGGGGGGTTTTATGTCGGGTCGGGCTGGCCAGGGGGTCAGCCCGAAGCTTGTGTTAGGGGTTAGGATTAGGTTAATTTTATTTAGGTTTCAAATGTTAAATGATAAAAAAAATATATAATACAGTCCTGTGTCCTGACAGTTAGGGACACAAGTATTTACGTGTCTGGGTCGATTCGACACGCACGACACGAGTTTCACGTGTCCAGTTCCACACTCGTGCTCGCCAGGACACGGCGAACAATATAGGACCAACACGAGACACGCACGACACGAAAAAAATACTGCTACTCACGTGTCCGGTCGTCGAAGGGGGATTTCGAGGGTGCTGGCGGGCGGAGGAGCGGCCGGAACGGCGGCGCTCGGGTGGCGACGCGTTCGCCTTGTCACGACGAACCCTTTGGTGGCGGTGGTAGGGGGTGGCGTTCGTCGTAGGAGCGGCGCTCGGGTTTAGCCGGAGCTAGGGTTCCGGTGGGGGTGGGAGTGGAAGATGGGGCGGTTGTGGTGGTCGTGGGGAGAATTTAGGGTTAGGGTTTGGTCTGGGGAGAGAGGGGGGTTTTAAATAGAGGACTTAGGTCGGTCGGGCTGGCCAGACTCGGCCGGGAAATGCGGGTCGTCGTCGGCGTAGCAGTCGTCGGGGGTGGGTGAGCCAGAGGAGAGAGAGAGTTCGTGAGGGGGGTGTCTGCGGTTTAGCAATAGGGTCCTCCTAGATTTAGGATTTACAGTTAGGTCCTCCCAGCTCTAAATGTAAATTAGAATTTGCATTCCGTAACTAATAACAAATAATTAATTACAAACTGACTACAAAACAATTTAGAAAATTACAAACAGATATTAAAACAATTTAGAAAATTACAAATTAATATTTTTAGTATTAAAACTCATTTAAAAATCATTTAAAAAATTCTAGAAAAATTCCTAAAAATCCTAATAGTTATTTTAAGGCTGAAAATGACATTAAAAATTAATTAACACTAACTAAAATAAAATTTGAAAAATAGGGGCTTACAAGTCTCCCCTTCTTGAAAAATTTCGTCCTCGAAATTCACAAGGATTGAAGACCCTCCAATAATCTAACATAGCAAGCAATGCAACAAAATGACTAAGGCTGCGATCGAAACTAACCTCTAAGGTATCAAGCGGGAACGGGTGGTTCCCTCGCAGCGGTTGGATCGAACAAGTAAGGGTATCTCTCCCTCATGTCCGACTCCCTCTCCTAAGTAGATTCACCTGGGGAGTGACGGCTCCAAGCTACTCGTACTAGGGGTATAACCTTGTTCCTCAGCCTCTTCTCTCTTATGTCTAATATCTCCACTGGCTGCTCAAAAACTGTAAGGCTCGGTCCGACCTCCAACTCTGAATGATCTAGCACATGACTGGGGTCTGGAACATATCTCCTCAGCTGAGATACGTGGAAGACATCGTAAACTCCTGCTAGGTTGGGTGGGAGTGCAACCCTGTAAGCTACCTCTCCGATCCTGCCAAGTACCTCGAACGGCCCGATGTATCTGGGGCTCAGCTTCCCTCCTCGTCCGAACCGGATCGTCCCTCTAGTAGGTGATATCTTCACCAGCACCATATCACCGTCTGCGAACTCCATCGGCCTGCGACTAGCATCAGTCCAGTATTTCTGCCTATCCTGAGCTACTCTGAGCCTGTCTCTGATCATCCCGACTTTCTCTGCTGCATCCGTGATCATCTCTGGCCCAAGCATAACTCTGTCTCCAATATCATCCCAAAAGAGCGGTGTGCGGCATCGTCGTCCATAAAGCGCCTCGAAAGGAGACATACCGATACTGGCTTGGTAGCTGTTGTTGTATGAAAACTCTACCAAGTGCAGATGGCTCTCCCATGATCCTCCGAAGTCCAGCACGCAGGTCCTCAGCATATCCTCCAGTGTCTGTATCGTCCTCTCGGACTGCCCATCTGTCTGCGGGTGGTACGCTGTACTGAACTTAAGCCTACTGCCCAACTCCTCCTGCAAGCTCCTCCAGTAGTGGGATGTGAATCTGCTGTCTCTGTCTGACACGATGCTCACCGGTACTCCGTGTAGACGAACTATCTGCTGCATGTATAGCTCTACCAACTTCTCGGTGGAAAGCCCCACCTTGAAGGGTATGAAGTGTGCACACTTCGTCAGCCTGTCCACGATGACCTAAATGGCATCCTTTCCTCCTTGGAAACGAGAAAGCCCTGAGACGAAGTCCATCGTAATATGTTCCCACTTCCACTCGAAAATGGGTAACGGCTGCAACAAACCAGCTGGCCTCTGGCGCTCCGCCTTGACCTGCTGGCAAACTAGGCATCTCGAGATAAAATGTGATACATCCCTCTTTATCCCGTGCTACCAAAGATGTTCCCGCAAGTCATGGTACATCTTGTTAGCACCAGGGTGAATAAAATATCTCGATCGGTGCACCTCCTGCAAGACTGCCTCTACCAGCTCTCCCTTCGGTACGCACAGTCGGCTGCCATGCCTCAAGGATCTATCCTCTGCTATCGTGAAGTCATCCAGCAATCCAGCTAACGCCTGGGCTCGAAGTCTGCGAAGGCTCTCATCTGTAGACTGTGCCTCCCTGATCTGCTCCATCAAACCTGACTGAATGTCAAGCACCATCATCTGTATCACTGATCCTGGCCGAACTAGCTCGATACCGAGCTTCTCCAGATCCTCCCGTAAATGCCGATCAATCATCAGGTACCATGCCATCGGATGCCTGCTCAGCGCATCCGCCACCACATTTGCCTTCCCAGGGTGATACTGTAAATTGATGTCGAAGTCTTTCATCAACTCCAACCATCGTTTTTGTCTCATGTTCAGCTCTTTCTGCGTGAACACATACTTCAAGCTTTTGTGGTCAGTAAAGATCTCCATACGCTCTCCGTATAAGTAATGTTTCCATAACTTGAGTGCAAAGATCACCGCAGCTAACTCTAGTTCATGGGTAGGATAATTCCTCTCATGAGTCCGCAATTGCCTAGATGCATAAGCAATCACTTTCCCATGCTGCTATAGGACACATTCTAGCCCCTTCCCAGAAGCATCACTGTATATGGTGAAACCTCCAGAACCTGAAGGTAATGTCAGAACTGGAGCGGTCGTCAGCCTCCTCTTCAGCTCCTCAAATACTGCCTGGCAGTCCTCTGACCAGATGTACTCTGCGTCCTTCCGCGTCAGCTTCGTCATGGGTTCAGCTATACTAGCAAAGTCCTGGACGAACTTTCTATAATAGCCTGCTAAACCCAGAAAGCTCCTGATCTCTGAAACTGACGTCGGAGCCTTCCACGTCTCAACTGCAGTAATCTTTCTAAGATCCACCGAGATTTTGTCTCCAGTGACCACATGGCCGAGAAACTCCATTCGGTCTAAAAAGAACTCGCACTTCGGCAATTTGGCAAACAATCTCTCCTGCCTCAGAATCCTCAAAACTATCCGCAAGTGCTCTGCATGCTCCTCTGGCGTCTTCGAGTATATCAGGATGTCGTCGATAAATACTACGACGAACTTATCCAGATACTGGTAAAATATCTTATTCATCAAGTTCATAAAGACAGCTGGTGCATTTGTGAGACCAAATGGCATCACCAAAAACTCGTACTGTCCGTACTTCATGTTGAACGCCGTCTTCTGGATGTCTGCCGCCCTAACCTTTACCTGGTGGTACCCGGATCTCAAGTCTATCCTGGAAAACACCTTCGCCCCGCTCAACTGGTCGAACAAATCATCTATCCTGGGCAGAGGATATTTGTTCTTGATAGTGATAGCATTCAAGGCCCGGTAGTCAATACACAACCGGACTGTACCATCCTTCTTAGGCACAAAGAGCACTGGTGCTCCCCATAGAGAAGCACTAGATCGAATGAAACCCTTTTTCAACAGGTCATCAATCTGCTCTTTCATCTCTACTGCCTCCTTGGGATTCACTCTATAGCAAGCCCGGGATACTGGTGATGAACCCGACACTAAATCTATAATGAACTCCACATCTCTGTCAGGCGGAAGCCCTGGAAGATCCTCTGGGAATACATCCATAAACTCCCTAATGATAGGGTGTGGCGGTGCTACGTCCCCAACTGTCGCACAACAGTTCGGCTCTAGGCTGATCTTCGGCCCTGTCCTCCTGACACTGAATGGTGCTGTGCCTGGGGGACTGAACAAAATACTACCCTCATGACAATCTATAGATGCATAGGCATAGCTAAGCTAGTCCATCCCCAATATGATATCATAACCGGGGAGTGGCATCACAAAGAATCGTCCCTTGAACTCTCTCCCGGCTATAAAAATAGAACATCTATAGATAGATCTAATAGGCACTGGTCCTCCTCCCGTCATCACTCTACTAATCTCCGCAGTAGGTGTAGCTACTAGATGGTGTTTATGCATAAAATCTAATGATAGAAAGCTATGAGATGTACCAGAATCAAACAAACATACAGCTAGAAAAGTATGCAAATAAACATGACCTGTGATGACGTCAGCTAAGTAATCTGGCTCCGAAACCTGCTCCGGCTCCGGCTCGAGGGCTAGACTATAAACCCTCCCCTGAGGTCCGTTCTGCTGCTGCAGATGCTGCCCAAACCTCTGCTGCTGAGTCGGAAGCGGTCCTCTAGTCTTCGCTACTGGGCACTCTCGAAGCTGGTGGGTGACAGACCCACAAGCCAAACACTGTCCCAACTTCTTCCTACAGATGGAAGCGTCGTGGCCTACCCTCTTGCAGAATGCACAAAAACCTCTCTTCGGCTGCTGTCGGGGTCCCGGGACTCTAACTGGCGGGGTCGGGTGATGTGATGTAGGAGAACGATAAGTCTGCTGGGGCGGCGTCAGTGCTCTCTGCTGGAAAGCCTGACGCTTGGACGGTCCCTCATGATGTACAGAAGCCGGCCTCTTGCATGACAAAAGACGCTCCTCGATGCTCCGGGCCAACTCTAGGCTCTGGTAGTAGTCAGTCGTACCGTTCGCCACTATATGGATGCCGATGTCTGGAACTAGACCATGGCAAAACCTACGGGTCATCTCCTCTGGATCTGCAACCAGACTAGGAGCGAAACGGCTCAGGCAACTAAACTCTGCCGCATACTCGTCAACAGAACGGTTCCCCTGCTGGATGTTCTGGAATCGTAGCCCCATGGCTACTCTAGCAGTGGTCGAGAAGAATTTCTTCTTGAACTGGATCTTGAACTGATCCCAAGTGGCTCTCCCTCTCGTAAACAATGGCTCATTCTGGAACCAGACACCTACCAAGTCTATCAGCAAAAATCCCGCTGCCTCGACCTGGAGGTCACCCAGCATCCTGACTCCTAGGAGCTTCCTCTCTACCGAATCTAGCCAGTCATCTGCTACTACGATGCCCTCAGTCCCTGAGAACTCCTTGGGATTCAGACCCATGAAGTCCTTGATCGTCCCCGCTCTCTGCCGTGGCTCTACAGGTGGTGGGACCACGGGACGTCCCTCAGAACGCTCCATGTTCTGGCAGAGTAGGGTAGTCTGCTCCTGATGGGTTGTTAGAAACCCCTGGATCATAGTGAGCAGCTGGTTCCCGTCGAGTGTGACGGAAGCCTGGGTAGGTATGATGATAGGGGGTGGTGGAAGTATCGGGGCCTGCTGGGAGGTGGAAGGTGGTGGAGGCATCTGGGTCTGTAGATCTGTGGAGTGGGGGAATGTGGTAGGTGGAGGTGGGGGTGTATCAGTCAACTGGTCAGCTGACTGGATATGGAGTGCACCATTCTCAGGTGTAACATACTGGGACGAACGAGTAAGCACCATCTAATTACAATAAAAAAGACTTATAAGGACTTGTTAAAGTAAGCAATCATAGGCATGAAAATCTAATTATAATAGCAAGCATGTGATATATTCCTATGTTGCAATCCTAGCATTCCTCTAGGTATTCTAAGCGTCATTCCTAATGTTGTCTAATTACCTTAAGTTCCTAATTGCAGGCATGCTTGGTACAATAACGTAACCAAACAATTTAGTCGGGACCTGCATGGGCCACCACTAAAAACATGTCACGACCCGCTACCCAAATTGTTGGGCCAGGCCGAGTCATGCCCAGCCTACGTTTGATATAAAACGTAGTAAGATGTTCTAAAGACAACAGGATAAGACTAAATGTGCTAACAGTTCTATAAGTGAATAAAAGTCATAAATGCTCCAAATACAGAAGTCGTCATATATAGTAAAATGTCCAAGTACAAGTGATCTGAAATATAAAACTGGATAC
The DNA here is from genome assembly GCA_029216955.1 of Iris pallida. NCBI lineage: Eukaryota > Viridiplantae > Streptophyta > Magnoliopsida > Asparagales > Iridaceae > Iris > Iris pallida. The sequence continues at coordinate 21,556,245 of JANAVB010024399.1, forward strand.
ATGTCCAGTTACAAAATATGTAGTCTAATACATGACTACTCTCAAACTGTCTAAAGTAAAAAGACAACTAGGCGAGGTTTCCCGCAGGAACATCCTCGTAAAGCAAAGCCGGGTCCTCGGCAGTATCTCCATAGTATGTGTCGCAGAGTAACTCCTCCTCAGTAAGGACACCTACAACGTTATCCTGTCAGGACGGGAGCAAGTACTAAATCTAACAAACATATAATACTGATCATGTGATAAAAGGAAATGACATATCATGTTTGTTCAGTTTTAGGTACATTTTATCATGGCAATAGATATACATTTTAAAGTTTAAAATTGTAGTAGGTGAGTGATCAGTCAATAGGCAATCAGGATGTACAGCGGTACATACCAATTTTCTGATGTGCACATACGTACACATAACGGCATCTGTGTATATCCATACACAAATGCGGGACCAGACATACGACACAGATACATATAGAATGTAACGGTGCTCGGTAAATACATACGGAGAAGGGGGTCATGATCACGTACACTACTAGCAGTTTCCCCTTAACCCGTTATTTAAGCATGTGAGAGATATGAGATACGGTATAAACATGGTAGAGACTGAAAGTAATACAACATGTAAAGTTCTAACTTGCTACCCCAAGGATCAGCATTTAACATGGTTGGTAAATCACAGTTTATTGTTATAGCAGTATGTAAAGTTCGTAGAAAGTACTTGCCTCTAGCAAAGCAAAGCAAAACAAGCTGCGATAAAAGTGCTATGGATGTCCGGTAACTCGTCACTGTAGAAGTAAATGCAATAACTTAGTTTTTACACTAAGCTAAAACGCTAAGACATTAATTGGTGAAACACGACTTGTGACTGGGCACCTAGCCAAAATGATGACTCTGGCATAGGAGACCAATGTGTGGTGACACACTATTTTAACTAACTTTCTAGGGTCTTTACACGCGTGAGGGGTGAGGTTCAACACGGCTAAAACTCAAAATAACACAAAAAGTTATAAGTCGTAATTAATCAATAAATAAATCAAAAGATCATTGTATTTTAACAATTTTTGAGATAGACAAAAAGCTTAATTTTACATAAAATAAAGTACCAAAATGATCTTTGTTAATTATAGAAATTTATTATAATTTCCTGGAATTTATTAACCAGTACAAGTATTTTATAAAAATCAGTTTTCCTAAGTATACAGAAAATGAGTTTTGGTTTCATATGCCAAACTAGTGGCAAAACTGTAAATTAAATACTATAAAAATTATACTAAATTAGCTAATTTAACATAGTATCTAAATACTATTTTGTCCAGAATTTTAACAGTACTTTAAGTATTTTTAAAAAATCAAAAACAGCATTGCACACAATTGAAATTAAATAATTAATTATCTGCGTATTTTGTCCATGTATATAATTTGAACCAAAGTTCAAATACAGGACCCAAGGCCATGAATCAAGTCCAATATGACTTGTACAGGTCTTGAATGTGTGAAAACACATTTGGGCCCAAAAACCCATGCTAAGCTTGGACACCAAATGGTTGCAGTAATTTAAATACACTAAAATACAAATTGGTAAAAGTACAAAATAAATATTAATATTTTAATAAGGTAAAATTATGCATAGTGAATATATATAAACATATGTAAAAAGTACATATATCTATGTATAAGGAAATACTTAATTTATAAAGTATATATATATACAAATATATATATATATATATATATATATATATATATATATATATATATATATATAAGGAAACACTTATTTATAAAGTATATATAATAATACATATACACATGAAAATATATACATATATACAAATATGTATATAAACACAAATATATATATATATATAAAAGTTTACTAACTATAAAATTATATATACATATATAAAATACTGTCAAAATACAGTATATACATATATATATATATATACTAATATATATATATATACATATATATATACATATATATATAAATATATATAGAAAACAGAAAAGAAAAGAAAAAGAAAAAAAAAAGAAACAGAAGAAAGGGGGGCTCGAACCCGAGCCAGCGCGCATAGGGGGGGGTTTATGTCGGGTCGGGCTGGCCAAGGGGTCAGCCCGAAGCTTGTGTTAGGGGTTAGGATTAGGTTAATTTTATTTAGGTTTCCAATGTTAAATGATAAAAAAAATATATAATACAGTCCTGTGTCCTAACAGTTAGGGACACAGGTATTTACGTGTCTGGGTCGATTCGACACGCACGACACGAGTTTCACGTGTCCAGTTCCACACTCGTGCTCGCCAGGACACGGCGAACAATATAGGACCAACACGAGACACGCACGACAAGAAAAAAAATATTGCTACTCACGTGTCCGGTCGTCGAAGGGGGATTTCGAGGGTGCTGGCGGGCGGAGGAGCGGTCGGGACGGCGGCGCTCGGGTGGCGACGCGTTCGCCTTGTCACGACGAACCCTTTGGTGGCGGTGGTAGGGGGTGGTGTTCGTCGTAGGGGCTGCGCTCGGGTTTAGCCGGAGCTAGGGTTCTGGTGGGGGTGAGAGTGGAAGATGGGGCGGTTGTGGTGGTCGTGGGGAGAATTTAGGGTTAGGGTTTGGTCTGGGGAGAGAGGGGGGTTTTAAATAGAGGACTTAGGTCGGTCGGGCTGGCCAGAGTCGGCCGGGAAACGTGGGTCGTCGTCGGCATGGCAGTCGTCGGGGGTGGGCGAGCCAGAGGAGAGAGAGAGTTCGTGGGGGGGGGGGTCTGCGGTTTAGCAATAGCGTCCTCCTAGATTTAGGATTTACAGTTAGGTCCTCCCAACTCTAAATGTAAATTAGAATTTGCATTCCGTAACTAATAACAAATAATTAATTACAAACTGACTACAAAATAATTTAGAAAATTACAAACAGATATTAAAACAATTTAGAAAATTACAAATTAATATTTTTAGTATTAAAACTCATTTAAAAATCATTTAAAAAATTCTAGAAAAATTCCTAAAAATCCTAATAATTATTTTAAGGCTAAAAATGACATTAAAAATTAATTAACACTAATTAAAATAAAATTTAAAAAACAGGGGCTTACACAAAATGATAATGAAAGACATGAATTAAAGGAAACAGGGTGATAAACGATAAGATAACTAAATGACTATTCCAGTAACCAAGTTACAACCCGTAAACCAAAAAAGGACCGGGGTTGTAACCCTTCACTTAAACAGAGCTTAGTCTCTAACTAATTATTGATAAGGTATAGTATAACAGTAACGTGCTGAAATAACCATGTACTGGACTTGCCTAGACAAGACCAGACTAGACTCCATCCACTAATCATGTCCAAGCAATGAGTACGACTTGATACTTTAACTAACTAGGGTTATCACAACTTAGTTACTAACAAGATGTATCGAGATGTTCCATCAGCCACAAGCCCTGCAGTCTTAATCCAGGTTATCTGGTTACAAGTTGAGAGAGTTGGATTAGGTGACTTAGGGGTGCAACACATGACAGTGTGCTGGAAATGTGCCCTACTCGACGGCAGGCTACAAGTCCAATTAGAGCGCCCAGATAATGAGACTGCCTGTAGCTGGGTAATCTCTTCATGGACAACTTGATCAATCTAGTCATTATCATAGTTAGGTTCAGAACGAATCCCTGATTATGAAAATCAAGAATTCATGTCCTAGACATGATACAAGATGAGACATGTAGCTTGTACCAATACAATCAAGAGAAATTATCCACGATGTCAAGACGAGAGTTACATGTTACTTGTCAAGATTTTATGTCATGTGATGTTACTTATCAAATTAAGAGTACGTCACAACGGAACACCATCATGAATTATCATGTCAAGTTACTAGTCAAGAGTGCACCACGACGGGTCACTATCAAGAGTTATCATATAAAGTCACATTGTCATGTCGTGTTCATGTAAGTGCACCACGGGGGGCCACTATCAAGAAGTTGTATAGAGAGTGTACGTGCCAGACCAAGATCGTGTTTAAAGCTCAGAGTACATGTGCAACATGGAAAATAACATTATAGAACTAGTCAAGTAAAAAGTACAAACAATGTCACAATTCACACTAAGGACCATGGGGTGTTATGGAGAGCATGTACCTAAAAATGAATATGCTGAGAGTGGCATGCGCCCAAGGCTATGCGCCTAAGGACATGTGCCCATATGCATGCGCTCACATGAGTGAGGCAGATGGTATCATGGAGAGACAATGGTTTTGGAAAGGCATACACCTGGAGCTATGCGCCCAGGGCTATGTGCCCACATGTATGCGCCTGCATGTATGAGCCCAAATGGTGGAGTCAGGGTGTCTTGTAGAAAGTCAAGAGACTCATTCTATGACAAGTGCGCATATGACAGTGCCTATGCGCCCAAGAAAGGAAATATAGTGCACTGGTGTGCATACAAAACTTTGCGCCCAAGCCAGGGAGGGCCTTGGGGCTATGCACCTACTAGAGGGAGTAAGGAAGACTTGGGCACATATATATGGCTATGCTTCCAAGGAATCGTGCAGTGGACGCATAACAATTCTATGCGTCCAGCACTATGCATCTTTCCCAACCCGAGAGCACAAGTTCATTGAACCCATGAACTTTTCAAGATCATAAATCACTCAAAACAAATCAAAATCCGGATTTTCAAAGATCTTACTTGAGTAAAACCAAATTCTCTACAACATAGAACAATGAAAACTTGAAAACAAAGAAGTTTGAGAGATCAAAACCCAAAAAAAATCAAGTTTTGCATAAACTTATATCTACAAAAACTAATCCTTCAAAACCAAAAATACCAAGTACTAAATAGCCTTAGAATCATGTAGGAAAGATAATGGAACAACAAAAATGGAGTTCCTCCATGAAGTAAGCTAGCACTTGCCTTTGGAGGAGGAGAGGTTTTAATGGAGAAGAAGAAGTTATGAGAAATAATGAAGAGACAGAAAGAGTAGTTGGGTTATAAAGGGGTGGTTTCATCTTGAGCCAACTTGGTTCAAACCAAGCCAAAATAAACTAAGCCAAGCTGAACCAAGTTAAACCAAGACCACACCAAGCCAAGCTATGCTAGACAAGTCAAAATACGGGTCTGGAGTCCGTACACGTATACTGAAAATACGTATAACGAAAAACGGGAGTGACAAATCTACCCAACTTAAAAGAATTACGTCCTCGGAATTTAATCAAAAGGCTAGAGATATCGGGGCAAGCTATATTAATCACAAGCAATCTATGACTAGCAGTTTAATCAAGCAATCATTCATGCAAGCAAGGAATTAAAAATATAAGGCATAAGGAAGACATTATACCTTATGAGTCAAACAGGTATGGATATTGTGATCGGATATCATCCTCACGTTCCTACATTGACTCACCCAAAGAGTGATGACCCCAAGCAACACGGACTAAACTAATAGCCTTGTTCTTGAGTATCTTCTCTCTCTGGTCCAATATGGATACAGGTCTTTCCTCATATGAAAGGTTGGTACCAACAACCAATTCTGAAAGATCAAGGACATGACTCGGATCCAGGATATACCATCGCAATTAGGATACATGGAAGACATCATGTACCTCACGTAACGACGGAGGAAAAGTGAGACAATTGGACACATCACCTACCCGCTCTACAATGTCGAATGACCCTATATACATAGGACTATGTTTTCTCTGTACGCAAAAATGAATGATGCCACGGGTAGGCAAGATCCTAAGGAATACGTGGTCGTCGATAGAAAATTCAAGGGGATACCGATGAGAATTGGCCCAATGACGCTGGCAATCTTGTGCAACTCAAAGATGATCTCTAACTTCTCTAATCTCCTCAATAGTTCACGTAATCATCTCTGGACCAAGCATCTGCCTCTCGTCTATATCATTCCATGCTAACGAGGATCTGCACTTTCTGCCGTACAAGGCTTCAATGGGCGCCATCTGGATACCGGCCTGAAAATTGTTGTTATAGGAGAACTCCACGAGATGCAGGTGATCTTCCCATGAACCACCGAAGTCAAGCATACATGACCGCAACATATCTTCAAGAGTCTGGATCGTGCGTTCTGACTGACAATCTATTTGCGGATGATAAGCTGAACTGAATTTGAGACGAGTCCCCAAGCTCTCCTGAAGACTCCGCTAAAAGTGCGATGTAAATCTCAAACCTCTACCGGATACAATACTGATTGGTACTTTGTGCAACCTGACTATCTGCTTGAGGTATATCTCTGTAAGATGATCCATCGATTGGCCAATTCTGAAAGGGATAAAATGAGCTACCATGGTGAGTCTGTAAATTATAACCCAGATAGCATCTCTTCCAGCTGGGGATTTAGGTAACCCAGTTACAAAATCTATGGTAATATGCTCCCATTTCCATTCTGGGATCGATAAAGGTTGAAAAAGTCCAGCTGGTCTCTGATGTTCGGCTTTAACTTATTGGCAAACTAAACAACGAGAGATAAATCGGACTATCTCCCTCTTCATGCCATTCCACCAAAAATGTTGATGGATATCACGATACATCTTCGTACCGTCGGGATGAATCGAATACTGCAAACTGTGAGCCTCTGCCATGATTTCTTGCCTGACATCACCACTAGGTACACAAAGACGCCTTCTATGTCAAAGTATACCAGCCTCATGAATACACAACTCTGCTCTCCGTCCTGCTACACATTCTGTCCTAAGCCGCTGAAGCTTAAAATTCGTTGACTGAGCTAACCTAATCCTCTCAACTATACTGGACTAAACTTGTATACTGGCCATCAATGCCATACTGGTAGGAAGAACAACTCCAATACCCATCTTCTGAAGATCTGCTAACAACTCTGGCTGTGCTGTTAGAAAATAATCTCTGGCTCTTCTGCCCAATGCATCTGCAACAACGTTGACCTTCCCATGATGATACAGTAAGTTGATGTCATAATCCACAAGTAGCTCTAGCCATCTCCTTTGACGCATATTAAGATCCTTCTGGGTAAACACATACTTAAGACTCTTGTGGTCGATGAAAATCTCCACCCGATCTCCATATAAATAATGCCTCCATAGTTTAAGTGCGAAAACCACCGCTGCTAACTCTAAATCGTGGGTTGGGTAATTTCTCTCATGATCACGAAGCTGTCGTGATGCATAAGCTACTACCTTACCATGCTGCATCAAGACGCACCCCAATCCCTTGCCAGAAGCGTCACAATAGACTGAAAATCCTACAGTCCTATCTGGAAGCGTGAGAATGGGTGTCGTCATCAATCTTTGCTTCAACTTCTCAAATAAACTCTGACACTCTGCTGTCCAAGCAAACTGCACATCCTTGCGGGTCAACTGCGTCAGTGGTGCTGAAATCCGATCAAAATCTGATACAAACCGCTGGTAATAGCCAACCAATCCTAGAAAACTCTGAACTTTTATGACGGTACTGGCAACTGGCCATGTCTCTATAGCCACTATCTTCTGGGGGTCCACTTCCACTCCACCTCTGGTGATGATGTGACCTAAGTACGATATACGATCCAGCCAAAAGTCATACTTACTGAACTTCGCGCACAACTGGTGCTCTTTGAGAATCTGAAGAACTACACGAAGATGCTGCTCATGCTCTGCCTCATTCTTCCTATAGACTAAGATGTCGTCTATCAATACTTTCACGAACTGGTCCAAATAGGGCATAAAGAAATGATTCATGAGGTCCATGAATACGGCTGGCGCATTGGTCGCTCCAAATGGCATAACAAGGAACTCCTAATGTCCATATCTGGATCTGAATGTTGTCTTCGGGATGTCTTGCTCTCTGACTCTGATCTGATGGTATCCTGACTGCAAGTCAATCTTCGAGAATACTGCCGCTCCTCTGAATTGATTAAATAAATCATCTATCTTTGGTAGAGGATATCTGTTCTTGATTGTTACAGAGTTCAAGGTACGATAATTAATACATAATCTTGACATACCATCCTTCTTTTTCACAAGAAGTATCAGGGCTCTCCAAGGTGATTCATTAGCACGAATGAATCCTTTGGTTCTAAGTTCTTCAATCATCTTGTACAAGATCTCCAACTCTGAAGGTGCCATCCTGTAGACTCCCCCTAACACTGGTGTTGTCCCTGGAAGTAAATCAATGGTGAATTCTATCCCTCTCTGGGGGCATGCATGGAAGCTCTTCGGGAAATACATCAGAAATTGCTTCTACTACTCTGGAAAACTGAACTGCTACTGCCATCCGCAATACTGGTGGAGAAGGTTCTACTTCGCCTCTGGAAAATGAAAACTCTGGTTCGTCGGGAATACCAAAAATAATCCTGCCAATAAGGCGGTCTATTCTTGCGTATTGATCCATCAACCAATCCTTTCCTAGGACCACATTATAGTCGGCCATCAAAAATTCTATCAATCTAGCGGGGAACTCTCTACCGCTAACTATGATTCGACATGAGGAATAGACTCTATCTACTCCCACAAGATCATTACTAGTAAGTATATTGAGCCTTACTGATAATGACTCGGGCTCCAGTCCTATCCGTATTGAGAATTGTACAGACATAAATGAATGCGATGCACCTGAATCAAATAATACTGATACTGGAAAAGAGTTGACGAGAATGGTACCTGCCACTACCTCACATGATGCCAATTCTTCTGCTACGGTCAGAGCCATAGCCTGACCTTGTCCTCTTGGTGCTGGTCCCCTCTGCTAGAAACCTCTCTACCGATTCTGAATCTGAGCTTGGACATACTGCTAAGCCTGAGGCGACAATGGCCTCAGAGGCTGGTACTGCTGCTGTACTAGTGCTGGACCCCTAACTGATGGACTGGTTAGGTTTGATGATGACGAACTAGCTCTATTCGGACATGACCCTATCTTATGGTCCGGTTCCCCACAAGCCAAGCACAATCCCTGTGCTCTGCAACATTCTGATACTACATGCCCTGGCTTTCCACAATGAGAGCCGCTCATTGCAGAAGTCTGCTTCTGCTTCTGTTGTTGAGGATACGTCGGCATCGATTGCTGAATCAAGGAAGCTGTGGTCGCCCTCTAAGGAGCTCCAATAGTCAAAGACCTAGCTGTCGGGACTGGTGCTGATGACTGGGACATCTGCCCATAAGGCCTCTTCCGTCCTCCGTTTATATCTACAATCCTCTGTGAAGTATACTCATGCCTCTTCGCTGCTCGCAAGACGACATCAATTGTCTGGTGCTCAAACTGCTCTACCGATATGATAATCTCTAGGTGGAGTCCCTGCTGGAATCGCTGGGCTCGTTCCAATTCGGTTGCCACCAAAGTAGGAGCAAACCAACTGAGTTTAGAAAACTCGGCTGCATATCCATTGACCGTCCTGCCCATCTGCTTAAGATTAGTGAATCTCGTCTGCAGATCATACCGAGCTACTGCGTCGAAGTACTTGGTCTGGAACTTATTGCTGAATATCGCCCATGAGACAGGCGTCGGTAATCCAACTGCCAGCATCGCCCACCAGCTGTGGGCTAAGTCCAATAACTGTAGGCGCACAATCGTCCCCTTCTTTTCCTCAGGAATCCTAGCTGCCTCCAGGATAACTTCTATGTCCTGAAGCCATGCATCAGCAACGATAGCATCTTCACTGCCGTCAAAGAAAGAAGGGTTCAGACGTTTGAAGCTGTTGGCCGTATTGTTCCCTTGGTAACCCGCTCTGTCCATGGCATCTTGTACTGACTGGAGCAGGACATCGCCCCAACGATCTTGAGATGTAAGCAATTCCCTGATGAGCCCTACCATAGTTCCATTATTTGGCTCTGCAGTCTTGACTGGCTGAACTGGGGGCTCTGGATCCCCGGAATGCATGACTCAGGAGGCCGATCCAGAGTGCTGGGCTTGGTCTCCAGGTTGTTGCTGGTTTACTGGAGGTGCTCCGCCTTGCTGATCGGTAGGACCAGGAACAATGCCGCTGAAGAAACGACATGGGGAACAATAAGAAAGGACCAAGATAGATCGAGGATATATGCGTGTGATCAGGTCAAGGTTTCGGAAGGATTAGAAGACACGAGTAGAGATCAAAGGCGAGTGCTGATTGAGACATCTATTCCGTGAAACCCTCACACATCTTGATTTACAAGACCTGTATGGGCCACCACTTAAACCGTATCACATCCCAGAACCAGAATACTGGAGAGCGGGGGACAGACACAGCCAGCTATGTACATTCAAGTATAACCCACATTGATGTACGGTCACGACTGTCTAGATGCATGAGGGTTTAACTACAAGCCAACAGTCACTTATCGTCAAGAACAAGCCTAGTTTCTCAATCTCAAGCAAGAAATAAATGTAACAAGATGGTAGATCATCAGACATACAAAGTAAGGCGTTCCATACATTACATATTCAGATGATCATGAAGCTAGTCATACAAAATGCGAAGACTAGCAAGAGTTTAAGTCGTACATGATCAACCCTAGGATTTATCAATCATGTTATAGCCCTTAGGCAGACAGGAATGTAAATTTAACACGAGCTAAAACTTGCACAGCTAAACGCCTCAAAAGAATAATTTACAGTAGAGTGGGAGAGTAAAATAAAACCCACTCGTTGCCAGGGTTGCGTCTAGTGTTTACCATCAGGCTGGAAGGATGGAAGATCCTCGGGTGCTACTCCGAAATCTGGTTATAAAAAACCAGCTGGGTCAGACCCCAGAAAGAGCAAGTACGACAAGGGAGGCTTCACTTAAGAACTAAAACTAGCATATTAGCACATAAGGACATAATGATAACGAAAGACATAAATTAAAGGAAACAGGGTGATAAACGATATGATAACTAAAGGACTATTCCAGTAACCAAGTTATAACCCGTAAACCAAAGAAGGACCGGGGTTGTAACCCTTCACCAGAACAGAGCTTAGTCTCTAACCAATTATCGATAAGGTACATTATAGCAGTAACGTGCTGAAATAACCATGTACTGGACTTGCCTAGAAAAGACCAGACTAGACTCCATCCATCAATCACGGCCAAGCAATGAGTACGTCTTGATACTTTAACTAACTAGGGATATCACAACTTAGTTACTAACAAGATGCATCGAGATGTTCCATCAGCCACAAGCCCTGCAGTCTTAATCCAGGTTATCCGGTCACAAGTTGAGCGAGTTGGATTAGGTGACTTGGGGGTGCAACACATGACCGTGTGCTGGAAATATGCCCTACTCGACGGCAGGCTACAAGTCCAATTAGAGCGCCCAGACAACGAAACTGTCTGTAGTTGGAAAATCTCTTCATGGACTACTTGATCAATCTAGTCATTATCCAAGTCAGGTTCAGTACGAATCCCTTACCGTAGAAATCAGGAATTCATGTCCTAGACATGATGCAAGATGAGACATGTAGCTTGTACCAATACAATCAAGAGAAATCATCTACGGTGTCAAGACGAAAGTTACCTGTTACTTGTCAAGATTTTATATCATACGATGTTACTTATCAAATCAAGAGTGCGTCACAATGGACCACCATCAAGAATTATCATATCAAGTTACTAGTCAAGAGTGTACCACGATGGGTCACTATCAAGAGTTATCATGTAAAGTCACATTGTCACGTCGTGTTCATGTAAGTGCACCACGGCGGGCCACTATCAAAAAGTTGTGTAGAGAGTGTACGTGCCATACCAAGATCTTGTTTAAAGCTTAGAGTACATGTGCAACATGGAAAATAACGTTATATGACTAGTCATGTAAAGAGTACAAACAATGTCACAATTCACACTGTGGTGGCCCATGCAGGTCTAGATAAATTGTTTGGTTACTTTACCAAACCAAGCAAGCCTGCGTATAGGATTAGAGTCTAGGATCTCATCCACATACTTGACCGCCTTCTCCTCGAGTTGCATCTTGCTTGATACCTTCTATCGTGATTCGTGCCCTTCTTTCGTGCTTGATAGAGATTAATAGGCTAACCCATACTAGGTGGACATGACCCATTGTTCCATCACCCTACTAGTTTAACTCTTGTAAGTTGGGTAGAATGCCTTATGACCTAGCAATCCCTTTGTCCTTGTGACCTATATTAGCAAGTTCAGTTAGGTTCTAGAATTTAGAGGACCCTAACCCATCTAGTCAACCAAAAACTTGGACAAGAGAGACTATCGGATGACCGTATAGAGACCAACATAGGATATAACTTAGAGTCTTAAGAAGTTTGAACTAGTTCTATTTCTTTCAATATTAATCGTGCCTACGTTTTTACTATTTTTGACTATCCTATGCTGCTAGTGTAGCTTAAGTTTTGCAAGCTTATTCCCTTATCGAGCTTGATCATGACATGTTTTATTGGGTGCGCACCCACTAACATATTGTCTAATCAGAACCGGTGCATGATGGTCTGATCAACCTATTGCACTTTTGTTCGCTTTTATTTATCGTTCTACGTGGATGGAGACATAGCTAAACTTGTCCTCTAGAGTCCCATCCGCGACAGTCTTGGCAATTCTTTCGAATTACTCACTCGCCTTTGAACCACGTATTGGTATTCGAAAACAACTTCTTTGGACTCATATTGGTTTTCGTCTTTCCCCTATTTAGACGAAGACTCGTACTTAATAGATAGACCCAAAGTATCACCCTTAGTTTCCCTACAATCTATTGACAAGATAGTTAGCCACTGACCAACCAATGTGACTATATCCTCGTCTAAAGTTACTCGTCCTTTTCCTTGACCCTAGATTCATTGTCGCGACCATCATTCACTCCCTAAATTAAATTCGTTATTTATTTTCATAATTATTGAAATCATGATTTTCTAATATATGTTTTGAATGTCGTGATTTGATTGTTCTTCATCGATATACCCTTGTACCTTCTCACCCCCTACTTATCATTAATTTCGAGGACGAAATTCTTGTAAGTTGGGTAGGATATAAAACCCCTAAATTTCTACTGTATATTTTTTAAATTTTGGTACTGATTTAAAATTTTGTATTGTACGTCGCATAGTCATATTGTACGTCACGCGCGAAATTTTGATTTTCGGAATTGCTCGACGAGTGCGAATATGTGCAAGCGTACATAATTATTTTAAAAATATTTTTCTATTTGTATCGTTTCAAAATAATATATATAATAATTATTTTTAGCTATCGTATCAAAATTTTCAAGTTTATTAATTTATTTATAAAAAGCCTTTGGTTTATATAGTTATTAATAGTAAATAATATTCTTTGTACATACATATATATTTCATAAATATTTTATTAGTTTATATTTTTTGATAATATTTATTATTATTTTTCGAAATTAATATTATTAGTATTTTGAAAAATATATTTTTGAATTATTATGGCAATTTAAATCTTGATTGATTCTATGGATTTATTTAAATAGTTAAAATAATATCTATATTTTGAAATTTGATTTACCTTATCTAATTTTAAGCTAAAGGTTGAAATTTAATTGGATTTAAATTGGATTTGGAATTGGATTGGATTTGGATTTGAATTTGGATTTAAATTTATTAGTAGCTAATTATCTAATTGGGTTTAAACTACTCTTAATCCTTATCCAACTGGGTATTCCCACATCCTATATATAGGCAGGTACTCCCCCATAAATTCCAACCATCTACAAATTTCCACAACCAACGGTGCATCGTGTCCGTGTCCCTTCCCCATCCACTATGTGTTTTATTATGTTTTATTGTACAAATACATTGTTCTTCTCCGGGTCCGACAGATCCGAACCTCTGTCCCCATCGTATCGGACACACCCGATACGACGGTAACCTTCAACCCCTCCGATTCCCTCATCGCCGGCACCGGCCTACCAACACCACCATCACCCTCTCCTCCAGTTCTCATCCCCTGACCACCGCTAAACGCCCACGCCGTCCAGGCGAACCCGAACCACCACCATCAACACAAACCCATCTCCCATCCCCACCGTCACCACCCGTCGTAACACCACCCAAACCCCCAAAATTAAACCAAAACCACCGCAGCCATACTTACCTTCGCTGGCCGGATCCGCGAGCGCCGACCCCGACCTCTGTGCCTCGCCCTCTGTCGTGCTCGCCACCACCGACGGGATCTGGGTCGAAACCCAGATCTGGAGCGCCATTGCCCTCCGCCGTGACGGAAACCCCCGTCGATCGACCCGACACCGGCGACGATCGCTGACCCGGGGCGTTTCCCTCGAGCACCGTTCTCCCGCGGCCAGCACGTCTCTGCCGCCTATCCCCTCCTCTCTCCTTCTCCCAGCTCCCTTTCTCTCCGGCCGCATCCGCCGCGTCCGGCTTCGCCGAGCCTGGCGCGCGCCACCTCCGGCTCACCCTTGCCGCCGAGCGCCCCTCTCTCCCTCTATGACCTCCGTCTCCTCCAATCCTATTGTTGGCACATTTTATTTTGATTACTAACAGCATCTTCGTAGTTTAGTTTTCTGTATCTTCAGATTCAAATATTCTCAGAAGCTCTACTACATGGAGTACTTCCGTTCAAGCACAATCATCTTTTACATCGAAGACTGAAGCAGTTACCGGCGTTCCTTGCATAAGACGGCGTCCTCCTGCTTAGAGTCTTCGTGTCTGTACAAAGTCTAGGTATATCTGTAAACACCTAAGGACGGATGACAAGTAAAAGATCAAGTCAAAAATCAATTACCAACAGAGCGGCATACCGGCGGCATGCTTCGGCATACCGGCGGTATACCGTTTTTAGTACCCAGAAAGTTGCTGTGAAAAATTGTCGGCATACCGGCGGCATGCTTCGGCATACCGGCGGTATACCAATTTTAGTGTCCAGAAAGTTGTTGTGATAAATTGTCGGCATACCGACGGCATGCTCCGGTATACCGACGGTATACCATTTTTAGCGACCCAAAAGTTGCTGTGACGAATTGTCGGCATACCGACGGCATGCTCCGGCATACCGACGGTATACCGTTTTTAGCAACCCAAAACTTGCTGTGACCAAACGTCGGTATACCGACGGTATGCTGCTGCATACCGACGGCATACCGAGTTTCAAATATTTGGTTTTTGATTTGCTCTGACTAGCATTAATAGCCGTATTTAATGCTCTCAAACGGTCATTAATATGACCGTTACTATTTGGCCGGTATACCGACGGTATGCCGCTGCATACCGACGACATGTCGGTCTGCCTGTATTCAGAAGCATTAAATGCCACCAACTCTTGATTTCTCTATAAAAGAAAGCCCTCTCTCTCTTGAGGCCTTTACCAACTCTTGCCATAAGTTTTCCAACAACCAAGAGCTCCACCATTAATACTCTTCAAGCTTTTAATTGTCATCCTCTCCCAAAGTGATAGAGTATTTAAGAGTTATAAATTTTGATCTTCACGTGTTAGAAGATCAACAAGTTTCTCTTCTCATTTGTTTGAAGTTGGCGAGCCTTCGTAAGAAAACTCGTGTGTTGAAGTTGGCGAGTCTTCGGATCCAAACTTGTATTGAAGTTGGCGAGTTCTTCGGATCCAAACTCGTGTGTACTATTTGACTAAATAGTGGATTTAAGCCGGAGATAGTTCCGGGACTGGATTGCCTCAAGCGAGGATACCAGGATACATCTTGTGTTTGATCTTCTCACTCTTTACTTTTATTTGTCATATATTGCTTCTGTTGCACTAGTTATTTTTTATTTCCCTATTCACCCCCCCTCTAGGGTTCTACAATTGGTATCAGAGCTTCGTTCTCTTGATTTGGATTTACACCCTTTGAGTGATCCATGGCCTCTAACCCTAGTATTAACACCTTCCACAATGAAGGACACTCCACAAATAGGCCTCCCCTATTTGATGGAACCAACTATAACTACTGGAAGTTTAGGATGAGCATTTATTTGAAGTCCATAGATTTTGATTTATGGGATTGCGTGATAAATGGTCTTTCTACTCCTTCCAGAGTTATTGAGGATCTTGCTTCTGACACCCTTCGGGACACACTTACTGAAAACACCAAGAAGCTTGCAAGTCGAGATGCCAAGGCAATGAATGCTCTTTATTGTGCTCTCGACAGTAGTGAATTCAACCGAATCTCTACTTGCAAGACTTCCAATGAGATTTGGAAGTTACTTGAAGTCACACACAAGGGAACTTCACAAGTGAAGGAATCCAAGATTAGTAGACTCACGCAAGAATATGAGTCCTTTAAAATGAAGCATGATGAATCTATTACTTGCATGTTTACTCATTTTGGTGACATTATTAACCCTCTCTCTTCTCTTGGTAAGAAATATCCTGCTCATGAAAAGATCAAAAAAATTCTTAGAGGATTGACGAAAATTTGGAGTCCTAAAGCTACCGCAATCATTGAGGGGAACGATCTAACAGTCATGAACCTTGAGACCCTCATAGGTAAGCTAATGACTCACGAGCTCGATATGAAGGATCAAGAGGAATCCTCCATACAAGAGAAGGAGAAGGAGAAGACCAAAGAGAAGGAGAAATCTCTTGCTCTCAAAGCGACAAAAGTCCTACTCCAAGGATAGCTCCGACGACAATGAGTCGGACGACGATGAAGAAATAGCTCTCACAGCTAAGCACTTCCAGAAGTTCCTAAAATTCAACAAAGCCAACCGCTTCAGACGGGACAATGAAGAAGATCCGGCGTGCTATCAATGCAGAAGACCCGGACACATCAAGAGGGATTGTCCGATGATAAGAAAAGACTCAAGCAAGTACGAGAATCCTAGCAAGGGAAGCTCGTCCTCCAGAAAGTTCGCCAACACAAGCATTTGGTGTGAAAGTGACGCGAGCGACTCCGACAACGACAAGGAGTGCAAACACAATGCCAACGTCTGTCTCATGGCAACCGATGAGGTACTTGATGATTTCTCCTTAAACACTCTTACCTATGATGATTTGGAGAAAGCTATTCTTGAATTGCATGAAGAGCACAAAGGTGTTCGAAATAAATACAAGAAATCTTTTAAAGAGGTTGAAGCTCTTCAACTTGAAGTAGAGAGGCTCTCAAGCATCATTATTGATGTGAAGGGAAAATCTCCTGCTTCTGACAGGGATGAAATAGAGTCCTTGCGACTCAAGTTTCAAGAATCTCTTGACACCATCAAGAAAAAGGATGATGAGATTCAATCCATGAGAAGCTCTTATGAATTTGCTATGCACAAAGTTCAAGATGCTAATAGGAGAGAATATGACACTTCTATTAAGTATAATGATCTTCTTATGCAGTGTAAAAAATTTGGTAATAAGGACACTACTCACATGCATGCTCCTAGACATCTCCACACTCACCACAATGCTAGGCATACTTCATACATGAACACTACACACGAATCCTTTCCTAACACAAGGAAAGGACCATTTGTTAAGAAAAACACTTCGCATCATGCTTTTTATTATCATCATCACAATACTAATGCTAGAGCTCCTCGTACTAGAGATTTACACATGCATGATTCTCACATATCTTCTTCTAAATCCTCTATGATTTGCAATTACTGTGGCTTACATGGACATACGACCAATTATTGTCATACAAGGAAACTTGTTGACAAGAAAGTTTTTATGTGGGTTCCTAAGACTAACCCTCAAGGACCCATAAGATCATGGGTACCAAAATGTTCATCTTCAACTTATGTTGTAGGTGAAGAGTCCTTCTCATGCTAGAAGCAAGTGGATTCTCGATAGCGGTTGTTCACGGCACATGACCGGGGATGCTTCATTATTTACAACGCTATCGATGAAGAAGGAAGGACACGTCTCTTTTGGTAACAATCTCAAAGGTCACATTATAGGGAATGGTAATATAGGTTCCCCTCCTTATCCTTGTATTAAAGAATGTGTGTCTTGTTACTAATCTTAAACACAATCTTTTTAGTATTAGTCATCTTACCGATAATGGTTATGATATCAAGTTTGTTAAGCTCAAATGCTTCATTACCGATAGTTCTAATGGATCTATTGTTTATGAAGGGATTAGAGAAAACAATATCTATGTTTTATATCTTGTTGAAGACACTAACAATGACAGGTGCTTAGTTGCTAAAAATGATGAGAGTTGTCTTTGGCACATGAGGCTTGGACACGCCAACATGGATACCATCTCTCGTCTTGCTACCAAGAAGCTCGTAAGAGGACTCCCAAGTATCCCATTCAAAAAGGATATGGTGTGTGAAGAATGCGAGAAGGGTAAGTTAACAAAGTCTTCCTTCAAATCAATCAACTCTGTGAGTACTTCTAGACCCCTTCAACTTATCCATATGGATCTTTTTGGGCCTAGTAGAGTTGCTAGCCTTGGAGGCAAGCTTTATGCTTTTGTTTTAGTTGATGATTTTTCAAGATTTACTTGGGTTATTTTTCTTGCTTGCAAAAGTGATACTTTTCGTAAATTTGTTGCCTTTTGTAAACATATTCAAAATGAGAAAGGTTTTTCTATTAACAAAATTAGAAGTGATCATGGAGGAGAATTTGATAATGCCGATTTCAAAAGATTTTGTGAAAAGAATGGTTTTGGTCATGATTTTGCTTGTCCACGAACTCCTCAACAAAATGGTGTTGTGGAGAGAAAGAATAGAACCCTTGGCGATATGGCCCGGGTTATGTTAAACCAATATAAGCTCCCCCAATACTTTTGGGCGGAAGCCATTAATACGGCATGTCATGTTATAAATAGGGTCTTGATTAGACCTATTTCTAAGAAGACTCCTTATGAGCTTTGGTTTGACAAAATTCCCTCTATTGATTATTTCAAAGTTTTTGGTTGCAATTGTTTTATTTTGAATACCAAGGATAACCTAGGCAAGTTTGAAGAAAAAGCCTATGAAGGAATATTCCTTGGATACTCTACTCATAGTAAAGGTTTTCGTATTTTTAACAAAAGAAGTCTTGTTGTCGAAGAGTCAATCAATGTCTCGTTTAATGAACTCAACTCTTCTACATTCTCCTCTTCCGAGGATATTGATGACATCTCATTTGGGTTGGAGAACTCCTCTATTGAAGATCGTCCTTCTTAATCTAATAATGAAGTTGTGACTCCATCAAAAGAGTCTCCTCCTCTCGAGCCTCCTCAAAAGGATCTCCCAAAAGAATGAAGATTTGTTACCAATCATCCTAAGGAGCTTATCATTGGAGATCCTTCCTCCAGTGTTAGCACTAGATCCGTCACTCGTGATCTTTGTGCAAATGTAGCTTTTATCTCTCAAATAGAGCCTAAAAATGTTAATGATGCTTTTCTTGATGAGTTTTGGATGATAGCTATGCAAGAGGAGCTAAATCAATTTGAGCGAAGCAAGGTTTGGGAACTTGTCCCAAAACCTAGCAATCATTCCATTATTGGAACAAAATGGGTGTTTCGTAACAAACTTAATGAAGATGGGTTAGTGACTCGTAACAAAGCCCGATTGGTTGCTCAAGGCTATAACCAAGAGGAAGGCATTGACTACGACGAAACCTATGCTCCGGTTGCACGTCTTGAATCCATTCGGATGCTTTGTGCTTTTGCTTATTTTAATGACTTTAAGCTCTTTCAAATGGATGTTAAGAGTGCTTTTCTAAATGGTATTATTAAAGAGAAAGTTTATGTTAAACAACCTCCCGGATTTGAAGATTTTTAATTTCCTAATCACGTGTTCAAACTCCACAAAGCCCTTTATGGCCTCAAACAAGCTCCCCGTGCTTGGTATGAGCGCCTTAGCTCTTTTCTTGTTTCTTACAATTTTTCAAAGGGGAACGTTGACACAACACTTTTTATTAAATCCCATAATGGCACTCTCTTATTGGTTCAAATTTATGTCGATGATATTATTTTTGGTTCTACTAACAACACACTTTGTGTAGAATTTGCTAAAGTTATGCATGAAGAGTTTGAAATGAGTATGATGGGTGAACTTTCCTTCTTTTTGGGGTTACAAATCAAACAAGGACCCAAAGGAACCTTCATCAATCAAGCGAAATATACAAAGGACCTCCTCAAGCATTTCGACCTCGACTCATCCAAATCAATGAGGACTCCTATGGCCACAACGACAAAGCTTGACAATGATGAAGATGGCACATCGGTCGACATTCGTAAGTATAGAGGTATGATCGATAGCTTACTTTATTTAACTGCTAGCCGTCATGATATCATGTTTAGTGTTTGCTTGTGTGCACGATATCAAGCCAATCCAAAGGAATCACACTTGTGTGCCGTTAAGAGCATTTTTCGTTATCTCAAAGGCACCATTAACATGGGTCTTTGGTATCCGAAATCCTCATCCTTTGAGCTTTACGGCTTTTCGGATACGGATTTTGTCGGATGCAAGATTGACCGAAAAAGCACTAGTGGCACATGTCAATTCCTCGGAAAGTCTTTGGTATCGTGATTTAGTAAGAAGCAAAATTCTGTTGCTCTTTCAACCACTGAGGCCGAGTATATTGCGGCTGGTTGTTGTTGTGCACAAATTCTTTGGATGTCACAAATACTTTTAGATTATGGCATTTCTTATTCTTGCACCCCTATTAAATGTGATAACACTAGCTCAATCAATCTCACAAAAAACCCGATTTGTCACTCACGCACGAAGCACATTGAAATTAGACACCATTTTCTTCGTGACCATCAACAAAAGGGAGATATTCGTCTTGAATTTATTGATACTACCTATCAGTTAGCCGATATTTTCACCAAACCGCTCCCGGAAGATCGCTTCACCTTCCTTTGCCGTGAATTAGGCATTTTATCCTTTGATCCAAAATCCCTCTCGGCCGGCACACCGACGGTATACAGCGGTATACCGGCGGCATGCCGTTTTTTC
The DNA here is from genome assembly GCA_029216955.1 of Iris pallida. Taxonomy (NCBI): domain Eukaryota; kingdom Viridiplantae; phylum Streptophyta; class Magnoliopsida; order Asparagales; family Iridaceae; genus Iris; species Iris pallida. The sequence continues at coordinate 21,576,983 of JANAVB010024399.1, forward strand.
GATTCAGAATTAGGTTCTGTTTCGAAACTCGGCATACCGTCGGTACACGTCGGCATACCGCCGGTATGCCGGATGGAGGCGAACAGGATTTCAAATCCAGTTCTGGGCCCACTTTTATTCCTTTCTCCTTTTATTTTTCTCTACCTTCATTTAATTCCTTCTCATCCATCACATCCCTATTAATTACCCTCTCATCTTTCCCACTCATAACTTCCCATCTCTTCACATTCCCCTTTTTACTCCTCTTTTTACTCCACCTTCATCATATCCAACCCACTAACCATTCATATCCCCCCATTACTCCCTCTACAACTATTCCCAACCCACCCTCCCAATTCAAATCCATCATTTCATCTCCCTCCTTCTCTATTAAAACCCTTTTTTCTTCTATCTCTTCTTCCTACTCTCTCATCCACTCCAAAACCCTAACCTTCCTCTATGGCCAATCCGAAGCGTCCCCGCTCCTCCTCCTCCTCCTTCTTCAACCCTTTCATCCCGGTGGCTCAACCTCACGGGTATGACCAACGGGTCTTTACCAATTCCTTGGCGGTCGAGTTGTGGTTCCAACACTTCGTTCATCACAATGTCTTCAAAGGACGAGCGATAAATTGGAATCTCTTTCCCGGCCATGTCTCTTTGTTTGACGAGGCCGGACTCTCCTCCCTCCTTCGACGTCAAATACCCGTCTACCCCGCTGCCGTCCGTCTCTTCTATTACAACTTGGTCCCGGACGACGAGCACAACGCCATTCAGTCCATGGTTAACGATCGGCACTTCCGTCTCACGTCTCGGGATATCAGAAACATCCTCGGCATCCCGGACAGAGGGGAAGCCTTGCCGTCCTTGGCTGCTCTTCACTCCTCGGCGACGTCCCCCTTCGACGGGTTCTGCCGTATCATCTGCAAGGGCCCCAACCCTCCTGCTATCCCGGTCCTTTCCGCACAGCTGGAGCCGTTTTACTACGAGCTCCATAGGATTGTGTGTCATACACTCTTTTTTAAGGGCAAAAACTACGACACCATTATCGGCGATGCCCTCGTGTGCATGTATTATCTTTATACAAGGAAGTCCTTCTCCTTCCCGAAGACTCTCCTTCTTCTCTTCATGCGTGTCATGCCAGCGGGAGAGCAGAACCTTTACTACGGCTCCCTCATCACTCTCCTTCTGGAAGCCCGGCAAGTTGATCTTTCCCTTTGCTCCTCGGATGGCGTCCCTTCCTATCTCGCTGTTTCCCTCTCTTTCAGTGGTACCTCCACTTCGCGTGCTTCCTCCTCCCAAGAGCCACCAGCTTCCACTTCTGCTGCTCCCGCATCTACTCCTCCTGCCTCCGGCCGATACATGCCGCTGACTCAGCAGCACTTCGACATGCGCATGGCCCAGGCAGAGGAACAGATGAGGGCTCATACTCGTGGCCTTGGGAATCTGATTCAAGCTCGTTTTCATGATCAAGCATATTTTATCCAACGCACCATTCAAGACCGGGACATGTATCTGGATCTCAATCTTCAAGATCCAATGTACCAGGGTTCGCGCTTCTCCTATCCCAATGCCTATTGGTTCATGTACCCGGACGACATTGATCCTTATGGTGCCTTTCAACAAGCTCAGGATGGTGGGGACGATCCGGCGGACGATTAGGGGTGGCTTCCCTTTAGGTGATGGTCTCGAATAATGCATGTTCTAGTTATGTGTGTTTGGTTTATTTTTATGTTCTGTCCTTTGCGGTCCTTCGGGGACCTTTGTGTGGTTGATCCTAGTACTTTGCAGTCCTTCGGGGCCTTAGTTTATGTCTGTCTCTTGTTATCAAACTCTCGTACGGAGAGTCTTTTTATTTATCTTTTGTACTATGAACATCTTACATGTATTAAGCTTTCACTTCTACATATAAATACATGCTTTTTATTCTATACTCTTGTTCTCATTATTGCTATTTTTTTAATTTGTTTTTCCATCTTTGACTAAGTGACAAAGGGGGAGAAAACGTATTGAGGGGGAGTTGTCTTCCTACGGGGGAGTTACTCCCTGAAGATGCTATCTCTCTATTTTGTCAATTATCAAAATGGGGGAGATTGTTGGCACATTTTATTTTGATTATTAACAGCATCTTCGTAGTTTAGTTTTCTGTATCTTCAGATTCAAATATTCTCAGAAGCTCCACTACATGAAATACTTCCGTTCAAGCACAATCATCTTTTACATTGAAGACTGAAGCAGTTACCGGCGTTCCTTGCATAAGACGGCGTCCTCCTGCTTAGAGTCTTCGTGTCTGTACAAAGTCTAGGTATATCTGTAAACACCTAAGGACGGATGACAAGTAAAAGATCAAGTCAAAAATCAATTACCTATTGAGCGGCATACCGGCAGCATGCTTCGGCATACCGACGGTATACCGTTTTTAGTACCCAGAAAGTTGCTGTGATAAATTGTCGGCATACCGACGGCATGCTTCGGCATACCGATTTTAGTGTCCAGAAAGTTGCTGTGACAAATTATCGGCATACCAACGGCATGCTCCGGCATACCGACGGTATACCATTTTTAGCGACCCAAAAGTTGCTGTGACGAATTATCGGCATACCGACGGCATGCTCCGGCATACCGGTGGTATACCGTTTTTAGCAACCCAAAACTTGCTGTGACCAAACGTCGGTATACCGACGGTATGCCGCTGCATACCGACGGTATACCGAGTTTCAAATATTTGGTTTTTGATTTTCTCTGACTAGCATTAATGGCCGCATTTAATGCTCTCAAACGGTCATTAATATGACCGTTACTATTTGGCCGGTATACCGACGGTATGCCACTGCATACCGACGGCATGCCGGTCTGCCTGTATTCAGAAGCATTAAATGCCACCAACTCTTGGTTTCTCTATAAAAGAAAGCCCTCTCTCTCTCTTGAGGCCTTTACCAACTCTTGCCATAAATTTTCCAACAACCAAGAGCTCCACCATTAATAATCTTCAAGGTTTTAATTGTCATCCTCTCCCAAAGTGATAGAGTATTTAAGAGTTGTAAATTTCGATCTTCATGTGTTAGAAGATCAACAAGTTTCTCTTCTCATTTGATTGAAGTTGGCGAGCCTTCGTAAGAAAACTCGTGTGTTGAAGTTGGCGAGTCTTCGGATCCAAACTCGTGTTGAAGTTGGCGAGTTCTTCGGATCCAAACTCGTGTGTACTATTTGACTAAATAGTGGATTTAAGCCGGAGAGAGTTCCGGGACTGGATTGCCTCAAGCGAGAATACCAGGATACATCTTGTGTTTGATCTTCTCACTCTTTACTTTTATTTGTCATATATTGCTTCTGTTGTACTAGTTATTTTTTATTTCCCTATTCACCCCCCCTCTAGGGTTCTACAGCCTCGTCGCCGGAGCCACCTTTTCCTCGCGTCGCACGCCACCGTCCTTTCCTCCCGTCCTCCGCCTCCGGCTCCACCGCGAGCGCCGGCTTCCCCATCTCGGCGCCACCGTCGCGTGAGCTAAATCCATTTTTTCTCCCGAGCCATCTCCTCCGTCCGTACCTGCCGGCCTCCCTCAGCGTCGAGCGGCCACGGCCACCGCCGACGCCTCCTCCTCGCCTAGCCCGCGTCCGCCGAGCCGCCTTCCCTCGATTTCCCCTTTCTCTCCACACCTCCCGCTCTCTCTCACCCTCTGTCTCTTCTCTCTCCTCTTTCTTAACAAATGACAGTAGACACCGACTGTCTTTTCTTTTTTGTGGTTTTTTTTGTATTTGTTTTGTTTTTTTATTCATTTCTTTTTTTTAGTATCTGTTGTTATTATTATTATTATTATTATAATTATTATTAATTATTATTATTATTATTAATATTATTATTAATAGTTCTCATATCTGGGGTTACAAATTTTGCATAACTGTATAATAATTTGTGTATAAACTATTTATATCATTAGCATGTATATGGTTGTAAATAATTTCATTAGTATTATTATTCTTCATATTATTTTTATTATGAATATTGATGTTGTTACTGCTAAAACTATTTATTTGCTAAAATTATTATTTTTGGAATTTCTATGAAATTATTATTATTTTCCAAATATTTTCAAAGGTAGTTTCTTTTTGTAAAAATTTGTACTTTGACAAAATTTATTTATAGCCTAAACGATTTATTTGATTTTTCTAAAAATATTGATCAATAAAATTTGTCACTAAATTGTACTAGAAATTTCTAGTTTATTAATTTTGGCTAATAAAAACATATAGTTTTCTACTAAAATTTTATTTTGACAAACTTTGGATTTTAGACCTAAAATATTTCCTTTAGTTTTTATAAACATATTTATCAATTATATTTTTGACAAAAATTCAGTTTTTAGTCTCTAGATTTTAGGTGCTTATATAAAATAAATTGAATAGGAAAAATATAGGCTAATTTTCTAAAGTATTTTCAAATAATTATCTAAATTATTTTCTCTTAAAAACAAATTATGATTCTTAGGATTTATCTAAAATATTTTAGGTTATAAAAAAAATATAGTTTTCAAATATTATAAATAGTTTTATGGAATCTTATATATAGTATCTATCTAATTTCCTTTGATCATTCTTATGTCCATAACTAGGCCCATTACTCCTTTTTCCTCGCCAATTCTATCATTCCTCCTATCGCCCTAACTAATTAGACTACTATAGACCCGATGGAACATGCTGTACTATTTTCGGATGTCGTCTTGCGTAGTTGTAACACCGGAGTCAATCTTGTGCCATCATTATTGTACCACACCAGGCAGCTCAACAGGCGTCGCAACAGGCAAGTATACCTTGCTAATTAACTGTCAAATTATTTATTTTCTGCATTATTTATTTTGTTTCATATTGTTAGTTTCCGTTGATATAAACTGCGCGTCCAAGCCATACTTGGGTGCAAGCAACTTTATTAGTCGTTACTTTATTTTATGTATGTTGACATAGTGTTAGCGGACTACCTTCTTGTTGGGGGATATCCTTATATCTTCCTTTGGCTGTGATACTCACACTACACGGTTTGAGATATGTTACTAGGGGCACGACTTATTGACTAGCTATCTCTAAAGTCGTGTGACGGTAGATGATCGTAACTGCTATGACTTGGGTTTTAGAGACTCAAGCAGTTACAAAACTGGACGAGCCATGGACATGACTTGAACAGTATGGGAAATATTGGGGGAGGACAGTCGCTAGTGCGTATGGGAATCCAAACAGGTAAACCAGAGTCTCCGGATGGAACTGTGGCAATATATTTGCAGATATCCTCTGACGCTTTGGACGTTACGGCCGGATATAGATGACTGGATGCCAGTTACGTACACATAGCCTAAAATCCTACCCATGTGCATGAAAGTTGTCCTCTAAATTGCATATTAGGCGGTTAGAATCTCCTTTGCATATTTGTGTCTAGAATAGTCTTTTATATATTATTTTATTCTGACAGTTCATATTAGCATGTTCTTTCTGTATCTTGCTATGTCCGTCTGAGGACCTGGTTTTTCCCCAGGTGTGTGTTCATGTCTTCCGCAGGTATCCTAGCCAAGGCTGTGTTCTTCTCCATTCCTTCGAAGACAATTGCGCTTGGTTCGTCTTGCCATTTTATTGATCGATTCTTGTACATTTCTTTCATTGAAATAGTTGGTAGTGGATTTGTCTCCGTCCAACGATTGTATCATAAATATTCGAGTTGATATTTATATTATTATTCTTTTCATTGTGGATGAGATTTATTTTGTCTTGGATTACTGCATTTTACAGCTTATGTATTAATACGAGACCTACGTACTTCATATGTATACAGCTGGCATGTTTACGTTCCTAGTCCTACGTATATTAGGACTGGGGCGTTACACACACTATGGACCATGGGGTGTTATGGAGAGCATGCACCAAAAAATGAATGTGTTGAGAGTGGCATGCACCCAAGACTATGCGTCTAAGGGCATGCGCCCACATGCATGCGCCCACATGAATGAGGCAGGGGGTATCATAGAGAGAAAATAGTTTTGGGAAGGCATGCACCTAGAGCTATGCGCCCAGGGCTATGCGCCCACATGTATGTGCCTGCATGCATGCGCCCAAAGGGTGGAGTCAGGGTATCTTGGAGAAAGTCAAGAGACTCACTATATGACAAGTGGGCGCATGACAGTGCCTATGCGTCCAAGGAAGGAAACATGGTGCACTGGTGCGCATACAAAACTATGCGCCCAAGCCAGGGAGGGCCTTGGGGCTATGCGCCCACTAGAGGGAGTAAGGGAGACTTGGGTGCGTATATATGGCTATGTTCCCAAGGAAATGTGCAGTGGGCGCATAACAATTCTATGCGCCCAACACTGTGTATTTTCCCCAACCCGAGAGCACAAGTTCATTGAACCCATGAACTTCTCAAGATCATAAATCAATCAAAACAAATTGAAATCCGGATTTTCATAGGTCTAACTTGAGTAAAATTGAATTCCCTATAACATAGAACAATCAAAACTTGAAAACAAAGAAGTTTGATAGATCAGAACGCAAGAAAATCAAGTTTTGCATAAACTTAGATCTACAAAAACTAATCCTTCAAAACCAAAAATGCCAAGTACTAAATAGCCTTAGAATCATGTAGGGAAGATAATGGAACAACAAAAATGTAGTTCCTCCATAAAGGAAGCCAGCACTTGCCTTTGGAGGGGGAGAGGTTTTAATGGAGAAGAAGAAGATATGAGAAATAATGAAGAGAGAAAAAGTGTAGTTGGGTTATAAAGGGCTGGTTTCATCTTGAACCAATTTGGTTCTAACTAAGCCAAAATAAACCAAGCCAAGCTAAACCAAGTTAAAACAAGACCACACCAAGCCAAGCTATGCTAGACAAGTAAAAATACGGGTCGGGAGTCCGTACACATATACTGAAAATACGTATAACGGAAAACGGGAGTGACAGTACGAGGAAGACAATATCCTCTATTTATACCTTTTCTTTACTGGAATAATATGCGCATATGTACAGAAAATACGCTGTCTTGACGCATGAGAATGGATAGGTGCATAGGCCTTATGGGTTAGTGGAGAGTGAACGTGTTCGAGAATCATGTATAGCTCGCCACATATTTTGAGACATGCTGTACGAAACACTGCCATATCAGCACACAATTTCTTTACCATAGATTAGCTATGCGTCAAATAATTTTAGACGCATAGTATCTGACTGCTTACTGCAGATTATATCTGTACAACGTCTTAGAAGTAGCCACATGATACTGTTATAGATGTAGAAGTAATAATGACAATGACGTAACTACTGCATCCTCCTTAGAATTTGTGAACTACACACTGCCCTGTTTGTCATGACAAAAGGTTATGCAAACTTTTTGTATATTAAATATAAAAAAATTACAATCGATTCCTAAACAGGTAATCTAAGTACAAAGTTTTCTGAGGAAGTATGACAGTGGAGATCGAGCAATGCATCAGCTCCTTTACTCCATTGACGATCTGACGATGAGTTGAACTTGCTCTGGCTTTCTGGTGCTTGTGATTGGAACTCTGGGGTTGCCAATCAAGAGGATACAGAATTTGTGAAGATTTCAAGGCCTCTTTATCGAAGGAAAAATCCTTCTATTTATAGGGAAGCATATATACGATGTGTATAAGGATTGTGCAGGAACACTGCACGTAGAGATATGAGAGAATCTCGAAGTTGCACGGTGAGGGCTATTGCTGAGCTGACACATGGCGGACGCTGGGTTTCTCTTTTATCAAGATCTTGGAAGAATTATCAACATGACCGAATAAACGACACGTGGCGTGTGTTTATTCTTGATTGGATGAACACAAACGAATGCCTAACACGCTTACTGACAAGCTGTCATCACGCTTAGTTTTCGACATTAAATGCCTTGAGTCGTCGCTTCATTAAAAGTTGAGCACAGCTCCTCATTTCTAGGGAACGATCATCATGATCTTTACTCTTAATTCCTACGTCATCCGAAGAGTTTTCTCGTTCTTGAAGCATTTTGTCTTCTTTTGCTAACGTGGCCGTACCCTATAAGTAGGGTCTATTAGGAGAGAGAAAAGCTTTCTGTCTTTCTTTTCTTCTCACAGAAGCTTTTCATCAGAGTCTTCTTCTTCTTCTTTCAAACCCTAACTTTTTCCGCCATGGTCCCCAAGAAATCAAGAACCCCAAAAGCTCCTGCGGCGAGCTCCAAGAAGGCCAGTGGGTAAGTGGCTAGCCCCAGACTAGCGGTAGTGAGTGCGAGAAAGACTAGAGCATTGTCGGCAAAGCAAGTTGGAGAGGTCACGACGAGCACTCGACATGCCAAAGGGAAGCAGTTGGCTTTCGAAGCCGTCGTCATTGAGTATGCTCCTATCGTAGGAGTCTCAGTGCACGGAGACGTGCGGCCATCCGTTGCTAGTAGATGTCTGACTGTCATTAATTTTTTGATTCGCTGATGCATGTGAGCATCGACTCTTAGACGTACGGCCCCAGACTAGGTTGTAAAACCCATAATTTTTGATTTTATTATTTTAATTGATTTAAATGATTGCTTGCTAATTTTTTATTATTATTATAAAATTGTTAATGATTAAAAATAATAATATAAATATTGGACTTTTGTTTGTCTGGCCCAATTCCGAACCCGCACCCGAGATCCGAACCCATTTCCGAACCCGAATCCACCTTCGGATTATTCTTATAAATTAAATATAGTAAAGTAACTAAATAACTAATAAAAACAAAACCACTTATTTTAAAACATTTAACTTTCTCTCTCTCATTCTCTCATTTATTAACTCTCTTTTTTTCTATCAATTCTCAGTAACTCTCTGAAAGGGAAAACCCTTCCTTTTCCTTCACGACAAAATCGCATGGCCGATCCTTTCCCCTTCCCGTAACCACCCAGTTCATTCTCTCCTATAAAACCACCATCTTTCTCTCCTTCTCCATCATCCCTCTCATTTTTCCCAAATTTTTCCCCTAGCCCTAACCCGAGCCCCAAATTTCTTCCGACGATCCGAGCTCAGGCGAGCCCTGACCGAGCAGCCTTCGCCGCTGTCCCGCAGCCCAGTCCGATCGCCTCCCAGCACCGACCGACCGCCCCTGTGCGGCGCCACCTTAGCGGCCTCCCGTCGCTGCTGTTTCCGACCCCGAGCACCCGATGCCCCGCCGGCGCCCTCCCAGCGCGGCCGACCCCTCCCAGCGCGCCCGACGCCGGCGCACCCCCGGCTCTCCAAGCCCGACCCTTCGCAGCGGACCCTGACCCCCTTTGCCGCAACCCCGGCGTCCCTTTCTTCGTCAGCGCTGTCCCGAGCCGCCCGGCAGCGCCCGTGCGCGCGTTCTCCGGCTGGCCACCTCCGCCTGTGGCCGTCCCGGTCAGCATCAAGCTTTGCCGAGCCAGCGAACCCCGCTTTCTCCCCGGCTTTTCTGAGTCCAGGCGTGCCTTAACCGGACTCCAAGTCTGTCCCTCTTTCCGGTGACCCGCAGTCCCGCGGATCTGAACCCAGCGTCGTCCCGAGGTTCCCGGTTTCTGTCCGGCAGAGTTTCGGGTTTTCTGTTACAATTTGGATCCCGTCATTTCTATAAACTTGCATCTGAGAGCTCTAGCCGAGCAACCCAAGGTATAACCCCTGTCCCGTTCCATTTTTATTCTGTCTATGATGAGATTGGTCCCCGATTCCCTCCCGGAAATTCGGTTTTAGCGACATCGTAGTTTAGGAACCTTCGGAAAGGTTCTGTTGGTTGTTTTGTTTTTCCGAAACTTTCGGAAAATGGATTTCTTAATATTTTGGGCTTTCGGATTTTTTCGGTAGCGTGCTGTGATGTTTTGGTTGGATTCGGACTTCCGAATTCATTTCGGGTCATTCCGAATCAATATTGGAAATGTTATGGATATTTTTATGTGTATATATTTTGGGATTCCCTGGTTTGGGATTTGCAGGAATATGTTGGCATATTTCCCAGTTTTTGGGTTGACCAAAAACAGAGGAGATGCTGCCAGATTTTTTCGTAAATCTAATTATATTTTAAAAATATTTTAAAATGGATTTCGGAAATATATTAAATATTTTGATTTTGGGCGACGACCGTATCGGTCAATGGGCCCCGGCTAAGTGCAAACGAAACTGGCTACGCCCGGACGTTAAGACATTAGCCTAGTTGACGATGGACCATATCTGAGACTCGTTATTATTTAATTTATTTCTATTATTTAATTTACTCATAATTAATTATAGGAAGTTTAGAACTAACGACCGTTTCTGTCTTATTTTAATTTATGTAAATAAATTGTAATAGGCATAAGCCCAGCTGGTTGTTGGCTCTGTAACTTGTAAATTGGTAGTGTAAGATTTTGGTTATTTGCTGATTTTGCGGGTTTTTGTAGCATACGCATAAATCTGATAATAGTTATTTTCATATAAAAATTAATAAGTTTTTTTCACATAATCTACAAATTTTAATATTAACAAACGATCATGTATTTCTCACTAAAATAAGAAATTTAGTTTTTTATTTATAGTTACTAAAATACAAAGTTTTAATCAATTAAATTAGTATCGACGAGTTTTCCAAAATATAAAGTTTAAAACGATCTTTCTCTCGTTATTAATTCCACGCACCAATAATCGTGTTTTTGTTCGTGTTTATTAATAAAGAATTAAAATGGATTAGGACACAATTAGAGATTTCAACTAGTATAGTTAGCTTGGTAACCCTGGATTCTGAGTCAATTTCTCGAATGTAGGAATTCGAGGACGATCCTAATTTCCCATATCGAAGTCTTCAATCTTTTCAGTCCAGTCCATTTTGAGGCAAGTACAGTTTGTGTTAGTTTACAATTATTTAGTAATCGTTTTAATGCAAGTTTAAACCACGATGCAACACGAAACTCCCTCTGAGAGCACTGACTGTAACTACTGTAACTGTTTGGGGACTGGGGGAGTAGTGTAATGTATATGACCACATCCAAATTACTGTAACAACTGTATTAGCTTACCCCTCATACACACGGGGATAAGCCAAATCCTTTACTGTAACAAACCCAAGCCGGTCATATTTTATTGCCTATTCACATCACAGAACTGTAACTGTTTTAAAACTATAACTGCTTAAATTGTTGATTTCAAAATTGTTTAAAAGTACATGATTCTATTATTATTTCAATTGTCAAATTAGCATAAATTGTACTTTGCTCCCTCATGACTGGAGATAACATTTTTAGGTGATTTGAGTCGTCGAGGATCTGATGTCTAACTCTGGTCCCGCAGAACCTGGAACCCAAGATCAGTAGAGCTGGATAGTAATTTATTTAGTAACCAATGTATCAAATATAGTTGTTGTATTTCAAAAAAAATTTTAAGTTGAATAAAAGATTTTTATATTTGTTAGAATTTATCTGCATATGTTTCACTACTGAATACAGCTTACTGCCGCCGTCTCAACAACGTTGCAGGCTGGGCATGATCCGATTCGACCCAAGAAATTGGGACCGGGTCGTGACATGTTTTTAGTGGTGGCCCATGCAGGTCAGATCTGTAAAATTAGTCTAGTCAACTTAGCCTAGACCATCGCACAGTTCTGTAACTTGACCTAGGGATAGTTGAGACTTTAGGAAAAACATACTTTAGAAACAACTAAGAACATTTAGATGATATACACCATGTTACATTATAGGGCCGAAAAAAAATTATTTTCTTAAATATCTATTTTTGCCTGCTTATAGATTCGTAGGATACTTTGTTTGTGTTTGTACCTAAACCTTATCTAGATTAAGTTGATTGTACCTTTGACTGTCCCATGACTTTCGAGATTATTTTTCCTACCATAATTTTTAGGTTCTAGTATACTTTAGGATTCATATTCTTTTTGGAATAAGGTTGAATTTTTCAATCTTCTTCTTCTTTATCAAACCTAATTTTAACTTCTTCAATGGTTGATCAGATCTTACTTCTCTACCTTTAATTGAAATCTTGATTCGTTCGCTATGTAGAATTTCGAATTCTCTTAGCAACCCTGATAAATTTTTATCTACCTATATATATACAACCATTATCCAACCTTTTGCCTTGATCTCCTTTCCAATTGACTAACTTTCTCGGAATCAATCCGGAATTAAATTCTTCTGGGACCATTAAACCTCAAGGTCAGTTAGAAGAATTAAGTTCAGTTTAGTCAGTTCATGATTCTCTTAAAGGAGTTATTTTCAATTTCAATATTGATTGTTATCTCCTAAGTTTTTCCAAAGACCGAGAATATTCTCATCTATTGATTTCCTCCATTCATCTTGAAACCCTACTCTCTCTATGCAATTTCTTGATCAAATCAAGGCCTAGAAAGCTTCTATGATCATGAAGCAGGAGCGGTCAGAAAATTGATCACATTTTGAATCCATTCTATCCTTAAATTTCCTTTAGTCATGGAAAAATGATTATAATTGAGTTGTCTCAAAGATATTTCATTCTTTGCTAGACAATCTCGACTTAACTTCTTTTCAATAAGACTTGCCTTCTCTCAAATTTTCAATTTTCCTTAGTTGTAAAATTATTCTTAAAATTCTGTATTCCCTAAGTGATTTATCAGGAATATTTTAATTGGTCTTTCTTACTTAATCCGAAGCTGTGATGCTTCTATCTTACCTTGTGTCTAACCCAACTATTCAAATCAAGGTTGATCGTTTTATCTTTGGAAAAGAATATCGAAGAATAGATACTCCTCTTGATTTTAGCCCCAGTCTCTTGAATCTCAAACACATATTTTGATAAATCCCTTAATCTCAGAAGAACAGTCATTTACATTTTCCATCCTGTTTAGAACTTTAAACTCGTTTGAATTTTTGAAATTCCTCTGAAATTCACATGGACAAAGCTGAGGAAATATTTAGCAACCTGACATGACTCCGCACATTTACGTGATAGTCATTTATCTGAATTATGGAAAACTGCAAGTTTACTGCAGCTAGTTGTGCACTGGCGAGGCATAAACTCTAAGTTAAAATAATGACAGGTAATCGTTATGTTTCCAAATATTATTGAGACTTTGTTCTATGTTTGCTTAGCCATGAAATGGATAAAGTTGGAAGATTACTCGGTAAACTAAATTATTCAAGTTATGGAGTCAAAAAATTCATTGCAGTCAGGTGTACACTGGCGAGGCATGAATTTGAAACAAAGTGACTTGAAAATAGTGGTTTTCAAATATTAATAAGACTATATTCATATCATGATTATCTCCAATCATTCTGAGGATTTGTATTCTAGCATTTGCTCCCACTTCCAGAAATATTTTATCGGATTATATTCTTGTCATGGTTATTTTAAATCACTCTCACTATCTTAAAATCGTACCACTTGTTGATTCTTTCTGAGTCATAAACTCCTATACCTCATACCAGTTTGAATAAAAAAATTGTCCCTCATTTCGAAAAATTACATTATCTCTTGTTTCTCAAATAAATTGATGTCGTATTTTATGACCTTTTTATTTTTTTTTGATCTTATTTTAAAAACTTTAAACTCGTTATGATTATTTAAATTATATCTCGATGTTTACTCATGATTTTGATCACAACAAAATATTCTAAACTCTATCTAGAAGATTCTAAACATGTTTATTTTTTATCTTTATATTTAGCAATCATGCCTCGAATCTGATTATGTCTGATGAATTAAATTGGAACGATCTATTGAAGGAACTTATGGAGTACATGAAATATGAGATAAATATTAGTGATTGAACTTAAATCTAGGAAGGGATATATTAATATGTGAATGTTAAGCAAATGGACAATGTGGATTAGAGGTAGTTAAATGATAAGTATGGAGATGCACTATAGGAAGATGCATGCATGATGAATCAGGAAAGGGACAATCGAAACAAGAAACTATGGAGTTAAGATGTAACTAATTAAGGTTGTAAACGTATGAATTGAAGGATGCAAAAGATTACAAATCAGAAACCATAGATAGAAAAGTTATAAATAATACAAGGTGGGAAGATTTTAATAAGATTTTTACAGAGAAATATTTAGTCAAATGATACAGTAAAATCAAGATGAAGGATTCGAGCTTAAGCATGATAATTAAATTTTGTTGAGATTTCGGGGTCAAATATGGAAAATGAGGATTTAGAATCAAGATATACACATGTTGATGAAAATAGACATCTAAACAAATTACAGAGCGATCACGTATGGGTAATGAATGATAAAATTTTTCTAATCACGACAAATTGGAGTATAGAAGTATGATGTTGGATTCTAAAATATGATATTGGGTTACCGAGGCTTGATACTGAAGTATTAAGACAAAACGAAGTGTATAAAATCATAGAGTTAAATTTTGTATAATTTAGCAAACTGAAGAAAGTAGTTGGAGGAAATATTATATGTATGAAAAATGTGGAAGACCAAATTTTCAAGATCGTGACGGTACTTGACAGAAATTCATAATTATGGTTAGTGACTATGTTTCTAAGGAGGGAAAAAAATTATTTCAGAATATTGGATAAAAATTGATAGACATATTGCACTAGATTGATCTGCTATAAGATAGTAGTACAGTTAGACATGAGGCTACTGAGGAAGAATACTTAGACTGGTTAAGGCATGATTGCATGATTGTACCCCTAACACTGTCTTAATTTCGAGGACAAAATTTTCTAAGAAGGAAAGGTTGTGAAACCCGTAATTTTCAATTTTATTATTTTAATTGATTTAAATGATTGCTTGCTAATTTTTTATTATTATTATAAAATTGTTAATGATTAAAAATAATAATATAAATATTGGACTTTTGTTTGTCTGGCCCAATTCCGAACCCGCACCCGAGATCCGAACCCATTTCCGAACCCGAATCCACCTTCGGATTATTTTTATAAATTAAATATAGAAAAGTAACTAAATAACTAATAAAAACAAAACCACTTATTTGAAAACATTTAACTTTCTCTCTCTCATTCTCTCATTTATTAACTTTTTTTTCTCTCAATTCTCAGTAACTCTCTGAAAGGGAAAACCCTTCCTTTTCCTTCACGACCAAACCGCATGGCCGATCCTTTCCCCTTCCCGTAACCATCCAGTTCATTCTCCCCTATAAAACCCCCATCTTCCTCTCCCTCTCCATCATCCCTCTCATTTTCCCAAATTTTTCCCCTAGCCCTAACCCGAGCCCCAAATTTCTTCCGGCGATCCGAGCTCAGGCGAGCCCTGACCGAGCAGCCTTCGCCGCTGTCCCGTGGCCCAGTCCGATCGCCTCCCAGCACCGGCCGACCGCCCCTGTGCGGCGCCACCTCAGCGGCCTCCCGCCGCTGCTGTTTCCGACCCCGAGCACCCGACGCCCCGCCGGAGCCCTCCCAGCACGGCCGACCCCTCCCAGCACGCCCGACGCCGGCGCACCCCCGGCTCTCCTAGCCCGACCCTTCGCAGCGGACCCTGACCCCCTTTGTCGCAACCCCGCCGTCCCTTTCTGCATCAGCGCTGTCCCGAGCCGCCCGGCAGCGCCAGTGCGCGCGTTCTCCGGCGGGCTACCTCCGCCTGTGGCCGCCCCGGTCAGCGTCGAGCTTTGCCGAGCCAAATAACCCCGCTTTCTCCCTGGCTTTTCTGAGTCCAGGCGTGCCCTAGCCGGACTCCAAGTCTGTCCCTCTTTCCGGTGACCTGCAGTCCCGCGGATCTGAACCCAGCGTCATCCCGAGGTTTCCGGCTTCTGTCCGGCAGAGTTTCGAGTTTTCTGTTGCAATTCGGATCCCGTCATTTCTATAAACTTGCATCTGAGATCTCTAGCCGAGCAACCCAAGGTATAACCCCTGTCCCGTTCCATTTTCATTCTGTCTATGATGAGATTGGTCCCCGATTCCCTCCCGGGAATTCGATTTTTAGTGACGTCGTAGTTTAGGAACCTTCAGAAAAGTTCTATTGGTTGTTTTGCTTTTCTGAAACTTTCGGAAAATAGATTTCTTAATATTTTGGGCTTTCGGATTTTTCCGGTAGCGTCCTGTGATGTTTTGGTTGGATTCGGACTTCCGAATTCATTTCGGGTCATTCCGAATCAATATTGAAAATGTTATGGTTATTTTTATGTGTATATATTTTGGGATTCCCTGGTTTGGGATTTGCAGGAAAATGTTGGCATATTTTCCAGTTTTTGGGTTGACCAAAAACAGAGGAGATGCTGCCGAATTTTTTCGTAAATCTAATTATATTTTAAAAATGATTTTAAAATGGATTTCAGAAATATATTAAATATTTTGGTTTTGGGCGACGACCGTATCGGTCAATGGGCCCCGGCTAAGTGCAAACGAAACCGGCTATGCCCGGACGTTAAGGCATTAGCCTAGTTGACGATTGGACCATATCTGAGACTCGTTATTATTTAATTTATTTCTATTATTTAATTTACTCATAATTAATTATAGAAAGTTTAGAACTAACGACCGTTTCTGTCTTATTTCAATTTATGTAAATAAATTGTAATGGGCATAAGCCCAGCTGGTTGTTGGCTCTGTAACTTGTAAATTGGTAGTGTAGGATTTTGGTTATTTGCTGATTTTACGAGTTCTTGTAGCATACGCATAAATCTGATAATAGTTATTTTCATATAAAAATTAATAAGTTTTTCTCACATAATCTACAAGTTTTAATATTAACAAACGATCATATATTTCTCCGTAAAATAAGAAATTTAGTTTTATATTTATAGTTACTAAAATATAAAGTTTTATTCAATTAAATTAGTATCGACGAGTTTTCTAAAATACAAAGTTTAAAACGATCTTTCTCTCGTTATTAATTCCACGCACCAATAATCGTATTTTTGTTCGTGTTTATTAATAAAGAATTAAAATGGATTAGGACACAATTAGAGATTTTAACTAGTATAGTTAGCTTGGTAACCCTGGATTCTGAGTCAATTTCTCGAATGTAGGAATTCGAGGACGATCCTAATTTCCCATCTCGAAGTCTTCAATCTTTTCAGTCCAGTCCATATTGAGGCAAGTACAGTTTTTGTTAGTTTACAATTATTTAGTAATCATTTTAATGCAAGTTTAAACCACGATGCAACACGGAACTCTCTCTGAGAGCACTGACTGTAACTACTGTAACTACTGTAACTGTTTGGGGACTGGGGGAGTAGTGTAATGTATATGACCACATCCAAATTACTGTAACAACTGTATTAGCTTACCCCTCATACACACGGGGATAAGCCATATCCTTTACTGTAACAAACCCAAGCCGGTCATATTTTATTGCCTATTCACATCACAGAACTGTAACTGTTTTAAAACTGTAACTGCTTAAATTGTTGATTTCAAAATTGTTTAAAAGTGCATGATTCTATTATTATTTCAATTGTCAAATTAGCATAAATTGTACTTTGCTCCCTCCTGACTGGAGATAACATTTTTAGGTGATTTGAGTCGTCGAGGATCTGATGTCTAACTCTGGTCCCGCAGAACCTGGAACCCAAGATCAGTAGAGCTGGATAGTAATTTATTTAGTAACCAATGTATCAAATGTAGTTGTTGTAATTAATAGTTGTTGTATTTCAGAAATTTTTTTAAGTTGAATAAAAGATTTTTATATTCGTTAGAATTTATCTGCATATGTTTCACTACTGAATACAGCTTACTGCCGCCGTCTCAACAACGGTGCAGGCTGGGCATGATCCGATTCGACCCAAGAAATTGGGACCGGGTCGTGACACCAAAGGGAAGCAGTTGGCTTCCGAAGCCATCGTCATTGAGTAAGCTCCTATCGTAGGAGTCTCAGTGCACGGAGACGTGTGGCCATCCGTTGCTAGTAGATGTCTGACTGTCATTAATTTCTTGATTCGCTGATGCATGTGAGCATCGACTCTTAGAAGCGTCGCCTTGAAGATATGCTGATGCTTTTTCTTGCTGATGCGCATGGGCGCAATTCTTCGGAGTGGTGTTCCGAAGATGTGCTGAAGCTTTATTAACTGACGCGCATAGTTGTTACTTTTTACAAAGTAACGACTATCAATGTGCTGAAGTTTTTGTAGATGCGCAGCCCTTCTCCCTGCGCAGTTCTTTTTACAAGGTACCTGCACGGGTGCTTGTTGGTTGACGCGTGGTGCACTTTGATAGTGCCAGCGTGGATGTTTGCGTAATGACAGTGCGGATGCTTTTCTATCCTGGCACAGTGCTTTTGCTCTCTGTTTCTGCAAAAAATATTTTGTGTCTTTCTGACACTTTGTTTATGTGCAGTTCCTGTGTCTGTATCTTTTTTGGGGATATCCTTTTGAAAGCGACGGTCTCTGCCTCGGGCATAAATATTGACGAGGGCTCACCACTCCCCTCAGGCAGCTGATTGCCCAAGGTCAACCAAAAGGGCAACTAGCCATGATACATGATCAACAACTCATATACTTCTGTCGTATGATGGATCGAGGCAAGTTGTCTCTCCCTTCTGATCCCGTCAAGATGCTGAAACCTTCGTTTTTCTTCGACGATCAGCTGGTCTTGGAACATACCAAGCTTTTCGATATAAATAAAAATTGGTACTTTGAGAATGATGGTCTCCCTTTGTACGTTCCGTTGATCAATCGACACATTTCGCTCTCAGTTTTCTTATGCTTGGCCGAGAAGCATCTTATGAAATGGGATCTGACCTCGAAACGAGGGGGTTTAATGTTCGACCATATCCAAGTGGAAGGGTACTCCAATCAGATCATTTTGACCCTAAACTTGAACCTAGTCTAGACTTAACCATATGAGACTAGAGAGGGGCAATTAGGACATTTTCCATTGGCCCTAATGGACTCTTTATGGCAGCCACCTTTAGGAGAGAATGATTTATTTCATTCATTACAATCTTGCCTCTTTTATTTTCCTTTTGTTCTTCCCCAATTTTAGAGAGCCTACCCATTGATTTGATCTCCAAATCAAATCATTCCTTCACCAAACCTTCCCTCAATCATTCTCATTCTCCAAGGGAAGGGTGATACCAAGGATTGGAAGAGGAGTGCAAGGAGGGGTGTCCACTTTGAGGGATCTTCGTATCGGGGCCGTGTCCTAAAGGATTTCATTGGGATTCCACTCCCAATAGGTAAAACCCATCCTCTAAATCGATTTCCTTTGCATATAAATTAGTTTTGAATCCGTAGGATCCATCCTCATGCATGTGTCCCATTTAGATTCAAATTTGAGGCCATTTGGAGCTCTCTTGAGGATTTTAGATATGTGTCTTATGTCCTACTTGATAGATCCCAAATTAGGACACCCCATGTGTATGTATGTATGATAATAGTTTAAATAGATATTAAATTCAGTTCTATAATGGTTAGAGAGTGGATTGATCTTAGTTAGGATGGTTAGAATGAGTTTTATTTGGATACCTATGTTTGTATCCAAGTATCTTGGCCTATATGTGTTCTTTTGTCAAATCCGTCATAATTTTCATCCAAGTTTTTATTAACCAAAGCAACTTAGAAATGTCATAACTTTTAGCTTAGAACTCCGATTTATCTCCCGTTTTTTTTAAAACAACCGTATCGAAGTTAGCTTTCAAATATATATTTTAATAATTCAAATTCTTTCTATAACTTTCTGTAGAATTATTTGAGTGTCAGCTGTACGAAATATGAATATGTTTCGGTATTTTCGCGATTCCGGGAGCTTCCGGACATGAAAATGCGATCCGTTTAAAGTTTCGAAAAGCTAACACAAAGGGCTACGACATACTTTAATCCTAGAATTTAGTGAATGCCCAATTGGTACAGTATTGGTTTTAAGTAGAAGAGTGACTATACGATATATGCATTTTGTGTAACCTATGAGCCTATGTAGTATGGATATTAAATGAATATAGAGTATGTAATGCATGATATGTTAGATGAATAAAATGATATATATATTTTCTTTACATTAATGTATATATATGGTTGAATGCAAGCATGTAGGAATGCAATTAATATAATGCATATAAGCAATGCATGAATGAAAGAATGATATATAATGTATGCATGAAAGTATATAATGAATGCTAGATATGAATGCAAGATATAAATATAATGATAGATATGAATGCATAATGTATAAATATTGTAATGCAATATATAATGATAACATGTATGGTAATGTAGAGTATATGATACAAGCATGAATGAATGGAGGAAATACATGTATATAGGTAATATAGAATGTAATATATGAAAGAAATGAATGATAATATATAACATGATATGTAAGGTAATACAAGGTATGAAATATATGATGTGTGCATGTTTGTATGTCTCTATGTTAATGTATGAAATGATATGAATATACAATGTATGCATATGTATAAAACATGTAGGTAATGCATAGATGCATGAATGAAATAAATGTTTGCAATATGTTAATATAAATACAAGTATCTAATATGCATGAATGTAAGTATAATATAATACAAGTATACATATATGTATCATGTAAATGTAATATACATGATATGTATGTATGCATGTATACAAGGTAAGTATGTGTGTATGTATGTATTTCTATAAACTGAGTTAACCTATAACCTTTTACACACATGCATTCATACACCCTTTGACATCATGTATCCCATGTCACATACACCTACCTATCACTAAATTTTAGAACACTAATACTTATCCTTTCACACACATGCCAAACACACACATACTCACTTACTCTTTTACCTCTCTTTCTCTCTCTCTATATATATGTATGTGCCTATATATATAGCTTTCCTATATATATCTATGTATATGAATATATGAATAGTGATGCATATATATATATATATATATATATATATATATATATATATATGTGGGATGTACATATAGTTAGCCTATATGTTATGAGTGTACTATAATATATTAGATATATATATTGTTATGTGTATATGTGTTTATGGTTTGGCTTAGGCATGATATAGCCTATAGCCTAGGGCTCTTAGCCTATGGTGTGTCTGTTTGCCTAGTGAGAGTTTAGTTAGACTTGTTTAGTCTTGATTAGGCCTAGAATAGACTAGTTAGACTAGTATAGACTTGTTTGGTTTAGGTTTGACCTAGTTGACCTAGTTTGACTAGTCTAGTTGACTAGAGTTGACCAAAGGTTGACTTTAGCCTAGATTGACCCTAAACTTCATGTAGATGCATTATAGCAGTCTATTTCCTTATTTTAGACTTGTTGTGACTTGTACTGTTCTATAGGAGACAGACACCACTCCTCGGACAGTATATTCTCTTCGGACATTCAGGATACCAGGCGAGTACATTCTCTGATCATTTCATATCCTGTTTAGAATTATTTTCCTGCTTTAAATTACTTTACTTGATACTATAACGTTGGTAACACGGATTGGTACTATATGGATCTCTTCTTGAGATGTTATCCTTCAGGAGCATCGGATATTACATGTTCTGTGCGTTTCACTTACATTGTGTATCACTATGCTTCTTGGTTCATTGATCACTTGTGACATGTACTCTCATGATCACAGAGTCTCCTTGAATCACCCATTTATGGGCATTCCTAGAATCACCCATTTATGGGCATCCATGTATCACCCCTTGTAGGCCATTGCATGGAATCATAACATAACCTGGCTGGATCCTTGTGTATTGATTGGGGGTACGGGGGAGTAGAAGTAGACATGTGAATATTATCCAAGTAGTATCTCATCAGAATCACTCCGTAGTGTCTCATCAGAATCTCCTATGCCATTTACATGTCTATATTGTACTCTGACTCACTAGCTACTGTTAGTTCTCTATGTATAGTAGATATTTTTATTATAGTTCTCTCTCTGTTTACATACTGTATTTCTTTCAGTACCTGTATTTTACTTTACTGCATGATTATATTTTCTAACCTGCTATGAACTGTTGAGATGTATTGTGCTCGCTCCTGTCCTGATTGAACCTGTTGATAAATTTTACAGATAGCCTGGAGGTTGCCTGCTAGCCTAGAGGAGACACAGTAGAGGTTGTATAGATAGCTAGAGTTTTGCTTATAGCTTATTTTCAGTTGTCTTGAGTTGTATTTATGGATTACTGTATTTGAGATTTTGAGGTGTTTCTTGGTTGTGTATCTTAGACACTTAGACTTCTATCTGATGTATCTCTTTGTGGATTTCATATTTTATCTATCTTCCATTATGCTCTACCTTAGATGTGATTGAGTTTACATTCTGCTATGTCACCCCCATTCGGGGAGTATAAACTGCTTAGCCTTATACTGTTAGATGCATGAGACCTAGGACAGCGTTCTACCGCCGACACTGCGGCGTGGGCTGGACGTACCCACGTCTCGTGCCCTTACTCTAGGGTGCGGGTCGTGACACGTTTTTAGTGGTGTCCCCTGCAGGTCGAGATTCGCATTAGTACGATTTCGTAGTAGCGCAACGACTTAGCTGTACTACTACGAGCCTGCTATAGGATATAAAAATTAAGATGTTAGGATGAGAGGATACTCAATCACTGTTAGGATTCCTTGAGAGATTCCTGGGATGACCCTTGAGAATCTCATTTTGAACTCTGATTTAAACTCCCTTTCCCTTATTTTGATTCACCTTTTTCCTTGATTTGAATTTGATTTTGGTGGATACATTGTAGAACTTTGAATCCTGGTATTAGTTGATAATTTTGATAAAATTTTGTAGTTGTTGATTTTAATTTTGTATTTAATATTTTTAAATTCAAGGCACTCAATCACACTTAGGATTCTTTGAGAGATTCCTGGAACGACCCCTGAGAAACTCATTTTTGATTTTCAATTGGAATTCCTTTTTCCTCTTGTTTGGATTCACCCTCATTTTTTGCTATTGAATTTGAGCTTGATGGGTTCATCTCGTTTGAACAGATGAGAAAGAACAGATCTTCATTACTCCTTCTTGCCATTATTTCCTTGCATTCTTATTTTCTTCTTATCTTAAACTCTGTCTAATTACACCAATCACCCATATCTTATCATCTCTACCAGATGTACCTCAAAACCCTTGAATCTTCATATCTTCTGCCTGGAAAAGACTGAAGAAGTGATGTGAATCATGTAGCTCAGAGGAGACATAACTGATTATTATATGATGATCTAGAGAAAATCAAAATGTGGAGTGTTCAATATTAAAACCTTGAGATAGAAATGTGGTAAAGGTTTCGAATAGAATTAAGAGATGTACACTACCAATCTGGAAACAATCACACTTAGGAAGATTTTGGGGTTTTGAGATAGTTTATATGTGTATTCAAACTGATGAGGATATTCAAGGTCAACCTAGATTTGAGAACCTCGAAACTCTGGTTATTGATTCTTGGAAAGTTTTACCCCAAGGCTATGTAGAAGGTTAGTAATAGAAAAGAGAAATTAATTGCATTCAATAAGGATATTGAACAAGATATTGCAAGGAAATGACTAGGGATAGAGGGAACATAAAGTTATAGAAATTTACAGATTGTTGTGGAAATTTTTTTTTAGGAGAATAATATTCAAAGGTGTATGTCGAAGAAAATACGAAAGTTAATTTTTTTTTGATGGAGGATAAGTTTTGTAAGGCCTAAAGGTATTTAAATTAAATAACACGAGGAGAACCATTTGAACAAATTCAAGGGATTCGTAAACGGGATTTAGAGGTTTCGGGCCAAATTTAAGACAAGGTGAAAGAATTTGGAAATTTGAATAAATGGTTAATGTTGATTCCTAAATGTGAAGGCTATGCTTCATGAGTAATGTTTGGAAATTGGAAATTGCCTACAGTAGTCATGGTAAAGGCTTAGGTAAAGGTTAAATTTTTATATGGAGACTGGTGAGGTAAGGATACGATTGGCAAGTTATGACCAGATGAACTTAAGGGTATCAGAAACAGATGATTAACTTGATCTTCCTTATCGTGTGCATTTATTTACCACCTCTTGAACCCCCACTTTCTATTTTGAGATCCTTTGACGTTCCTTATCGTGACCTTGACATTCGGAATGTAATTAGCTGTTACCCTCCAACAAATCTTATATGCAAGACCTAGACGAACTCACCTTCGTGTAGGTATATCATGTCCCACTAAAACCCGTCTCCTTGTACTCTATTTTCTTGATATAATTTTTTGGTCAAATGGCTAAACTATAACCTCTACCATGATACTGAATTATTTCTGATTTCAATTAGAGATCCAGCCTTGACTCAATTCCTTCGACCCGACATGTGATGATGTTCTGCTTGATTCCTTAAATGCTTAACCCTGTACCTTAACTTGATTGCTTGACCCATTTAGTTAAGAATCTGGACTATGTATCTTCGTTCATCACTACCACCCTTACTTATATCCTATGCTGCTAATTATCCTTAGTTTTACAAGCTTATCCTTTTCGAGCTTGATCATGACATATCTTATTGGGTGCGCACCCACTAACATATTGTCTAATCAGAACCGGCGTATGACGGTCTGATCAATCTATTGCGTTTTGGTTCACTTTTTATATTAATCTACGTGGATGGAGACATAGTTAAACTTGCCCTAGAATCTTATCCGCAACAGCCTTGACAATTCTCCTTGGAATTATTTTTATCGCCTATGAACCTCGTATTTGTATCCAGTTGAATTAAATTTAATCATGACCTAGATCTTCATCATTGGATGCTCATGCTCATACTTGATTTCATTGATTCCCCATCTTGCCCAAATCTCGAATTATCCCAAAATTGACCAACTTATATCTTGTCAAGACAAAATCTATTTGTGATTTGTTGTGCCTAAATTTTCAATTTTTACCATTTTATGGAATAGTAACCTTTTAATAATTTCTCAGTTGTTTGTTAATGACTAATTTCTTATATAGGATGGTAGACAACCCTTACAACCTTGATGGTTGTTGTTCCCTTATCTTTCCAATTAGGACACCCTAGATTGATTGTGTGTTGATACCATAGTACTGTTTTGACCTAGAATGACCAGTGCACCTAGGTGAGACTTCCAACTGCAACAGTATGCTCTGACCCTGTATGTTATTCCTTCAAATTGCATGGTTTAGATAAAATTCTTAGGACCTTGATTGTCGGGAAATAGGGATGTTACCCCCATTAGTATCAACTGTGGATATATATATATATATGTTAGTACTTGATGTGGGGAATGTTTGTTTATAAACCTGTAGCTTATGAGATTTATAGTATCAGCCCTGATAGGATTGGGAAGTTAAGAGCTAGCCTATTATAAAGTTTCTCTTTTTGCTAAATTTTGGTTGCCAACACTTAGGTAGCTAGCATAGGTAAAATCCTAAGAAGTTGACCAGCGGATGACCAAGTACTTATGATGTTGAGAAAATTGACTAGTGATTGACGCTTGACTATGTATGACCTAGAAGGGGTACGATCATCTTAATTTTGAGGACAAAATTTTTATAAGGTGGGTAGGATTGTAACACCCAGTTTTCCAAATGAGGGTAATTTTTAAATTTTATAATTTTGATTAATCGATAATAGGATTTAACTCATGTTGTGATTTTTGGTAATTTTTTTAATCAATTTAAAACTATTTAAAATGTTGAATTGTGATTTTGATGGTTAACTAGTTAATCCCTAGTTTTGCTAAGCTTAGAGACTAACCATGACCATGGGGACCTAACCATGTGATTAGAATAACTATTACAACTTTTTAGGCTAAGGGTATTTTGGTCATTTCGTGACTTTTGAATTATTTAGGATTTTGATTAATTGGTGAATTTTAGATTATTTTAATAATATTTAAATTGATGTATTATGATTTTGGTCATTTTTCATATTTTAATATTTTGGGAAAATTTTACATTTTTAATATTGTTTTTATTGGATTTGTTTAGTCGGGTTTGAGTTTCGTCTCGTTCCGACTTGTATTGTGACCCGGGTAGCTTGAACTCTAGATGGGACCCAATATTAAGTTAAGCATGGCTCACAAGACCCAACATTAAGTTAGTTAATTAAAGTAATTTTTATAATGTTAAAATGGTTAAGTTAGAGACTCAAAACTAGATCATTTTGACCCCAAACTTGAACCTAGTCTAGACTTAACCATATGAGACTAGAGAGGGGCAATTAGGACATTTCCCATTAGCCCTAATGGACTATTTATGGCAGCCACCTTTAGAAGAGAATGAATCATTTCATTCATTACAATCTCGTCTCTTTTATTTTTCTTTTGTTCTTCCCCAATTTTAGAGAGCCTTCCCATTGATTTGATCTCCAAATCAAATCATTCCTTCACCAAACCTTCCCTCAATCATTCCCATTCTTCAAGGGAAGGGTGCTACCAAGGATTGGAAGAGGAGTGCAAGGAGGAGTGTCCACTTTGAGAGATCTTCGTATCGGAGCCGTGTCCTAAAGGATTTCATTGGGATTCCACTCCCAATAGGTAAAACCCATCCTCTAAATCGATTTCCTTTGCATATAAATTAGTTTTGAATCCGTAGGATCCATCCTCATGCATGTGTCCCATTTAGATTCAAATTTGAGGCCATTTGGAGCTCTCTTGAGGATTTTAGATATGTGTCTTGTGTCCTACTTGATAGATCCCAAATTAGGACACCCCATGTGTATGTATGTATGATAATAGTTTAAATAGATATTAAATTCAGTTTTATAATGGTTAGAGAGTGGATTGATCTTAGTTAGGATGGATAGAATGAGTTTCATTTGGATACCTATGTTTGTATCCAAGTATCTTGGCCTATATGTGTTCTTTTGTCAAATCCGTCATAATTTTCATCCAAGTTTTTATTAACCAAAGCAACTTAGAAATATCATAAATTTTAGCTTAGAACTTCGATTTATCTCCCGTTTTTTTTAAAAGAACCGTATCGAAGTTAGCTTTCCAAATATATATTTTAATAATCCAAATTCTTTCTGTAACTTTCTGTAGAATTATTTGAGTGTCAGCTGTACGAAAGACGAATGTGTTTCGGTATTTTCGCGATTTCGGGAGCTTCCGGACATGAAAATGTGATCCGTTTAAAGTTTCGGAAAGCTAACACAAAGGGCTACGACATACTTTAATCCTAGAATTTAGTGAATGCCCAATTGGTACAGTATTGATTTTAAGTAGAAGAGTGACTATACGATATATGTATTTTGTGTAACCTATGAGCCTATGTAGTATGGATATTAAATGAATATAGAGTATGTAATGCATGATATGTTAGATGAATGAAATGATATATATATATATTTTCTTTACATTAATGTATATATATGGTTGAATACAAGCATGTAGGAATGCAATTAATATAATGCATATAAGCAATGCATGAATGAAAGAATGATATATAATGTATGCATGAAAATATATAATGAATGCTAGATATGATTGCAAGATATATATGTAATGATAGATATGAATGCATAATGTATAAATATTGTAATACAATATATAATGATAACATGTATGGTAATGTAGTGTATATGATGCAAGCATGAATGAATGGAGGAAATACATGTATATAGGTAATATAGAATGTAATATATGAAAGAAATGAATGATAATATATAACATAATATGTAAGGTAATACAAGGTATGAAATATATGATGTGTGCATGTTTGTATGTCTCTATGTTAATGTATGAAATGATATGAATATACAATGTATGCATATGTATAAAACATGTAGGTAATGCATAGATGCATGAATAAAATAAATGTTTGCAATATGTTAATATAAATACAAGTATCTAATATGCATGAATGTAAGTATAATATAATACAAGTATACATATATGTATCATGTAAATGTAATATACATGATATGTATGTATGCATGTATACAAGGTAAGTATGTATGTATGTATTTTTATAAACTGAGTTAACCTATAACCTTTTTACACACATGCATTCATACACCCTTTGACATCATGTATCCCATGTCACATACACCTACCTATCACTAAATTTTAGAACATTAACACATATCCTTTCACACACATGCCAAACATACACATACTCACTTACTCTTTTACCTCTCTTTCTCTCTCTATATATATATGTATGTGCCTATATATATAGCTTTCCTATATATATCTATGTCTATGAATATGTGAATAGTGATGCATATATATATGTGGGATGTACATATAGGTAGCCTATATGTTATGAGTGTACTACAATATATTAGATATATATATTATTATGTGTATATGTGTTTGTGGTTTGGCTTAGGCATGATATAGCCTATAGCCTAGGGCTCTTAGCCTATGGTGTGTCTGTTTGCCTAGTGAGAGTTTAGTTAGACTTGCTTAGTCTTGATTAGGCCTAGAATAGACTAGTTAGACTAGTATAGACTTGTTTGGTTTAGGTTTGACCTAGTTGACCTAGTTTGACTAGTCTAGTTGACTAGAGTTGACCAAAGGTTGACTTTAGCCTAGATTGACCCCAAACTTCATGTAGATGCATTGTAGCAGTCTATTTCCTTATTTTAGACTTGTTGTGACTTGTACTGTTCTATAGGAGACAGACACCACTCCTCGGACAGTATATTCTCTTCGAACATTCAGG
Source organism: Iris pallida (assembly GCA_029216955.1). Taxonomy (NCBI): domain Eukaryota; kingdom Viridiplantae; phylum Streptophyta; class Magnoliopsida; order Asparagales; family Iridaceae; genus Iris; species Iris pallida. The sequence goes on from JANAVB010024399.1 coordinate 21,605,429, forward strand.
ATACCAGGCGAGTACATTCTCTGATCATTTCATATCCTGTTTAGAATTATTTTCCTGCTTTAAATTACTTTACTTGATATTGTCACGTTGGTGACACGGATTGGTACTATATGGATCCCTTCTTGAGATGTTATCCTTCAGGAGCATCGGATATTACATGTTTTGTGCGTTTCACTTACATTGTGTATCACTATGCTTTTTGGTTCATTGATCACATGTGACATGTACTCTCATGATCACAGAGTCTCCTTGAATCACCCATTTATGGGCATTCCTATAATCACCCATTTATGGGCATCCTTGTATCATCCCTTGTGGGCCATTGCATGGAATCATAACATAACCTGGCTGGATCCTTGTGTATTGATTGGGGGTACGGGGGAGTAGAAGTAGACATGTGAATATTACCCAAGTAGTATCTCATCAGAATCACTCCGTAGTGTCTCATCAGAATCTCCTATGCCATTTACATGTCTATATTGTACTCTGACTCACTTGCCACTGTTAGTTCTCTATGTATAGTAGATATTTCTATTACAGTTCTCTCTCTGTTTACATACTATATTTCTTTCAGTACCTGTATTTTACTTTACTGCATGATTATATTTTCTAACCTAGTTTGAACTGTTGAGATGTATTGTGCTCGCTCCTGTCCTGACTGGACCTGTTGATAAATTTTACAGATAGCCTGGAGGTTGCCTGCTAGCCTAGAGGAGACACAGTAGAGGTTATATAGATAGCTAGGGTTTTGCTTATAGCTTATTTTCAGTTGTCTTGAGTTGCATTTATGGATTACTGTATTTGAGATTTTGAGGTATTTCTGGGTTGTGTATCTTAGACACTTAGACTTCTATCTGATGTATCTCTTTGTGGATTTCATGTTTTATCTATCTTCCATTATGCTCTACCTTAGATGTGATTGAGTTTACATTCTGCTATGTTACCCCCATTCGTGGAGTATAAACTGCTTAGCCTTATACTGTTAGATGCATTAGACCTAGGACAGCGTTCTACCGCCGACACTGCGGCGTAGGCTGGACGTACCCACGTCTCGTGCCCTTACTAAAGGGTGCGGGTCGTGACACCTCCATATATCAAGGCCTGAACGGATTATATCTTCACAAAGCATCCATCGATGCCGGAGCAGGTTCATTTTACCGTGCGCTTGGCATATACTGCTGACGAAGTGGACGATTTGATGGCCGAAGCGGGGGTCTCTGCTCCCTCAGTGGATGCCGAGGGAAAGCCCACCTCTACTGTTCACCACTAGTTTTGTTAGAATCTGACTGTTAAGTCCAAAAGCAAGCTTGGCCGCTTTTTTGATGATATGTTTGCGGAAGGCCGTGGTTCCGGGAGGTTCTGGGCCTGTAGGACAGATTAGTCAGAAACTTATTCTGCCCGCTGTGAGGCTGGCCTTCAAACATTCCTTGGATCTGCTGTCGGCTATGGCATGTAACATCTTGCACGGTGTAATGCCCCAGTCCAAAAATACTTAGGACTAAGTATGTAGACATGCCAGCTACATACATATGAAGTATACTCTAATATGTGGAATCCTCGTATGTATACATAAACAGTAAAATACAGTAATCTATGACAACTAATCTCATCTATAATAAGATAATAACTGTATAATAAAAACTAACTCTGAATTTGTCATTTATACAAAAGTTGGGCGGAGACAGATCCACTACCAACCATTTAAATGAGAGGAAAAATACAAGGTAATGATGGATAAAAATAGTAAGGGACGATCCAAGAGCAATCCTCCTCGACATAGAAGGAAAGACCACGATCTTGGCTAGAGCACTTGCGAAGCATCATGAAAATCACACACCTGGAGAGATCACCAGGTCCTCAGAGGGACGTAACAAGATACAAGAAAACACCATGCCATATAAACTGTGATATATAATAGAGAGTAAAAAGGAAATGCATACAAAAGGATTCATGACCATTCTACTGTGAATATGCAGTTAAGATACAATCCTTCGACGCATGAGTCCTGGCTGATAATAGGATCCGGTATAGTCCCATCTTGGGCACCAGTGACCGAGCACATAACGTTCAAGAATGTCAGTGGCCAACCTGAGGGGGTAAGCATACCCGTATCTCCAGCTGATCTTCCGGGTTACAAGGGAAAGTGTAATAGAAGCCCATACGTCACGTATTGTTCTCCCCACCCAATGCCTAGTATCGTCATCACCATGACTAATATGAACCTCTAGTAACTGCCAAGTGTACTAGTATACAATTCTATTGGCAGTTACTCCTATCCGTCGTACGCCTCAGACGTATCGGTGGCCAGCCGACTATGCGAGTACGTGTCCTACATGTCAAGGTCGTAGAAGATATACCAATACCTCATCATCAATGGGTGGTCACTAGGCTAAGTCAATGTAAGAGAATAAAACAAAACAAGTAAAACGATAGATATAGTCATTTGCACCCAAGTGTGACTTGGACGCACAGTAATATAATACTAACAATAGATAAGTAATGCTGAATATAAATAACTAAAACTAAGATAAGGTAAATCAAAGAGTAAGGTGGCAAGGTATCTTTCCTGGCGGTGTGGGAATGGCAATCCAACAATCAAGTACGTCAGCAATGAATCTCAAGTCCAACTTTAAGAACCTTAGCTTTGATACCAATTGTGGGATTGATGGCACGTCTAGAGGGAGGGTGAATAGAGTCTAACGGAAGAAATATCCCTAATTAATAATTAATGCAGTTAAAGGCAATTGTAGAAAATAATTAAAAATAGTAAGGTAAAGCAGTAAGTAAATAGGGAAAAAGAAGCAATACGCAGACGCCGAGATTTATTTCTAGTTTCCCTCTGAGAGGACTAGTCCAGTCTCGAGTACTCCTCTTCGATATTAAATACACTATTTGAAATAGATGTTACACCGCGTGCTTTACTCTGAAGGACATGCCAACTTCTTAAATCGTAGTATTTTTTATTCGAAGCCCACGAACAAACTTTAACACTTTCTGAAAAACTTTTATACTCCAAGCTTGTACAACTTGAACACTTCTAATCGGAACACACCGACACTTAGAAGAATGAGAGTTGTCTTAGAAATGTGAAGATTGAAAAGCTCTTTGTAATAGAAAGACTTAGAATGAATAGAAAAGATGAAGAATGACATGAGTGAGTAAAATGAAAACCTCTTCTCTAATTATAGGTATGTTTGAACCATAATTCGGACAGAACTCGGTTAGGGCAAATGTTCAAAACTTTCAACGTTGGAGGTCCAAAGACTAGGTAGTCATTCTGACCAAGAGTGATTTTAGGTGACGAGTTGGGGGCGAGCTCGGTCCGAGTTCGACAAGGTGGATTTCAGGGATTATTTTGGTCCATAATGGCTTTTTGGATGTAGGTTTGGTTTGGAGAGAAAGGGTTTTGTTTTTGTGACAAAGAACTTCTAAATGCCAGCGATCCGACTCACAAAAATAACCTAGACTCAATAAATAAAAAATACAGAATAAAATATCAAAAGTTTGCTTGACGAGCTCGGCTGCATTCTTCTGTAGTCTTCTTGCTTTACGTATCAAAGTCGGAGTTTTAAGTCAATTATCGAAATCAGGTTGATCAATGGCTACATGGGCCAACATCCACTATTTGATGGTACAAATTACACCTAATGGAAAACACGGTTAAGTTTTTTCTTGAAATCTCATGACTTTGATTTATGGTCTATTGTTCTTAATGGTTGTACAAAACCTTCTCGTATTCAAATAGAAGGTGTTATAGTTGATAAACCGCATGACAAGTATACTGACGAGGAAAAGAAAAAGGCCAGTCTTGATGCCCGTGCAATTAATGCTTTATTTTGTGCTTTAGACAGAACTGAATTCAATAGGGTGTCTATCTGCACAACTGCCAACGATGTGTGGAAACTTCTTGAAGTAACACATGAAGGCAGGACTCAAGTCAAAGAATCAAAGGTCAACAGACTTACTCTGGAGTATGAGGCGTTCAAGATGAAGCCCAACGAAACAGTTACTCAGATGTACGAAAGATTTCTAGATATTGTAAATCCTTTATCCTCCCTAGGCAAAGAATACAGTAACCATAAAAAGATTCACAAACTCTTGCGAGCACTTAGAAAGAACTGGATTCCAAAGGCTACTACAATCATTGAAGGAAACGACCTCAGTACCATGACTCTTGAAGTACTCATGGGTAAGCTACTAACTCATGAACTGGAGCTACAAGATCTTGAAGAGCCTGCACCAAAAGAGAAGACGATCGCTTTCAAGGCTCAGCATAGAAGATCTGCTGAAGATTCTGATAGCAGTGAATCTGACGCTGAAGATCAAGCTCTCCTTGCAAGAAAATTCAAAAGGTTCATGAGATATGAAAAGAAGACAAAAGAGAATAATAGCGAAAACAGCTGGTATCAAGATGATGCTGCTGCTATGGTTGCAAGAAGAAAGGACATATGAAGAAGGACTGTCCTACACACTCATCAGCAAACAAGAAGAGCAAAAGTATGAAAAAGGGAACCTGAAAAGATCCACATCATGGAAGTACGCCAATACTAGCATATGGCATGAAAGTGAAGCCAGCGATTCAGAAGATGAACAATCAGAAGACGCTGCAAATGTATGCTTTATGGCATCCGATCAGGTACCTACTGAACCTATAGTTGATATATATGATGACTTCACCTTTGAGCAACTAGGAGAGGCCTTTAGTGAACTGTTAAGCATCTACAGAAAACTGTGTAGCAAATATCAGACCTCTATGAAGGTACTCAAAGAGTACAAAGGTAAAATAGGAAGACTAACCGACCAACTAGATGAGGTTAGAAATAATGTTAGTGAGTCTGGTGAGCTTTCTTTTGTCAAGCTCTTACTACACGAGACTACCAAGTCATCTGAAGAGAAAGACAAGATTATTGACCAACTCAAGGCAGATCTTTCTAAAGAGAAGAAAAGTCTTCAAAATGCACAAGTCCGAATGGAAGCATTTACTTCTGACTATACTAAGTTGTATGACACTTCCAAAAGATTGGAAATTAGTTTAGGAAAATAGCCTGAGTCTGCTGTTTCCTATCATAACACGTGTCACTTACTAAAAAATCGAAACATTTCCAAACTAAACACTGTCAGACCTAACCCTATCAAACCTTTACCCAAAAAGGTTATGCCCAAACAGGATAATAGGTATGCTTTCTTCTTTACTAGAAAACCTAAACCTACCAACCATGCACACCACTCAGCTTTCAATATTCAACATGCACAATGTTATTATTGTGGCCTCATTGGTCATATATCCTCTGTATGTAGAATCAAAAAGTTAGTAGATTTAAATATTTATGCATGGTTACCAAAAACTAACCAGTCAGGACCCTACAAAAAATGGGTACCAAGAGTTTCATCTGCAAACTGTTTTGTAGGTGGAACGCCCTTCACATGCTACGAGCAAATGGATCCTCGACAGCGGTTGCTCACGGCACTTGACCGGTGATGCTTTATTATTCGCAACACTGTCGAAGAAGAATAAAGGAGGATAGGTCTCCTTCGGTAATAATTTAAGAGGGTACATAATCGGTATCGGTGACATTGGTAAGGCTCCCTATCCTGTGATTAAAGATGTCTATCTTGTTACCGAGTTAAAACACAATCTGCTCAGCATAATCCATTTAGCTGATTATTGTTATGGCATTAACTTCGTCAAAGACAAATGTACTATAGTTGATAGTTCAACCGGTAGTACTATCTTTGAAGGTATCAGGAAAGACAACATATATGTTTTCTATTTGTTAGAAGATGCTAACAAAGCAGGTAGATACTTAATGGCCAAAAGCAATGAGAGTCATCTGTGGCATATGAGACTCGGTCACGCAAATATGGATACAATTTTAAGATTATCCACGAAGAAGTTAGTACGCGGTTTACCGAACATAGCATTCAAGAAGGATTCGGCATGCAATCAGTGTGAAAAGAACAAAGCTACCTGATCCATATTCAATTCAGTAAACGCTATATGTACTACTAGACCTCTACAATTGCTACATATGGACTTATTTGGTCCTAGCAGAGTTGCTAGCCTCGGAGGTAAGTTATATGCTTTCGTAATTGTAGATGATTATTATAGATACACGTGGGTATATTTTTTGACATGCAAAAACGATGCATTATCTGAATTTGCCACCTTTTGCAAGAAAGTACATAATAAAAAAGGTTACATGACCACTCGTATTCGAAGAGACCATGGTGGCGAATTTGAGAATGCAGAGTTTGAGCATTTTTGTGACACACACGGTCTTATGCACGAGTTCTCTTGCCCTAGGACTCCACAACAAAATGGAGTTATGGAACATCATAACAGAAATCTATCCGAAATGGCCAGAGTAATGTTAAACCAGTTTAGTCTACCGAAATACTTCTGGGCTGAAGCTGTCAATATAGCTTGTTTTGTTCTCAATAGAGTTTTAATTCAACCCAAATCGAAGAAGACTCCATTTGAGCTATGGTTTGATAGAATTCCATCTGTTTTATATTTTAGAATTTTTGGTTGTAAATGTTTTATTCTTAATACAAAAGACAATTTGGGAATGTTTGACGAAAAGGCCGATGAAGGTATATTTTTAGGTTATGCGACCAAAAGCAAAGGATACAGGGTCTTCAACAAGCGAACAATGATCATTGAAGAGTTAATAAATGTCACCTTTGATGAAATGAATCAAATGACAATCGATTACAATGATGAAGATCTCAATGTACCCAGCTCAACACCAGCTGATCCTCCAGGAGAAGAACCTGAAATTAGCAACCTTCGGAGTCTGCCAAAAGAACTAAAATTTACGGCTGATCATCCAAAGGATTTAGTAATTGGTGATATTACCAAAGGTGTAAGTACTCGTACATCCAGTGGAGATATTGTTTCTAGTGTTGCATTTATTTCATAGCTAGAACCCAAGACCATTGATGAAGCATGTAGTGATCATTTTTGGTTAGATGTTATGCATAAGGAATTGAACCAATTTGAACGGAATCAAGTTTGGGAACTTGTTCCCAGACCTATTGATCACCCGGTCATTGGCACCCGTTGGGTATTCCAAAATAAACTGAATGAGAATGGTATAGTAACTCGCAACAAGGCTAGACTCATAGCTCAAGGATACAATCAGAAAGAAGGTATCGACTACGATGAAACTTATACCCCAGTTGCAAGATTAGAATCCATTCGCATGTTATATGCATTTGCATGTTTTTATAATTTCAAATTATTTCAAATGGATGTCAAGAGTGCTTTTTTAAATGGTTTTATAAAAGAAAAAGTTTTTGTAGCACAACCTCCAGGTTTCACGGATTTTAAAAACCCTGATCATGTTTTCAAGTTGAAGAAAGCTTTATACGGTTTGAAACAAGCCCCTCGTGCTTGGTATGATCGTCTAAGCTCCTTTCTGCTTGACAACAGTTTTTTTAAAGGCAAGGTTCACACTACACTGTTTATTAAGTCCTTTAATGGCAAACTTCTTTTAGTACAAGTCTATGTTGATGATATTATTTTTGGATCTACTAATGAATCTCTTTGTCAAGAATTTTCTAAGTGAATGCAAAATGAGTTAGAGATGAGCATGATGGGAGAGCTGAATTTCTTTTTCGGACTGCAAATCAAACAAACTAACAATGGGACATTCATAAATCAAGCTAAGTACACAAAAGATTTTCTAAAGAAGTTCGATCTGGACAATGTCAAAACTATTGGCACTGCGATGGCAACTTCAACAAAGCTTGATATTGACGAACAAGGCAAACCTGTCGACACATGTAAGTATCGAGGTATGATCGGTAGTTTACTTCATTTAACTGCTAGTCGTCCTGATATAATGTTTATGTTTACTTGTGTGCACATTTTCAAGCTAATCCAAACGAATCATATTTGTGCGTTGTTAAGCGTATCTTTTGATACCTTAAGGTCACTTCGTCTGTTGGCTTGTGGTATCCCAAAACCACGTCCTTTGACCTTATTAGTTATTCGGATGCAGATTTTTCTGGATGCAAGGTTGATAGAAAAAGTACCAGCGGCACTTGTCATTTCATAGGTAAGGTTTTGGTCTCTTGGTTTAGTAAAAAGCAAAATTCTGTAGCCCTATCAACAATAGAGGCTGAGTATATCGCCGCAGGACGTTCTTGTGCTCAGATTTTGTGGATGAAATAAAACTTGGAAGACTATGATTTATTTTCACACACATTTCCAATTTCTGTGATAACACGAGCATGATCAATTTGACTAAGAATCCAGTGTGTCACTCTCGTACCAAGCATATCGAGATTCGATATCACTTTCTTAGAGATCACCATCAGAATGGAGAAATTGACTTTGTATACAAAGACACTGAGAATCAATTAGCTGATATTTTCACAAAACCTTTGTAGAAGATCGTTTCAATTATTTACATCGAGAATTAGGAATTTTAGATGTCAATAATATTAATCAATTTTGTTTTATTAATTAATTTATTCAATACTCAATAAACTATTTTTGAGACAAGCCTAAAAAGAGTCTGTCTGTCACCACGACTACGGTCGAAGCAAAGTGGTATTTAAGAGTTCTCTGGTGAACCTCCGTTAGCTGGGACAGTACTCCTACAGCTTATCTAAAACAGATCCTGAGTAAAAAATATTAATTTATAAAATAATATTAATTATATTAGTTGAAATTTAAAATGACTAATCTTGGAATTAAATATTTATAATGAGTAGATAAAAAGAAGTGGCCCAAAGTTTAAATCACAAACCCCTAAAAGAACCCTAGGCGAACTCGGCCAGAGTTCGGCCCAAGTTCGGCCAGAGTTCTGTTGGGGTGTGTGTGTTATATATTCCAGAACCCGAGGCTTCTTCTTCCTCATCTCTTCTATTCATCTCAACAGCAGCAGCACAACTTCTGGTTATGCTGGTTGTGCCAGTATGTCAAAGTTGTGGGGCTTGGCTAACCCCGGAGTATTGTCTTTTCGAAGAGGCCTGTCGAAGCGATCCTCCTTCTGCTTTTGTTTATCAGCTGCAGAAGGTTGGGATGAACCTTCTCCTTGGACAGTTGTGGTGATGATAGGAGGCGTCACTTCGGACTGAGCCTCCTCTGGCTGGGCGTTCTGCTGTGAACACGTTTGTACGGGCAGTACTTCCTCAAGGGAGGAAGTCACCATTCGATAAGACTTGGTCTTCTTGCCTTTGCTTTTGGAGGTAGAGGGTATTCCCGATTGAGTCAGCTCTGGAACGAGATCCGGGTGAACCCAGATGATCTCTTCCTTGGATGGTGTGAGTGGTGTCAGTCCACCCATGTTGTCGCGGGTTGGTGGAAGGTTGACTACTTCCATTGTCGCATTTGGGATGGGGACGATGCCATCTTGAGTTGTGGTAGGCTGTAAGGTGCCGAACTGGAGCGACACCATGTTGGTCGAGACTTTCTTCTCCTCATAATCGATTGAGATGACGTTCACATTAATAATGTGCTGTATGTAGTCTTTGAGGATGTAGCAGTCTTTAGTTGGATGTCCAACGAACCGATGGTAGTGATAATACCTCGGGTCGCCAACTTTGCCTACTTCGTCAGGACGCTTGGGATCAGGCAACTTGATTTTGTCGACCTGCTTCAGCATCGCGAAGAGTTGTAAGGTATCCTCATCGAGGAAGGAGTAGACCATCTTCGGTCGTGGTACGGTAGAAGGCCTCTGGACAGGGCCTTGCGTGTTGTTAGACGCATTGACGGTCAACGCCTGTTTCCCTTTCGTTTCGCGGCTGGTACTGCTAGTCACAGGCTGTTTCCTTCTGTCGTCGAAGGTGGAGAAGTTAACCCCCAGAAGGCGAGCATTCCGTGCCTTCTTTTCAGCAGCTTTGGCTTCAATAATCATTACGCTCCAATCAGGCGGGGGAGTGGAGTTGAGCGAGAGCAAGATTACAGGGAGTATGTTCGTGCTGCATGTTTCGATGAGTGCATGTTCTGGCATGCCCGGATGGAACTTTAGACGTGCTTGTCGAAAACGTTCGATGAAGACTCGAACGGTCTCATTCTCAGACTACCGTACTTCTATGAGAGACGACACGGTCATGTCTTTCCCTCCATCGTAGAACCAATCAAGGAAGAGGCGTGTGAAGTCATCGAAGGATGATATGGAGTTGTCAGGGAGACTACAGTACCAGTCGTAGGTGACTCCCTTCAAAGCCCTGACAAACAAGCTTGTGAGTAAGGCGTCTTCTTTTGGGAGAGGCCCCATCTGAGACTGAAAGTAGGTCAGGTACCGGCGAGGAGAATCCTTCCCGTCGTATGGTGTTAATATTTGCGGTTTATACTTGGGAGGATAAACCACTTTGTTCCATTCGAGGGCGTAAGGTTACGGGAGTCCCATCTTCTAGCATTCCCCCTGTCTACGTTGGGCCTCAAAATGCTCGTACATGTCTCTGACCATCTCGACCAAGTCTTCTGTCGAGCTGGAAGCAGGTGAAGGCGGTACGGCCTGAAGCTAGATATTGGATGGATCTGACGCTCGTGGTGCAGTGTGGTGCTCCGCCCCTGAAGATACCCGTTGAGAGGGTATACTCTATTCTCCAGTAGCTCCTAGATCGAGGCTGGTGGAGACAGGTGCCCTTTCCATAGTAGTTCGAATGTCGAACACCGCCTGTGTCCGGATCTGCATGAAGGCAGAGAGGGTTTTGAGACTCCCCTCAAGAGTGTCTATGAGTTGCATAATGTCTAGCACTGGAGCGTCTGATTCTCCTTCATCACCACCCCCTGCCATGTAAGCTGCCATGACATGGGTAGAAGTGGATGGATCGGTCGAGGCTTCACTTTTGACCTCGCTTTCCTTAGAGGGGCTTCTTCTTCTGAGGCCTCGTGTTGGCTACCCCCAGCTACGTCATGGTCGGTTTATCGAAGCACTTCTTCGCCTTCAAGGGGAGGGTTGTCAGAGGCTTGACTACCCCCGGCTGTTGCTTCTACCAGGGCCTTGCTCCTTGCTCGGGTGCGTTCGTACACCCTTGTGGATGGGACCACCATTTTGCTCTTCCTCAGCTGACTCTTGGATGCAGAGGCTGAGGAGTTGGTGGTTGTCATTCTCACTGATGAGTGGGAATTGGAGGCAACATGACATGAAGTGATCTTGGACTCCGATTCGTCTTCAATTGGCACTTTCTTTCCGAGGCGACGTCGGATAGGTGTCGTAGATTATAGTCGCTGAAACACGGACTGCCTCTGTGGTGGAGCCGTTGTTTTGTAACAACAGCAGTTGATGGTGACCATAGCACAGGTGTGCCATACGAGGGGTACATTGTGCTTATTGGTCATCTCTCCTGATCTGTGTTTGTGGCTGATCATATTATACAAATCATGATGTGAGAGTTTCACTTTAATACCCCCATCAGGCGCATGGCAAAGCTAAGCACCGGGGTGGTCATGTGAATACTGTACCCCCTGATCTGGTTCACGCGTATGAGATACGGCCAGATCTTTGGTAGAGAAATAGCATTTATGGCAACTTGAGTCAACTTCATGCGCATCACCCAAGTGGGCGCATGGACTCAACATCGCATTTGCCCAGCCATACTTTGTTCGAAATGTAGTAGATGCGCCCAAGCGGGACAGGGACTTGAGAGTCAACCCATTTTTGGCACAGATGTGTCCGAGTCGACTCTTTACAGCTTACCATCAGTAGTGCGCATGATTTTAAATGCATACTTCTGGTTTGCTGTTGGCATAGAACATTCGTGGCGCATGGCCTGTGCTATCTTAGATTTTCTTGTACTAGCCCACGAAGATGCATAGTACTCAGAATCCAATTGTGCCTCGCCATGACAGCGAGTGAGTCTGTTGAAGACAGATGTTGTCTTCTGTACACCAGAGCTCATGCTCTGGGGATTGGTTGCACCTCTGCTCCGTTGGCGCATCTTCTTCGGCTGGAAAGAAGACGGTTGGGGAATGCAGTCAATACTATGTTTCCCAGATAGATGCACGACACCAGTGGACGCATCCTTGTTGATAAGAACGTCAGCAGGAAGGGCCAGCTGCGGTGGCGTATCCCCTTCAGTGATGGTGCCAGGCGCATCGGCCTTGCGCACCCAGACTTGGCCAGTCTTCTTCGGCTTTGGCAACCGCTTCGAAGGACTCTCGTTGCCTTCAGAGATGAACTCCTCATATACTTATTGATTGAGGCGTACCACAAGTATTTTATGGGAGGAGCCGAGTTTGATGTCGTAAGATTATGACACAACTTTTTCGTTGGAGGAGAAAGAGGCCCCAGCAGAGTCGCTAGCTTGTTTGCCATTAAAACTCTTTGGGGTTAATGTTTTTAATTATAAACAGAACAGAGTACAATGTCGGACTTAGATGTAGTCTAGGAGTACACTTTTGTTTTTATCTGGGCACTGTGTCGATGAAGCGAGTAGTAATACGTTGACTCCATTGACGATTTGACGACGATCTTGAACTCTCTGAAGGTCTGTGTTACTCTGGATGCCGGAGCGTTGTGAGAAGAAATGGACGTAAAGTCTCTCTTCTGGCCTTTGTACGTAGATATAACAGTCTATCTGTATATATCTCTCTCTGTTTGTGTGTCTGTCATAAAGGAGTGATCCTTCTATTTATAGATAACAGGCTGGCTGCTCATGCGCGCATATGTCGGATGCGCCTGGATGTGGGAACGCCACGTGGCTGATGCTGGTGGAGGCGCATGGACGATGCGCCCCGAGTTGTAGTAGAATATGCTCGAACTGCTTCGTTGGGCTGCGGAGGAGCCGACACGTGGCAGTTGCTGAGATTTAGTTGTTGCTGAGATCTTGGGTGGTTAGCACCCATTCTTTGAATAGGACTGAGTCAAAGGACGCGTAGCGTATCCCTGTGGCTCAAAGATCTAAGTTTTGGAGGAGAGTGGTCTGTCGGGGTGCTCCTAGGATCGGGCGTATAGAGGCGACTTAGTCCTATGATTTTTAGGCATCGTAGATGAGTCTGGAAGCATGGCTTTTGAGGCGCATGTAGAGCTTCGCATCAAGGTGCACCTAAGATCAGGCGCAGGGGAGGCAACTTGGTCTCATAACTTTTAGGAGTCATAAGCAAGTCCAGGCGCATGGCTTTTGAGGTGCATGCAGAGCTTAGTCTTCTGTTGCTTGAGATCAAAAGTGTGTGGAGGGGGCGTATGACCACTGGGGTGCACGCATTCTTCTGGGTGCATGGCCACGAGGCGCATACGAATGATCGATCGGCCACGTGGAAGTTGTTGTCGTTGGGTATAATGATGGTACTGACATCAGTGGCTCTTCATTTTCTGCAAAGAGCTGCTGATTGGACGACTCTTGGAATATGTTGCCGCCTTTGTCATTCAGCATTAAATGCTTGATCGTGATCAGTTTAAAGAGGGTGCATCAGTTAGTGCCCCTTTGGGCATATGGGTCTCTGGCCCATTTGGGTGCATCCCTGAGGAGCGCATGATGTTGATGGTGCATCAGCCAAGTGTCGCACACTCTTTGGCCCGTCTGTTGAGTTCTTCGAGGCTTTGATTTAGCAAAATACGAGGAAATAGATGTATTTGCTATTAATGCAAATTTATTGCATATAATTTGGAAAATTGACCATTTGGCACTCGGGTGTAGGCTGCCCGTGCTTATAAATCGCCGCATGAAGGAAAGCTTTGCTTTCATTCCTCATTTCGACATTAAGATGAACTTGGCCGGAGCTCCGCCTTGGCGAACCGTCGATCTCAGCTTTTGTAGAAGTCTTGATGATGGGCTCTTCCCGAAGGTGAAGATGCGCCGCCCCAATCTTTTCGTAGCTCTGAGCTTCTGTGATAGTGTCTGTTGCATCCAAATATCGGGATCATCGAATCCCGACGCAGGTCGACGACCAAAGATTAGGACGGCCGCGCTCTGTCTTTTGTTATGCTTGAAGCTCCACAGGCTGCCAAGTGTGCCTGTTGCTTCCGAAGACTGGGGCGTCGTGCCGTGATATTCGTCGGTCTAGGAGAGCTCCTCTTCCAGCTAGACAAGGGCTGATTGGCTCTGATGCGCCTGCGCCATAATGACAAGACGATGCGCCTGGATGAGACATCAGAGTGATGCACCTGATGGATGACGCACCTGGCATGGGGCGCATGGCATTTGCTGCGCCTAGCTGTAGCTTTAGGATCTTTCTTTTTATAGAAGTTCTCATTTGAAAAGCTTTTTTTAGACATGTAGTAGACTTTCATATGAAATAAAAGCCTTCTTTTGATGTCTATACTTTTGCTATCCTTTGCTGTGCCAAGTACTTTGTTTGAACTCCCTGGCGCATATTTGAGTCTAGCCGCATAGTGTTAAGCGCATAGGAATTCTGGCCTATAGATGCGCCTAAAATTCCATGCTTCTACAAGCGTGCCATGTTTTAATTAGAGTTCTAATTAGACCCATATCTAAAAAGACTCCTTATGAATTATGGTTTGATAGAACTCCTAACATCAGCTATTTCAAAGTCTTTGGTTGCAGATGTTTTATTCTAAATACAAAAGACAATTTGGGAAAATTTGACGAGAAAGCTGACGAAGGCATCTTTTTGGGCTATGCGGTAAAAAGCAAAGGCTATAGAGTATTCAACAAAAAGTCACTTACTGCTGAAGAATCAATAAATATCAAATTTGATGAGCTGAACAATCAACGTAATGACGACAGTGACAACGAAAAAGAGAAAACCCCAACACCAGAAGATACAACATCTAGTCTTCGGACTACCGCTAGCTGGGATCCAGCCCCTACAGCTAACCCAAAGTATTCGAAGAAATTTATGTGTTATTAATTGTTTAATAATAATTATTTATCTCAACTCAATTATTTTTAATTAATTTCATATTTTTGTTAAAAACTATCATACACTTTCCAACAACAATTCTGATTTCCAGGTGACTGAACTCGGTCAGAGTTCTAGCCGAACTCGGACCAAACTCGGTCTAGATGAATTCAAACAGAATTTGGACAGCCTCTCCTCTCCTCTACTCTATTTAAACACCCTCTTATCATCTTCAACCTCACAACAGCCACCAAAATCTACCAAAACCATAACCCTAGCTTCTTGGATCTCCTTCCTCCAAGCTTCTTAAGTCTTCAAACTACGGATTCAGAGCTCTCTCGAAGTTCTCTTTGACTGTCTACCTTCGATTTCGGTATAAATTCTTTATTTCCACACGTTTTAATTTTTTTCATGGCTCCTAAAATTCCTTTTTCTTCGAAAAACAAAAGGAAGGTCGATGAAGGATCGTCCTCTACTCCTCATGAGGCGGCTTTATTTTCTCTTTTTACTACTTCCAGACCCAACGGAGAAGTCTTTGATGACTTTATATTTGTGTCTCAAGAGACATCAAATGAGTGGTTCAACGATTTCCATCAAAGAAAACTTTGTCTGGGTGCTCCCATAAATTTCACAATATTTTTGGATCATGTGAACGTTTTTGAACATCAACAATTGCTAGATTTAGTTCAATCTAGTTTTCCTATTTATGCCAATGCTATTCGAATGTTCTATTACAATTTATCGGTCACAAACGAGAAAGTAAAATCAAAAGTTGATGGAATCGATATTGAGTTTGATACCGATGACTTAGCCATCATACTCAACATTCCAAATACTGGAGACACCCTGATGGATATCTCTTCTGTCCAATTTCCAGAAAGGACAACTTTTGAATCCTTTCGTGACTCGTTATGTGCACCAAACCTTCGACCAAAAGGTACCATTCGCCCTAGGCATCTGAACATCTATTTCTATGATCTTTATAGGATGGTATTCTCCACTATCATTCCAAAGAATACATCCACTGATGAGATCTCTTTCTTAGAGCTTTCAGCTATCTACCATCTCTACTTTTATATCCCCTTCAGTCTACCCAAGACTATTATCGCCGCTATGTAACGGTGTCGCAAGAAACCGTGACGTCTTCTTTATGCGATGTATCTCCCTTACATCTTTTAGCACTTTGATGTTGGACTCGAGGATTGCGCTGAGGATGGTGCTCCTCCTTATCTTTATGAGCATCGTCGTTTCACTCTTGCCTCTTCTATTCCGACTCCTTCTCCAGTTGACCCATTAGCTAATGGTACTCATCCTCCTAATGGTGTTATTCTTGAGTCATTTCAGACTCTTATGATCGACCAGTTTCGCTCTATAGATTTTTGTACCACTCTTCAGCTCCAGGCCATGTCCAATACTATGTGGGATATGTCTTACAGTCTTGCTCACAACCCTAGTGGACCCGTCCCTATGGTTTGTGATCCGACCCGACTTGGCTAACGGATTGATGATCCACAGGCTCAGTGATACTTTGACCCTGCTGATGCCCGTTATGATTCCAACCGTTCAGCTGAGATCGGTCCTTCCAGTGCTGCTGCTGATGATAATGAGGACGATGATTGAGGATACGTTTCCTCGTGATAGTTCACCACTAGTTATGTTTTTATTTTTTTGTGACTTTGTATTAGTGATGGTAAATTCTTCTTTCAAGCATCATCAGTTATATTAGTGATGTATGAACTCTTTCTTTATATCAGTTTGTGCAAGTATTTCTAATTTTCAGCACTATTTTATTCTATTTCAGTTAAATCTTACTATTTTTACTGTTCTCTGAGCTGAGTATTCCTACATCTTGTTAATGTGACAAAATGGGGGAGTAATTAGATACTTAACTTAAAATAAATATACTACTGCTGTATATTGTTCACAACCATGCTATTCACAATTATTCACAATTTTTTTGCTAAAAGTTTGTTTGGATAAATTTCTTTCTTATCTAGACAGATTCAGCTGATATGTTTTATTACGGGAGAGTAACAAGACTTGACTATATATTACGAGGGAGCACCAATATTGATGGCCAAAGCTACTACCGTGCCTGAAGTACTACATCAAGTCTACCTCCAGATCAAGCTGAACATTCTTAAGTATCAATCGTAGTTTTGTCAAATTATCAAAATGGGGGAGATTGTTGGCCCATTAAGCCATAGTCAAACCGATTTCGATAATTGACTTAAACTCCGAACTTAATATTAAAGAAACAAGAAGTGTGCATAATCCGTCTTCGTAATTATTTCATATTTATTATGTGTTTTCCTTTTATTGAGTCTAGATTGACTTATGCGTCGGGATCATTGGCATCTAGAAAGATTAAATCTTAAAACCTATCCTGATCCAATTTTTCTAAACCAAAAGTTGATTCACTTAAACCAAACCCATCCAAAAACCAACTCAGGCTGACCAGAAACCAAGGCAACCAAACTCGGCCAGAGTTCTGCCCGAACTTGGACCGAACTCGATCCCCTGGGATTTCTCCTGGTCAGCAGTATTTTACCTATCCTTTTGGATCACCAAATGTTCAAAATTATAGACGTTAGGCTACCAAGTTCTGCCCGAACTCTGTCCTAGAAAAACTTATAAAAAGAGAAGAAATTTCCATTTCTATTCACTCATTCATTCTTCATTTTCTCTATCTATTCCTAAGGTTTCTATTCAAGTTACAAAGCTTCAATCTTCAAATCTCCAAGAACAACCTGATTCTTCAAAGTGTCGGTGGTTTTCGACTAGGAGTATTCGAGTTGTACAAAGCTTGGCGTATAAAAGCTTTTCTCAGAAAAGGTGTTGTTGAAGTTTGATCGTGGGTTTCGGATAAAAACACGACGATATTGAAGTTGGTGTGTTCTTCGGAGTAAAGCACGCGGTGTAATCCCTATTCAAAATAGTGGATTGTAGCGAGCAAGAGTTCTCGCGAACTGGACTAGTCCCCTCAGAGGGAAACCAGTATAAACCTTCTGTGTCTGCGTATTGCTTTCTTGTCTCTCCTATTTTACAGCTTTACTTGCATTATATTTGATTGATCATTTACTTCACCTGCTTAGATTATTTTTAATTGGTAGTTATTTTTCGCTGCACTCTATTCACCCCCTCTAGAGGTGTCATCGATCCTACAACTACCATGCTTCCCTCCTAGGCCGATACGGTCATGTGGCCCCAGGCTACCGAATCGAGGGCATGAAACTTTATGCACAAGTTGTCCATGACCACGCACCTACGAGAACTTCTAAACTCAACATAAATACATGGCCTAACTGTCACAACTTACTTTCTTTGCTTCACTTCTTTTCTTTATATACTTTTTTTACAGAGCCTAAACCAGGGCTTGCCTCGACGACTGACCTACACTCCCGACATCTTTCTCCTCTGCGAATGGCCTATAGTCCCGACATATTTCTCAGTATTTCCCAACTTTTATTAACTTAAACTCATGAATGACTAATTGATGGCCCTCCTGTTTAATTTGAACAAGTCGTATTCCTTTGAAGTGCCCATAAACTGTGTCATACTCGATATGATGGGCCTTGATACAGTAGGGTCGTGCACGTGTTCAACTTGAACAACCATGTTCTTATTCGGTGCCAAGATTGTGCCATAAATCTTATGATACAACTTGACCCGTGGAACGAGCAAAGGCTATGCCAAGCCTTGCAACGTGGAAACGTGCATTGAAACTATGGGACAATTATGCTATACCAAGCATTGGATGGTGGGACAGTGAATTTTTTACCAAACATTAGACAGTCGGACCATGCATGCTTTACCAAGCATTCATATTGTGTGACGCCTATGACTATACTAAGTTCATAGCCTTGTGGCAATATAAACCAACTTTCCTTCTCCCAAGCCACGGGACGAAGGTCCGACTGTCAATTTTGAAAGCACGCCATACAACAATTCTAAGCCAACTGTGGGACATTTCTATGTTCTAACTCAATCCGACTCAGAGCGGGATTACTCCCTTAGCTATATGGGTTTGTCTTTTTTATTAACAAGCCTATCAGTGCAATAAAAACTTTTGTTTTATTAGTGTGAAGGCTAAGCAGAGGCAAGTTCACCGAAGCCACCCACCTGAGCGAGGAGTTGCCTCGATCGAGCAGGACTTCGAGCAAACTGTTGCATGGCTAAGTCCAACGTCGTTGGCATTTTGATTCCTCCGATTGGACTGAGCGGTGGAGTATCCCCAAACGCTACTGACACTCCCATTGTAAAGACTAAAAATTAAGAGGTGCCACTCATTAAAGTCTTCAATCACCTGATGGCTCCAAACCAATCAAGTTATGCCGGATCATCAAGTTGTGCAGCATCAGGTTGCGCCATAGCCAGGTTGTGCTGGAGTCAGGGTACGCAGAACGATACGTGGCATACTTTTTCGAGAAGCTGTAGCGGCATCATCATTATCTGACAACTGACAGCACAGAGATTAAGGAAAATCCCTTCGAATCCCGTACAACTCGATGCTCGAGAAGACTTTGTCAGCATGTAATTAATGCTGATAGCTGGTTGGCGCAAGTCACTGAATGGCACAAGGATTAATTAGTACCGTACAGAAGACCTAGTCCAAAGACGCTAGTCGTTAAGTTGCGCCTATGCGTAGCCTGACAAAGTGGCGCCACTTGATCAACTCTTAGTTTAAAACAGGGTGACGTGGCGCACAAGCCATTAACTTCGCAGAGCGTGCCCACTACACTGCCTATGACCATGCGCATCTTAATCAAACGATGCCACACATCTACAGTAGTTAGTGCAAACCGCTCGTGTAGGTTGTTGCATTGCGCCCTCGCGCAACCTGATGAAGCACGCACAAAGTGTTCAAATAACGTTCAAGACAGAGTGATGTGGCGTGCAAGCCACTAACTTCGTAGATCATGCCTGCTACACTGTCCATGACCACGTGCATCTCAATCAAACGATGCCACACGTATATAGCAGTTAGTACAACTATTTGTGCAAGTGAACAGGAGGCGCGTAATCTGAAGCGCGCATAATCCAGAATAACTACTAAATAGTTATTTTAAGAACTCTATAAATAGGGTTTCAAATCAATCACAAGACATCAAGGGTGATCATAATCTCCTGCTAAAGTGCCGCTGCATTCTCCAGAGGCTCGTGTCTTCAATAGCACATCGTCCAAGGGATAAAGTGATCGTCTTCTGATCAGATTCCTATAGTTGTACTTCCCCAGAAATCAATTGTACTCATGTACTCTTTTTCGTAGTTTGTAATAAAACTTTTGTTCTTTGCATACAAAATGACGACTCTGCTGGGGACGACTTTCTCTTCCGACGAGAAAGTGACAACTCAATATGATATTGCGTCAATCGGCAAGACCCAGAAGACCCTGGTCGTTAAAGTCGACCAGACAGCCTACGAGACCGTGATCAATGATGGGGGTGCCAAGCGCACTAATGCCGCAGTTAAGAGCAAGACGCACTCTATCTGGACTCCTAAGGCCTCGGCGGCACAATCTCCTGCCTCTGCGCAACTCGTGCCCATCAATGTTTCGGCACAACCTAAGGGAAATAGCCTTTTGGCTAATCCCTCTTCTTCACCGATTCTGAAATCGAAGGAGACTCTGTCTCAACACACTGCTGTCCAAAACAAGGGAAAGCACCCTTCAGCCCTCTCTTCCCTAGCGCAACCTACACATGTTCCTACTTCTGCACAACTCGCGCCCATCAATATTTCAGCACAAACTAAGGGAAACAGACTTTAGGCTAATCTCTCTACTTTTCTGATTCTGAAATCGAAGGAGACTCTATCTCGACACATTTCTGTCCAAAATAAGAGAAAGTGACCTTTGGCCTTTTCGGCACAATTTGCGCATGTTCCTAATTCAGCAAAACTTGCGCAGGGTCATGCCTTGGCGTAATCTGCACGAACTTGTGCACTAGCGCAATATAAAGAGAAGCACTCTTTCCACCAAATTAGAAGCTTAGTGAGAAATCAACAAATCAAGGAAAAGGCTCTTTAACTTTTTCTCATTCTGTTCGAGTCGTTGACTAGGTGGAAAGTACTGCTCTCCTTAATAGAGACAGCCAAATCTCTATCGGGAAGATGAGTTCCATTCAGAACAAACCTTCCATGCAAAAGGGCATCATGCCTACTCCAAAGAGATTAGGAAAGGATCTACCAACTTTATGTATTTCAAGATCCCGACGAGGCAAGCTACTAGTTTCTCAAGTAGATACACAAGTAGCTCCCCTGTCAGACTTGCGCACCTATATCAACAGGTGTGAATTAGGCTCAACCTCGGGAAATCACAAGATTCATCAAGCGTAACCCGCACCAGTTGCTAACTTACACCAAAGGAAGAATGCTGAGGTGAAAGATCCTGTGACTTATGCTAACCAGCTTAGCACGTCCTTGTACACTCAAGGTACAGGACATCTCAGGAACATGAACCATGTCCCAAATATCATCAAGGACTACATTCCTGCAACTTCTTCCCGTCCTGTTAGCGACCTCCGTAAACTCTTAATACAGAAGCAGAAGTTTACAAATCCATCCCGTCCAGCGGTGGTCCAACAACAAGAATATCATTGCAACCACCATCATGAAGTTGTCATCAAATGCTGCTGTTAGTCAGCCAAGCGGTCCATCTTTGACCGTTTGAATTATGTTCAGACTCCCGAACCAATCCTAATGGACGAAGATGAACTACTCTATGCTTCTGTCAACATGGCATCTCGAAGCACTGGGGTGGAAAATGTCTAAGACATAATGCGTCCCGCAATCCTAGTCAGCAATACTTAGATCGGGTTCATGAATCCGTTGAAGGAGTATACCAATATACTCGATCAAAAAGCCGAGACACAATCGATCAAAAGAAACCAAGATTTCATCAGTCAAAAAGATATCCCTATCATTTATTCTGGGAATAGTTCTTTATGTGACTTTGACGCTGACAGTAAAAGTTCTGAAAGGACCATTCTTTCCACTAGCTCATCTTCAAAGGCTAAAGAAGTGAGTGCTTATGCCGTCACAGAAGATTAAGATACCTCCACTTCTTCCAGTCAAGAGCAGAGAATTGCTGCTTTGGAGGCTAGTTTGAAGAACATGGCTGAGATAATGGCAGGCATGCATACTGTGATTATGGCACAACATACAGCTCCACCAGTTATGAATCTGATTCCTACTCAAGAACCTGTGACGACATCAGTTCCCACCAATATTGATCTGGGAGTACAATCTCCTCACACTGCTTCTATTCCTGCACAGGCTATTCCAAGTCAATCTGGTGCAGGGGGTGGTACTTATCATGCGGTACCCCCTCCTAACATATTGAATCAATCTACTACTCCACAATCAATAGGAGATACCAATGAGGCCGTAAAACTTTTACATACTCAAATTGAAGCTTTCAAACAAAAGGATGGCCTGTAGAAGATTGGGATCAAACCGCCCTATCCCATAGAATAGAAAGAGGTCCAATTTTCCCTTAAATACAAACCTCCTACTATTATGCTGTTTGATGGCAGCACGTCTCCAAGTTAATACCTCAACCACTTTGAAGTAATGACTGACCAACTCCAACCAAATGATGGTCTTCTTACCAGAGTATTTGTTGGCTGTTTAGCTAGTACAACGTATGACTAGTATCATAGTTTACCAGATGGGTGCATAACCTCGTTCGCTAGATTCAAACAAATGTTCTTGGAATGATTTTATGAGGGAACCAACGACATGACTATGTCTTCTCTCATCAAAATCAAACAACGACCTAATGAAACGACTGAACGTTTCATTGAACGGTTCTTCCATGAAGCACTCAAAATGCCTCTCGGAACTCCAGATGCTTTAACTATAGACACTTGCAAATCAAACTTGTTGCCTATAATCAGCATATGAACAGGATCAACACAGTTCCAGGATTAGCCTTCTTTCATAATGAATGCCAAAGCCGTAGAAGAAAGTGCTGACAAATTCAAACAATTAGGCATTCAAATGCCTAATCTTGACAAAGAAGAACGTGCTGCACCAAATAATAATAGCCGTCACAACAATCGTAAGCGTAAGGAGACTTTGTCCATTAACCTCAAAGGCAAAGAATCCCTGGCCATTAATGTAAAACAGCCAACATCTACCTCTTCAACACCACCACAACAGGCACCTCGTCCAAAAGAAGAATACTCTTTCGATGAAGATGACATCATGAGTATCTTTGATTGCCTCATCAAGAGCAACAAACTCCAACTGCCTGAACCTAAAAGGCCAGATAAAGTTGGTAAGACTGACCATCCTAAATATTGTGTTTACCACAGGTTTATTGGATATCCAACTCGAGTGTGCTATGTGCTCAAGGATAAAATTCAGGAGATGGTCAATTCTGGTGCAATCACTCTCCAGCAAGACGAGAAAACTGTAACGGCTAATGTCGTCTCTTTACAGTTTGGAGATTTTTCAGCTCAACTTGTACAAGACGGCGTTGTCCCCATTCTGAGAACTACTCTGGAGATTGTCAATCTTCCACCAGCACGGACAGATGGTCTTATTCCTTTGTCTACTGATAAAGAAGAGATCATATGGATCCATCCAGATTTAGTGGCTGACTTTGAAACACCATCTTCTTTTCCTAAGTCCAAGATGGCACTAAAAATAAATCATGTCACATGATTTCATTTGGTGAGCCTTGTCTTCCACCTCCAACTGCTACCTTCATCCCGGCAGCAGATAATCCTTCTTTTTCTTCCACTGATAAGACAATATTATCAAAATTAGAAGCCAAATACCAACCAGCTTTTCATCTGTACAGTCCACAATCTCGTAAACTCATGACAAAGATGGGATATGATCTACAAGAGGCCTCTAGTTTGAATCATGGAAAGAGGTCTCCTGTACCTCTTTCTCTATGTCTTTCTCACAACCAATCTCAGGTTGGTTTGGGTTATTGGACAAAGTCTCCCTCTCGCCGTAAGAAATCTTCAAGAAAAAAGATCTAGGCAAAGAACTGTAATATGGTGTCCTTTGAGCCTGTATCCGAGGAAGAAGGCTTGACTGGTACCAGGTCTGGGAAATCTTACCTAAGAGACTACTCAGAAGGTCAAGAAGACCCTGCTCCAGCTCTGGAGGCTTCTCAAGCATCATCATCTCCTGCTGTCAATGTTCCGTCAGCTTCGTCACCTCAGATAGAGGCAACTCTTCCCAAACCGATGACAGCCGACAAAAGAAAATAGCATGTCCATTTTGACAAAGTATTAAAGAAAACTCCAACTTTGGGACTTTAGAAGCCATATAACTTTGATATACTGGCTCAACTGGCCAATACTCCGGCAAGATTGTCAATTTTTGAGCTACTTCGTCTTTCGAGGGAGACTCGAGAAACGTTAAGTGAAGCTTTAACGCAAGTTGATACTTGTCTAGCACTTCTCAAAAAACCAGAGGATAAGCCTGTAACATGCCTTCATTGTCATAGTATGATGGTGCTGATGCCAAACATCACCTTTACACAAGACGATATATTGTTAGAAGATAATCGTCATGATCGACCCCTCTACTTTACGGGATATGTTGATACTATGAAGGTTGATCGTATCCTGATCGATCCTAGGTCTGCGCTCAGCATAATGACAAAGACCCTACTAGATGCATTGAAGATTCCTCTACACAATCTTTCGACAACCATCACGACAATCCTGGGATTCAATTCCAGAAGAAATGAACCTTTGGAAAAGATTTGCCTGAAAGTTCAAATAGGCAATCTTCGTATGAAGGTTACTTTCTATGTGATCGACAATCACGGCTCTTACAATGCTTTGCTGGGAAGACCCTTTCTGCATGAGCATAATATTATACCATCCACTTTACATCAATGCTTCAAATATGTGGATGCCAATGGAGAAGTCCAAAAGGAAGTAGTCGACCTGAATACTTTCAGGGGGTTGAAGCATATTTTATAGATTCGCGAATATACAAAGAGGAGTTCATGAAAGTTGTATTGGCAATGGATAGTGAGGACGATCAGAAGCATACTTCAAAAGATGTTCTCGTGATCCCCGTCAAAGGACGTGCTATTTGTCCTTCTTCTTCTCAGACATTGACCATACATCTTTCCTCTCATAACAAACAGCCTCCTGCTGTGGAAAAGGAACAAAGGGAGCTCACCTCTTCTGAGCCTCTTGTTATCGACCTTCGTCGTAACAAACCTCCTCCTTCTCCTTCTCCTCCTCAGGTTATCAACCTTACTAGGCCTTCTGTGAAGGCTAAGAATCATGTTGTAAATGACGATGTACAAATCAATAAAGTAGCATCTCCTTTACAGTATACTGATGTCTTTTATTATACTCGATGCTATTTAAAAATGTTAGATAACTTCGAACCACTTGCCATAGGAGCAGTTGAAGCTTCTCCAAACGAAGTATTGCTCGAGCCAATGCAGGACTCTTTTTTCTTAGTTTCTTCTAGGAAGAAAGATAAACTTCCTATACTTTTTAGTAAAGGAACGGAATAGAAGATCACGCCCGATAACGAAAAAGAAAATTGCGATAATGGAAGACTTTAACTACGTCGTTATAGTCAGCAATCAAAAGATATCATTCAAATGATGGGCTATGATTTTAAAGCTGGTCTGAATGGTGGCAAAGGAAGGCAAACTCCTATTCGTATTCCTGCTCCGAAAGGAAAATCACAACAACACTACGGCAAAACGAAGCAGGGATTATGTTATACTTCACCAACTCTGACTCTTGAAGCCTCCGTATCCGAGGAAGAAGAACGATCTAACTCTTCTGATTCTATATTATGGGATTCAGATACCAGTATAGGGCACGTCCATCGTGTGACCCTGTCTTCCAATATGGTGACTGTTGAGTTCTCCGAAGATGATGAAGACTTTGTCGAAGCTTCTAAATTTGATCCTTGGGCACAAAGGATGGATACTCAATGGGAGCTTCGCTTTGAGCAATATGAGCCACCTACTGAAGATCAGCTAGCTCAAGTCAATATTGGAGATAAAGTTTCTCTAAAACCAATATTTGTCAGTAAAAGCCTCCCTGAAGCGGATACACAGGAACTAATCTAACTCATTAGGGAATATATTGATGTATTCGTTTGGAGCTATGAAGACATCCCGGGGTTGGATCCTCAGATCGCTATCCATAAGCTCAACATTCTACCAAATGCGAAGCCAGTCAAACAGCAACAATGTCGATTTCGACCTGACATGATGGATGCCATAGAAGCTGAGGTTAAGAAACTCATTGCTTACGATTTCATCAGAGAAGAAAAACATCTGGACTGGGTGGCTAATGTTGTCCCAATTTTGAAGAAGGCAAGAAAAGTTCGAGTCTGCATCGACTTCAGACACCTTAATGAAGCCTTTTCCAAAGACGAATTCCCTCTCCCAATCTCTGATGTCATGATTGACAATACTTGCGGATTTGAACGTATGTCCTTTATGAATGGATTTTCAGGATACAATCAAATCAATATACATCCAGAAGATGAGAAACATACATCTTTCTGCACTCCTCTTGGAGTCTATTACTATACGGTCATGTCATTCGGTCTTAAGAACGTTGGTGCAACATATTAGCAGGCCATGAGTACCATCTTTCGTGATCATTTACGAAAGACTGTTGAATGTTATGTTGATGATATTGCTGTCAAAAGTCGTTTAAAAGAAGTCCATATTCAAGATTTGAGAACTATTTTTGATCTAATGTGCCAGCATCAACTCAAGATGATTCCCACCAAGTCATTCCTGGGAGTCTCTAGTGGTAAATTTCTTGAATTCGTTATTACCTCTAAAGGTATACACGTTGACCTTGAGAAAATCAAAGTCATTCAAGAGATGCATCCTCCACGCAACCTAAAAGAGCTACGAGGATTCCATGGATGGCTTGTGTACATCAGGAGATTCATCTCAAATCTCTCTGGACGTTGTAGACTGTTCACTCAACTCATGAAGAAAGGTGTATTTTATTTAGAGTAAAGAATATCAACAAGCATTTGAAGACATAAAATGGTACTTGATGAACCCTCCAGTTCTAGTGTCTCCAGTGTCAGGAATACCTTTCCTGATGTATGTTCGAGCAATGGACCACTCTTTAGGTGCTTTATTAGCTCAGAAGAATAAAGAAGGTCATGAACAGGCTATCTACTACCTTAGCCGCATGATGATTGGAGCTGAGCACCGATACACTCCAGTAGAAAAAGAATGTCTAGCTTTGATGTTTGCTGTTCAAAAGACGAGACATTATATCACTGGCCAAACTATTCATGTTATTTCTAGAGTTAACCCTCTCAGGGTCCTGATGAAGAAACCTACTACCCTCAATTCTAGGCTTGCAACATGGGCCATATTGCTAGCACAATATGATATGGTTTATGTTCTTCAAAAGTCTGTTAAAGGTTAAGCCCTTGCTGACTTGCTAGCAGCTCATCCAGTTCCCGAAACATCTAAACTCTACGATGAGATTCCAGATCAAACCTTGGAATCCAACATGATTTCAGAAGAAATTCTTATTTGGCGTCTATTCTTTGATGGTGCATCAAGAATTGGACCAAAATGTGCTATTATTGCTGGAGTTGGAATCGTTCACGTCTCACCAGAAGGGTTAGCTATCCAAAGAGCTTATTCTATAGATGAGTCATGTTCCAACAATGTGGCTAAATATAACGCTCTTATCATCGGTCTCCAATTGGCTAAACAATTAGATATTGAATATCTTGAAGTTTATGGAGACTCCAAACTGATTGTCAATCAAGTTAGAGGTACATACGAAGTTCGACATCAAGATTTGGTTCCATATCATGATGCAGCGATCAGGATGGCCACTTCATTCAAAGGTTTATTCATTGAACACGTACGTCGAGCATGTAACACGGAAGCTGATGCACTCGCTAATCTTGCAGCAGTATTAACAATTTCCGTTAGAAGACAACAAATGATCGTTATCATTAATAGAGAGTTATTTTGTGTCCATAATAACTTAAATATGGAAGTTAACAACCCAAACATGGAATTCAATAATTCAGTTAAAATTTGTACCATCAGTGAAGACTGGAGGACTCCTTTCATTGACTTCGTGGTCCATAATATTCTACCTGAAGATCCTAAGGAGGCCATAACAATCCGGCGACGGTCACTCAGATTTTACTATAACCATACTACAAAGACACTTTACCGACGAATGTTCGACGTCCTACTCCTACGTTGTCTTGTGGTAGAAGAAGCAAAACAAATACTTAGTGAAGCTCATGATGGTGTTTGTGGTGCACATCAACCTGGTCCTAAATTACAGGATCGTATTCGCCGAATGGGTTATTATTGGCCCTCGATGGTATTTGATGCAATCGAGTATGCAAGAAAGTGCCGAGCATGTCAAATCCACGCTGACTTCAATCATCAACCGTCAGAATTCTTTCACCCGACGGCAGCATCTTGGCCCTTTAAAGCTGTTACCTCTAGTTTTCAAGAACAGGGGTATTTTGGTCATTTTCTACTTTAGAATAATTTTGGAATTATTTTTATTATTTATGATATTATTTTGGGGTTATTTGAGTTGGGTTCGAATTTCAACTCAATCCGACTTGTATCGGAGACCCGGGGTTGCTTTGACTCTAGTGGGACGTATTCAAATAGTTAGACATGGCCCACATATGACAATATTTAAGTTAGTATGGTTAGACTAAATTTTATGACTATGTTGGGTTGATTAGAGACTCAAACTAGTCTAATTTAGCCCCAAACCCTAGCCTAATTTAAATTGAAACAAATAGGAGTCATTAGAGGGCATTTTGGACTTTCTAAAATGGGACACCTAGCCTATTGTGGCTGGCCATGAAGGGATAAGGAATGAGTCACTTCATTTTATTCTTAGCAACAATTTCTCTCTCTCTCTTGTTCTTCCCCAAATTTGAGAAGAACCTGCATTTATTTCATCCCCAAATCAGTCCATTCTTCCACCCAATCTTCTTCATTTCTTCTCTACTCAAGCAAGATAAGGTGCTAGCCAAGTTTGGGAGGAATTTGCATTAGTTCGTGTCCATTTGGAGATCCTTTCGTGTCGGTGCCGTATCGGAAGGAGTTCCTTGAGATTTTGCCTCCTGGAAGGTAAAATCTACCCTCTAAATCAAACTCTCATGCATTTAGAAATATTTTAAACCCATAGGAATCACCCCCATGGTTGTGTCTCCATTTGTGTCCATTTCGTGTCCATTTGGAGATATTAGGAGTGTCCTTGATGTGTAGTTGTGTCCATGTGTGAAACCCCCAATATTGGACACACTTGTGGTTGTCTTGTGTTTGAATGATTTAAATACATGTTTTAATTTTAGATTTTTATATATTAGAGATGTGTAATTGCTTATCTTTACATTTTCCTTCATGTATCATATTGTATCATATATATATATATTCATGTGTATATATATTATATTAAGTGTCTATATATATATATATATATATATATATATATATATATATATATATATAAGTGAGAGCAATAAGCAATAAGCATAAGCAGCAGGAAAAACAACATAATCAGCTTGCTGCAGCACCAATAGCAGTAGGCATAAGCAGTTGCAGTAAGCAGCAGCTTTTCAGCAGCAGCTTATTGGCAGCTTTTTGAGCTTTTTAGCCTTTAGTTTTAACCCATTTAACTCCCCTTTTTTGATCCACTTAATGCCCACTTGTATGAACTTATATATGACTCCATTTGACCCTTAGTTAGAGTGTCTAGTGTGGGTTAGAGTGGGTATTTTGTTAGATGTTAGTGTGAGTTGTAGTGTGGCTAGTGAGTGAGTAGTTAGTATCCTATTTGTTAGATCGTTAGATGTGTTAGAGAGTGAGGTTGGTTAGTATCCTAATAGAGCTAGTGAGTGTGATACTCTAAGACACTAGGAGTGTGGAGGGGTGAGCTAGTATGGTTGGATGAGTTGGTGAGTGGTATCTCAAGGTACCATAGGGTATCTCATGATACCTTAAGGTAATGTTGAGAGTGACCAACATGGGGATAAGATGGACTGGATGGGCTAGATACTTAGATTTCTTGGTTGGTTATATCTAGATAGGTTAGTGTCTAGCAACCCTAAGAAGCCTAGGTCAGTCTACCAAGGTTAGAAAGGGTTGTCTTTGTATCGGGGCAAGGTATTGGGAATACTTTATGAAGGGTAATAGGTAAGGTTAAGGTAATTACCTAGTAGCTAAGGTATGAGTTTAAGGTGCTAAGATTTGGTTAGAAATTGATTGTCTTGGTTGGTAATTGTTAGGATTAGTGCTCTTAGACCAGTTTTAACCTCGCTTGACCGTTTTGACCAAACGTCAACAAAAGTCAACCGAAAGTCAAACTTAGCATAAAAGTGACTAGAACTTGACCGAACTCAACCAGAGTTGACCAGTTGACCAAAAGTCAACAGTTGGTCAACATTAGCCTAGTTTGACCTAGGGTTGACCTAGAGTTGACCAGTTGACCAAAAGTCAACTGTAAGTCAACCTTTGGCCCAGTATGACCTAGTTTGACTTAGACTTGCATATCATGACTTGATTAGTTTTTCTTTCGTTATTAAACCCTATTTTGACTTATAGTATCTCATCCTTAGGTCTGTGATTACTCTGAGCATCTGTTCACCCTATTAGCTCAGGACCACAGGCGATTACATTCACTGATAGTTTTCATTGTCTTGATATCTGCTATATCCGATTCTGTTGTAGTATTTTACTTGATTTCTTGACACGATGGTTCACGGACTAGTACACGTCGGATCATGACATGAGATGTTGTTCCTGGATTTTCTTAGTATACTGGTATATTTTCTGTCTTGTTTCCTGTACTTGTATAGACACCGATTTCTGAGAGGGAGTAGCTACCCTCTTAGGGAATCCCGTGTCATGATGTGTCATGTCCGGATCCATTATACTATTCGGGGATGGAGAATTATTAGGGGCTATGTGATCAACACCATCCTGTCACTATATTCTTGTACTTGTGCCACTCTCACCTCACGTAGGGTGTAGCGAGATCTTATTCCTTGTGTTCGTTATCCAGGTAGGCCGACATGACCCTTTCCAGTAATTTTCTTGTGATTGTCGGGCCAAGTGGATAGCCTGTCCTGTTTTCCAAGCCGATCACATAACGCTCTAATAATTCATGGCATATTTTCTATTTACTTTATTACATCATATATCCTACTCAGTTCTACATTCAGTACTTTTCTCACTATGTTATGATATTCAGTACTCACATCCTGTTATATATTTCCTATTGATTTTGTCTTGTATTTCATTATGATTGTCTCTTATAGAATTTGTCAATTCATATGGAATTGTTGTTAGTATTTGTACTTGCTCATTTTTCTGACAGGATACCGTTGATATATTGCAGATGATTCTGAGGCAGACTGCTCGACCTACTATGGGGTCGAGGCAGATGGAGACTTAGGCCAGGACTGTGACCTGGCAGTTGAGCCACTAGACTTTGCACACCTGGACTAGTATAGCTTAGCTAGGTTTGCCTGGACTGCGATCCAGCTAGTGTTTTTAGACTGTATTATTTTATATTATATTTTGAGATTCTGTGATGTGTTTATATCTCTGGGCTTGTGTTGGATCTTGAACTCTTTTCCAGTTTTCCCTTCTATTATATTTCTATTTCGTGCTATCTATACTATTTTGTTCTTGTGATTGAGTTATGTCATATTATACCTCCGTGCGGAGATGACAGGTACCCTTATATTTTTTCTATTTGTAGTATTTATAGATGACCTATACAGCGTTCTACTGCCGATTCTGCGACGTAGGCTAGATGTGCCCATGTTCTCGTGCCCTTCCTCAAGGTGCGGGTCGTGACACATTTTTGTGGTGGCCCACGCAGGTCGATGTCGCAATTAGTACGATCTCGTAATGGTGCTCAACTTAGAGTACTAATTACAGGCCTGCGACTAGGACATGGGATCTAGGATAGGATAGGAGTTACCCTATCACATTTTAGGAAAATTTGGATCTTTTGATTACCATGACAACACTTCTTACATTGAATTCAATTGTCCTTCCTTGATATTTCTTATCATGTGCCATATTGCTTCCTTGTTTCAATCCATCCTCAGGATGACGATTACTCGCTCTCTAGCAGCATGACCTAGTGCTGTTCCAGAAAGGCTCGATCCGGTAGGACCTCCACCTCCGGCTGCGGGAGCTGCAGTTGAGGGAGCTGCCACCTCAGTTCCTGCCTTTCAGACGGGAGTAGCAGCGATAGTTCCAGGAGGTCTTCCACCTCCAGCTGCGGGACCGTCTATAGTCATTCCTGAGACTCTTCTACCGCCACCTCCGCTACCGATGGATGCACAGCAGATAATAGCCTTAAACAGCAGAAAATGCAGACCCAGAGGGCCCAGGCAGAGGCACAACAGCATCAGGCTGACGCATCCCACCACTAGATAGAGGTACTACGACAGAGTATGGAGAACTCCCACCAGCTGGCGATGGCAGCAGTTGAGAGGGTAGTCTCGAGTACTGTTCAGGGTGCCCCAGTTCAGCAGTAGGGTCAGGGAAGGCCTGGCATATGTCTGGATTTCAGGAAGATGAACCCGAGGGACTTCAAGGGTACCGAGGGTATCCTGTATGCTGATGACTGGTTGGAGGACGTCCAAAGGAGCCTGGAGTTAACAGAGGTTCCAAGGGGACTATGGGTGACGTCTGCGGCTAGCCAGTTTTTTGACATCGCTTTGACGTGGTTCCGAACAGACCCTCAGGTGTCAGTGAGGGGTATATCATGGGAGAACTTCAAGCGGCTTTTTAAGGAGAAGTTCTACCCTGACGTGGCTCTTACAGCTCTGGAGGCCCAGTTCGTCAGATTAGTGCAGGAGAACTCGTCGGTGGACAAGTATGCAGCGGAGTTCTTCCGTTTGAGTAGGTTTGCACCAGATCTGATCCAAAATAAGGGGTATAAGGCCTGCAAGTTTCGGAGAGGCCTTATTCATGCGGTTCGTACTCGTACTTTCGGGCGACGCGATACGACCTTCGAGCTGATACTGATGGAGGCACAGATAGCAGAGGAGGAATTCGACCTCAAGCCGAAGAGGGGCAGCGATGTTCTTGGAGCGAGCTCTAGTACGGGGCCGACGAAGCACCCTCACTTTCAGCAGAGGCAATTTCAGTAGCAGCCTCAGTTACAGATTCAGTAGGCACCAGCACGTGGCCACCAGCACCAAGGACAGGGCCAGAGGCAGACTACTCCGTACGGATTCTGTGGGAAGTCGGGGCACAGTCGAGAAGCCTGTAGGAAAAGGTTGGGCATATATCTATATTGTACGGCGCCCGACCACCAGCTGAAGGATTGCCACGTTCGTAGAGTCCGAGGAGGCCAGGACAGAGTGCTGCTGGCTATGGGAGGCTAGTCGGGGTGAGCTTTTGCCATGACAGTCGAGGACACACAGGCAGTAGCATGGCAGATTGCAGGTTTCAATCTTCGATTCCATTCCCATATTTGCCTCCTTATAACTGTCTTGAAATTCGATTCTATCTGTTCCTTATTAATTGATCAATTTTGTACTGTTATTCTTGTGATATGATTTTGATTTTTCCTCTGAGATAAGTCGTATGGGCTAGGTCGCCTCGATTATGGGATTTTAGAGTCTTCTATGGTCATGTTAGCAGGCATAGTGAGGACATATAGTCGGATTATGGACGTATTTTTCGGGTGTGGGAATTTAAGGTTTTCGCGGCCAAGCATGCGGCAATGCAAAATTTTTAAATACCATGATTCTAGAGGTATGTACCTTAGTCGAGAACTCTGTGATTATCGTAGCCTTGCTTACTAGCATGACGAAGATTCTGAGTATCATGATTTTGGACAGACGCATATGATTATCGAACTGCATGATTTTGAGACTATGTTTGTGGGGTGTTTGACCTATAGGGAGAACTAGCATCTTAATTCCGAGGAACTTGTAGCACCCAGTTTCTAAATTGAGGGTAATTTTGACTTTTGTAATTTTAATCATTTATTTATTGATACTTAAATCATGATATGATTTTGGTAAGTTTTTTATCATTTTAAAACTATTAAAGCCATGACTTGTGATTTTGATGTGTTGCTAGTGAAACCCTAGAGACTGCTTGACCTAGAGCCTAACCATGTGATTAGGATATTTTTAATGTCATTTCTGGCCTAAGGGTATTTTGGTCATTTGATCTCTTTGAATTATTTTGATATTTATTGCATTGGTGATTGTTAATTTTGACTTTTGATAGGAGTGATTTTGTGTTAGTTTCGTATCCGTATCGGACACGTATCAGTTTTTATTTACAAGTGTTTGATGTGCTTCAAAGAGATTTTTTATTGCTGATTTTTTTATTTTTGAAAGTATTTGAATGGGATTGTTTTCTTCATGTGTTTCCTGTGATTGCTTTGTTTTAATTTCGAGGACAAATTTTTTTTAAGGTGGATAGATTTGTCACCCCCATTTTTCAAGAACAGGGGTATTTTGGTCATTTTCCACTTTAGAATAATTTTGGAATTATTTTATTATTTATGATATTGTTTTGGGGTTATTTGAGTCGGGTTCGAATTTTAACTCAATCCGACTTGTATCGGAGACCCAGGGTTGCTTTGACTCTAGTGGGACCCATTCAAATAGTTAGACATGGCCCACATATGACAATATTTAAGTTAGTATGGTTAGACTAAATTTCATGACTAGGTTGGGTTGATTAAAGACTCAAACTAGTCTAATTTAGCCCCAAACCCTAACCTAATTTAAATTGAAACTAATAGGACTCATTAGAGGGCATTTTGGACTTTCCAAAATGGGGATACCTAGCCTATTTTAGCCGACCATGAAGGGATAGGGAATGAGTAACTTCATTTTGTTCTTAGCCACAATTTCTCTCTCGCTTGTTCTTCTCCAAATTTGAGAAGAACCTCTATTGATTTCATCCCCAAATCAATCCATTTTTCCACCCAATCTTGTTCATTTCTTCTCTACTCAAACAAGAGAATGTGCTATCCAAGTTTGGGAGGAGTTTGCATTGGTTCGTGTCCATTTGGAGATCCCTTCGTGTCGGTGCCGTATCGGAAGGAGTTCTTTGAGATTTTGCCTCCCGAAAGGTAAAATCTACCCTCTAAATCGAACTCTCATGCATTTAGGAATATTTTAAACCCATTGGAATCACTCCCATGGTTGTGTCTCTATTTGTATCCATTTCGTGTCCATTTGGAGATATTAGGAGTGTCCTTGATATGTTGTTGTGTCCATGTGGGAAACCCCCAATATTGGACACACTTGTGGTTGTCTTGTGTTTGAATGATTTTTAAAACCATGTTTTGATTTCAGATTTTTATATATTAGAGATGTGTTATTGCTTGTCTTTAAATTTTCCTTCATGTATCATATTGTATCATATATATATTAATGTGTATATATATTATATTAAGTGTCTATATATATATATATATATATATATATATATATATATATATATAATTGTGAGCAATAAGCAAAAAACATAAGCAGCAGGAAAAGCAGCATAAGCAGCTTGCGGCAGCAGCAGTAGCAGTAGGCATAAGCAGTTGCAGTAAGCAGCAGCTTTTCTGCAGCAGCTTATTGGCAGCTTTTTGAGCTTTTTAGCCTTTAGTTTTAACCCATTTAACTCCCCTTTTTTGAGCCACTTAATGCCCACTTGTATGACCTTATATATGACTCCATTTGACCCTTAGTTAGAGTGTCTAGTGTGGGTTAGAGTGGGTGTTTTGTTAGATGTTAGTGTGGGTTGTAGTGTGGTTAGTGAGTGAGTAGGTAGTATCCTATTTGTTAGATTATTAGATATGCTAGAGATTGAGGTTGGTTAGTATCCTAATAGAGCTAGTGAGTGTGATACGCTAAGACACTAGGAGTGTGGAGGGGTGAACTAGTATGGTTTGATGAGTTGGTGAGTGGTATCTCAAGATACCATAGGGTATCTCATGATACCTTAAGGTAATGTTGAGAGTGACCAACATGGGGAT
This sequence comes from Iris pallida, assembly GCA_029216955.1. Classification (NCBI taxonomy): domain Eukaryota; kingdom Viridiplantae; phylum Streptophyta; class Magnoliopsida; order Asparagales; family Iridaceae; genus Iris; species Iris pallida. Next base: position 21,641,186 of record JANAVB010024399.1, read on the forward strand.
AAGATGGACTGGATGGACTAGATACCTTGAATTTTTGGTTGGTAATATCTAGATAGGTTAGTGTCTAGCTACCCTAAGAAGCCTAGGTCAGTCTACCAAGGTTAGGAAGGGTTGCCTTTGTATCGGGACAAGATATTGGGAATACTTTATGAAGGGTAATTGGTAAGGTTAAGGTAATTACCTAGAAAAGGTATGAGTTTAAGGTGCTAAGATATGGTTAGAAATTGATTGTCTTGATTGGTAATGGTTAGGATTAGTGCTCTTAGACTAGTTTTGACTTCGGTTGACCGTTTTAACCAAAAGTCAACAAAAGTCAACCCAAAGTCAAACTTAGCCTAAAAGTGACTACAACTTGACCGGACTCAACCAGAGTTGACCAGTTGACCAAAAGTCAACAGTTGGTCAACATTAGCCTAGTTTGACCTAGGGTTGACCTAGAGTTGACCAGAGTTGACCAGTTGACCAAAAGTCAACTGTAAGTCAACCTTTGACCCAGTTTTACCTAGTTTGACTTGGATTGACTTCTTGTGACCTTGTTTGTTCTAGTTTGGCTCAGTATAAACGAGTATGACCTAGTTGCCCAGTATGACCTAGTTTGACTTGGATTGACTTTCTGTGACCTTGTTCGTTCTAGTTTGGCTCAGTATGACCTAGTTTGGCCCAGTATGACCTAGTTTGACTTAGACTTGTATATCATGACTTGATTAGTTTTTCATTCATTATTAAACCCTGTTTTGACTTATGGTATCTCATCTTTAGGTCTGTGATTACTCTGAGCATCTGTTCACCTTATTAGCTCAAGACCACAGGCGAGTACATTCACTGATAGTTTTTATTGTCTTGATACCTGCTATTTCCGATTCAGTTGTAGTATCTTACTTGATTTCTTGACACGATGCTTCACGGACTAGTATACGTCGGATCATGACATGAGATGTTGTTCCTAGATTTTCTTGGTATATTGGTATATTTCCTGTCTTGTTTCCTGTACTTGTATAGACACCAATTCCTGAGAGGGAGTAGCTACCCTCTTAGGGAATCCCGTGTCATGACGTGTCATGTCCGGATCCATTATACTATTCGGGGATAGGAAATTATTAGGGGCTATGTGATCAGTACCATCATGTTACTATATTCTTGTGCTTGCGCCACTCTCACCTCACGTAGGGTGTAGCGAGATCTTATTCCTTTTGCTCGTTATCCAGGTTGGCCGGCATGACCCTTTCCAGTGATTTTCTTATGATTGTCGGGCCAAGTGGATAGCCTGTCCTATTTCCCAAGCCGATCACATAACGCTCTAATAATTCATGGCACATTTTCAATTTACTTTATTACATCATATATCCTACTCAGTTATACATCCAGTACTTTTCTTACCATATTATGATATTCAGTACTCACATCCTGTTATATATTTCCTGTTGATTTTGTCTTGTATTTCATTATGATTGTCTCTTATAGAATTTGTCAATTCATATGGAACTGCTGTTAGTGTTTGTACTTGTTCATTTTCCTGACAGGATACCGTTGGTATATTACAGATGATTCTGAGGCAGACTGCTCGACCTACTATGGGGTCGAGGCAGATGGAGACTTAGGCCAGGACTGTGGCCTGGCAGTTGAGCCACTAGACTTTGCACACCTGGACTAGTATAGCTTAGTTAGGTTTGCCTGGACTGCAATCCATCTAGTATTTTTAGACTGTAGTATTTTATATTATATTTTGAGATTCTGTGATGTGTTTGTATCTCTGGGCTTGTGTTGGATCTTAAACTCTTTTCCAGTTTTCCCTTCTATCATATTTCCATTTCGTGCTATCTATCCTAGTTTGTTCTTGTGATTGAGTTATGTCATATTATTCCTCAGTACGAAGATAACAGGTACCCTTATATTTTGTCTAGTTGTAGTATTTATAGATGACATATACAGCGTTCTACCGCCGATTCTGTGGCGTAGGCTGGATGTACCCACGTTCTCGTGTCCTTCCTTAGGGTACGGGTCGTGACAGAAGCTTGGGGAATAGATGTTATCGGTCCTCTCAACCCTCCCTCATCTCGAGGATATTGGTTCATATTAGCCATAACTGATTACTTCTCAAAATGGGCTGAAGCTATACCTCTAGCTGAGGTCAAGACAAGCAGCGTCAACAACTTTATCAAACATCATGTGATTTATAGGTTCGGTGTTCCTCAACGAATCATTCACGATAATGGGCCACAATTCATCAGTCAGAAATTCACTCAATTCTGCGATGACAACAGGATCAATAATATTGCTTCTACAGCTTACAATCCTGCAGCTAACGGGTTGGCAAAAGCATTTAACAAAACCATCATCAAAACTCTTCAAGAAGTTTGTTTCTACTAACAAACGAAACTGGAGTGAGAAGCTTGGAGAATGTCTATGGGCTTACCGTACTACTATATGTACTCCTACAGGCTGCACACCTTTCTCTTTGGTGTACGGATGCGAGGCTGTCTTACCATTAGAAATCCAGATCCCTTCCCTAAGGATTGCCATTGCCAATGAACTAACAACTGAAAACAATAATCGCCTGAGACTTCAGGAGCTTGAAGCGCTTGACGAAAAATGGCTCCTAGCTCAACAACATATTGAGTTATACCAAGCTCGTCTATCAAAAGCCTTCAACCGTAAAGTCAAAGCCCGATCATTTCAAAAAGGAGAACTAGTTCTAACCGTCAGACGTCCTATGACTATGACGCACATGAACAAAGGCAAATTCGAAGCGAAGTGGGAAGGATCTTATGTTGTAAGTAAAGTTTTCTCCAACGGAGCTTATCAATTAACTGGTATGGATGGTCGAGTCGCCATGATGCCCATTAATGGCAAATTTCTCAAGAAATATTATGTTTGAAGAGAAAAGAATATATATATACTAGTTTTATGGCACACGCGATGCGTGTGGAACACGTTTTACAAATGTTAAAATCATTTTATGTAACAAAAATAATTTACAACCAAACTTATTAAAAACATTTTCTCGATATAATTTTTTATGTTACAAATATTGATATCATCTTATTCAATATTTCAAATATGCCGATGTTAATGATAGATAATACTTTTGCTCCTAGCTTTCAGATTTTTGTCATTTGTAATCAACGTGAACTTGCTAGACTTATCCTTTTTACAACTAACTTTTTGAATAAAACAATAGGTTAACATCTTGAGGTCATAGAAATTAAAATAAATATAGTTTAATTTAATTAAATGTAGAATTTAAATTATAGTCATTTAATCTAAGCTATAATTTAAATCTAGTTAGAATCATAATTTAAATTCAATTCAATATAGTCTAGTTAGAGTCATAATTTAAATTCAATTCAATCTAATCTATTTTTTAAATCTAGTCAAAATTTAAACTTTAATATAATATGGTTAGATTTATAATTTAAATCCAATATAATCTAATATATAATTTAAAGGCTTATCAAATTTTAAAATTAATTTGATGTATATCATCTTATGTTTAAATTAGTGCCAATATAATTAATTATTTTGACATTTATTATTAAAACATAGTGCCATTTATTTATACAATTATATACAAAATTAATAATTCTGGTGACATCTATGACACAGTTATCTTAAAAAGAAAGAATGATACAAAATCATAATAGTACATTTTCGATGGCATTCGTTGTGTTGCCTGCAACATCTAGAGCATCAATTTTCGCACGAAAACCTATGGTTCATCACCTCCAGTAGCAATGGTAGTAAATATCTATGTAGTAGCGACCGATGGGATGAAGCTTCGTAGTGCGACAACACCGAATCTCTGTGTCTTACTAGTTGTCTTCTTCTTTTGGTGATCCTGATGTTGGAACTGGTGGGAGAGAAAAGGGAACAAATAATCAAAGAGAGAAACGGATGGAAAGTGCACAGAGATAAGATTACAATATTGTTGGATAATGGATCGGTTTTAGATAGTGGGTGTTTAAATTACATTATTATCCATACATAATTAATATATTATATAAGAAAGTATATGGCCAAAATAATTTATCATATCCCTCCTATTTGAATTAAATAATAGTATAGATGTAGATAATATGTAAAAATTTAAACGTCTTTTAACGTTAAATTTGAAGTAGATGTTGTTATAATTTTCCTTTTATAAAACTTAATTTTAAATTTAGGCATTAATGTTATTTAGATTAAAAAAATTCTATTTATATAAAAAGTCCTTCAATTAAAGTCAACGTCATTTAGAATGACATCCGTCAAAAAATTGAGAAAGATATAAAAAATAGATACCTGGAATAGATGGGAGGAGAAAGCTTCTGTTGTTACCAAACTTTTAATTAGCAAATCTAAAATAATGAAAGAAAAAGAAAGATGAGATAGTGAATCCTAGAAATAAAACTTTGTTACGATATTTTAAAATTTAAATTTGTGAGCTCCATCACGTTGACTTGCCAACTACGATGTTTGTATATATATTTTAAGTCTGATATGTACAGTAACCAACATCTTGCATAAGATTTGGATAATTGACATTTGATGTTATAAAATAAAAAATAAAAGGTGGTTATGGTTTTATTGAAAGAGAGTGCATACTTGTCCGACGACTGCTTGCATAACTAGATCCAAATTATATATTATAGTGGAAAAAATCTGTAGATTCTACTCATGGCACACGAAAAATAGATTTTTGTATTTTGTGGTCTCAAGATAGATTTTAATATACTCTACGGCTTGTAGAATCGGATCAAAAATATTATAATTTCAGTAATTTAAATGCACCGTACTCGATTACCAGTGCTCATATATAATGCTTGTTGAAAGAATTTGATCCAAAACCAACTAAGTAATGTATAAAAATTCTAAATCAATTTGACATGATATGGACAGTGCAACTTCCATAAAGACTTCAATGGAAAAACTCAACAAAAACTTCGATTTTGTGAAGTGGGCATACATGGTAAAAATAGTTTAAAAGGCTACTTGGTTGATTTTGGACGGTGAGTGAGTTTCGGTCAGTCGAGCGGTGAGACTACTGGAGATCTATTCTTGAAGATGGTTCCGATATGTTGCGGAGATAGATCTTGAAGGCTACGGGCGTCGGTCCAGATCCGAGAAGGAGGAGGTAGTGGAGGAGGAGTAATAGAGATTTACAAAAAAAAATTCAGGCGGAAGATCCGTTACTTAAAATATTGAAAGAAGTAGAGAGAGAAGTAGATTGTGTATCCTAAAAGATAGGAATAGATGGTTACAGTTATTTGAGATTCAAAAAAAATTGATTTTAAATGTCATTTTTATCCTTGGATAAATATATTGTCATATCAAATAATATAACTAAACTATATAATCCAAATACCCCTGGTATTTGGATTATATAATAGTATAGATATCAACGCAGAGACTCATAATGTAAATAAAATTCCTTATTTGTATAAATTTAAATAGAAGGAAATACATAAAATTAACGAGGACCGGAGCCCTCTTGATTGAAAACATATTTTGCAAGAAGCTCGAAGACATTATTGTCTGATGACACCAGCAGTTCGCAGACAGCTTTCCTTAAAGCGTCTTCTTAAGCAGTACTCCTAGGGTCCACTAGTACGGTGAGAATGTCCCGGTTCTGTCCTGGGACAGCCGAACTTTTACCGACTTCTGGCTGAATAGGCGGCAGAGGTTCATCGGAAGGAGTGTTGAGGACAGCTTCGATCTTTGGGATAACTCCCGTCTCCGTAGGCATTTCTTCTGAAGACATTTACAAAAGAAGGAAAATGGGTGAATGATGCTCTCAGAACAGTTTCATACTATTTATAGACAGAAAAGCAAAACATTCTGTCTCGCAAATCGAAACAACCTTTCCTCGAAAAGGCATGTTCGTTCATCTTATGAAGAGATCTTCATTTATTCTTTAGAATTGAAGCGACCTTTCCTTGAAAAGGCATGCTGATTCATCTGTCTTTTCATCTCTACTTAATTGCAGGAATATGCCTACATTTATAATAAATTCCTGTGAAGTCTGTCCAAATCATCAATTCCGTCTTTATAGAAAAATGAATTCACGTCCACTTTACCTCTAGATTCTATTTTCTATATTATCACATCAAATCAAATCATAAAGAAGAGAAAATCATTCTTTATTCCTTCTTTAAAAACATAGTTACATCTTAATGAAAATCTATTATATCTCTTATTTTCATTCTAGTTACATCTTAATGGAAATCTATTACATCTCGGATTTTCATTCTAAATCTAACAAATGAAGGTCTAATACATCTTTGGATCTTCTTGTTAATGCCAGTTCCTTGTCGTCTCGACCTGAAGCAACGAGCAAGACAATGGAACTAACTCTTGTCTTCTCTCTCAGAAAGATAAGAAGATAACCCCAGAGTACAACAGCTCAAATATAAGATGCTGTCAAAACAACTGGTGGAGAAAAGACAGTCCGTCATGAGAATTAGGAACGAGATCACCCCCCTAATACGATTACTAATTCTGTCTCTCCACCGTCCAACTCTCATGTATAATGTCCCTTCCTACTATCTAAGGAAGACCCTTCTAGAACATGAAGAGTCCTGAGCTGTATGATTTGAGCGTCAGAATCACATGAGCTGTCTGATGTGAGTGTCAGAAGAATGCTCCCTACAACATCCAAGTCGTCGATGCCAGTTTTGAAGAATCTTGCCGACCAAATTTCTGCAAATATCAACAAAGAAAGAAAAGTTAGCAAAATCTATCAAACTGTGCGCCTTTGATAAACAGGCGCACATCATCAGAGTCAACCTATAGGCGCCTATGATAAAACATGCGCCTCTGACCGAAGTCAGGTACTGGATTACAGTGCGCGCCTCTTCTTAGAATTTTAGGCGCACGTCTACAACATGCACCTCCGATCGAAGTCAGGCACTGGATTGCAGTGCGCGCTTCTTCTCAGAATTTCAGGCGCACGTCTACAATATATGCCTCACTTATACAAATCAGCGCCTGACTTCAAAACAGTCTTAGTATAAAGCAGCACAAGTTAAACACGATTCATAAATGGCGCTCATGTACAGAAACCACTGGTTTTTTGTTGGAACTTACCATCAAAATCAACTATGTTTGGTCGGAAGATCGTCGATGATGTAAAGCACGGCAAACCAACATCCGAAGATGCGGTATGCAGAAGAACAACATCTGATCTTGATGGCATAGAAAGATTCACGAACATTGAACTCTTGACCGCCGAGGGATTTCTGCGAAGAACCATCACCATCAACAGGAGGAAATAAAAAGAAAGAGTTCATGGACACTTCTTTGATTTCTCTTATCAACTATTTAAAGAGCTTAGAAGATATGAACGGGCGCATCATTCTAGAAGCCTATCTCGGGAAGGACCTAAACAAAAGGTGCTCAAACCACACAAAAACTGCCACGTGTTCTCAACAAACATTTGAGTTGGTCAAAATGGTGCATTGGCACGCGCCACTAAACAGATCACACGAAAAGATTTGCATAAGGGCGCCAGAAATAAAATTTTTATTTATTACATAAGGGAAAACAAGCCCCTACAAAATAAGTCGTACAAAAGACAAAAGAAAAAGTAGCGCCCCTACAGAAACCATTACTTCTTCTCGTCTTCTTCACCAGCTTGGCAAAGAGAAGTGCCCAACTCGCGCATATCATGAATCCCCGAACGACGCATCAGACGAAGAAATCCTTCTGCGTCACCACGCTCTTTCGAAGAGGACGAAGGGCCACCGTTCCGACGATCAAAGACTGCTGGGGTCAATCCAAAGCATTCTAAGAAGTTATTTGCACGAAGTGATTGGTTAACCCCGGACAGGATTGCAGGCACGGTGTCAGGCCTTGTCTCCTGAGCTTTCACTTCGGCGTTAACGCCGGTCACCATCTCCTTATTCTTAGGTTCCATGGAAGTACAGAAGTGAGGAATGAGTACAAGGACATCTCTCTCTATATATAACCAACCAACACTTCGTATTCCCCATGGGAGACCGAACATCATCAATAAAACTTGGGAAGATGAAGAGGAGATCGAATATTTTCAAGAAGAAATTTTTTATGACAGTTGAGAATTGACTGGCGCAATCCAAACAAAACTAGTTTAATTCAAAGTATTTCAAAACTTTGAAGTATTTTCAAGTTTCAAAAACTTTGAAGGGGGACTTGTAGAGCCTAAAAATTAAGAGGTGCCACTCATTAAAGTCTTTATTCACCTGACGGCGCCAAACTAATCAAGTTGAACCTTGATCATCAAGTTGCACAGCATCAGGTTGCGCCATAGCCAGGTTGTACTGGAGTCAGGGTGCACGGAGCGACACGTGACACACTTTCTCGAGAAGCTGTAATGGCATCATCATTATCTGACAACTGACAGCACGAAGATTAAGGAAAATCCCTTCGAATCTCGTGCAACGCGACGATCGAGAAGACTTTGTCAGCATGTAATTAATACTGACAGCTGGTTGGCGCAAGTCACTGAATTGTAGAACCCTAGAGGGGGGTAAATAGGGAAATAAAAAATAACTTGATCACAAGAAGCAATATATGACAAATAAAAAGAGAGAGTAGGAAGATCAAACACAAGATGTATCCTGGTATCCTTGCTTGAGGCAATCCAGTCCCGAAACTCTCTCCGGCTTAAATCCACTATTTAATAAAATAGTACACACGAGTTTGGATCCGAAGAACTCACCAACTTCAACACGAGTTTGGATCCGAAGAACTCGCCAACTTCAACACACGAGTTTTCTTACGAAGGGTCGCCAACTTCAAAGAAATGAGAAAAGAACTTGTTGATCTTCTAACACTTGAAGATCAAAAATTACAACTCTTAATAACTCTAGCACTTTGGGAGAGGATGACAATTAAAAGCTTGGTAGAGTATTAATGGTGGAGCTCTTGGTAGTTTGGAAAATTTATGGCAAGAGTTAGTGAAAGCTTCAAGAGAGAGAAGACTTTCATTTATAGAGAAACCAAGAGTAGGTAGCATTTAATGCTCCTGGATACAGCCAGACCGGCATACCGTCGGTATGCACCGGCATACCGTCGGTATACCGATCGAACAGTAACGGTCATATTAATATCCATTGGGAGCATTTAATGCTGCCATTAATGCAGTCTATGTCATTCAAAAATCAAATATTCGTAACCCGGTATACCGTCGGTATGCCGCGGTATACCGTTGGTATACCGACGTTTTATCACAGAACGTTTTTGAGGCAAACAAAACGGTATACCGTCGGTTTGCCAGAGCATACCGTCGGTATGCCGACGTTTGTCATAGAACGTTTTGTGGTCCACAAAACGGTATACCGCCGGTATGTCGGAGCATATCGTCGGTATGCCGGAGCATATCGTCGGTATGCCGACATTTCAAACAGAAGGTTTTGTGGACAATAAAATGGTATACAATCGGTATGCCGGAGCATACCGCCGGTATGCCGATCTATAGGATATTGATTTTTGACTTTAAGAAGTAAAAAGCATTTAGTTTGTCATCCAACCTTAAGTGTTTACAGAAAGACCTAGACCTTGTACAGACTCAAAATCATGCAGTGTAGGAAGCCGTCTATTGCAAGGAGCGTCGGTCTTTTGCTTCAGTCTTCAAGGCAATGGATGGTAAACTTGAATGGACAGACTTTATGTAGTAGAGCTTCTGAAAAGATATCAATCTGAAAACAGAGACAACTAAACTACGAAGATGTTGTTAATATTATCAAAATAAAATGTGCCAACAATCTCCCCCATTTCGATAATTGACAAAATAGAGAGATAGCATCTTCAGGGAGTGACTCCCCCTCAATACGTTTTCTCCCCCTTTATCACTTAGTCAAAGATGAGAAAAAATAATTAAAAATAGCATAAATATGGAGCACAGTATCATAGACAAAAACATTTATTGATAGATAAACTTTTGAAATTGAATACATGCAGGACACCCATAACAAACTTCATAAGATCAAATGAAAAACTCTCCTCTACGAGAGTTAGCACGACAATAAAAGGCAGATAACAAGTCCCCGTAGGACTGCAAACAACAAGTAACAACCAAACACTGGTCCCCGAAGGACCTCAAAAGACAGAAAAAGAAACAAACACAAACAAACTAAGACACCCATTTATTCGACACCACCATCAAAAAGAAGCAACCCCTACTCATCAGCCGGATCATCTCTACCATCCTGAGCCTGGTGGAAAGCGCCAAAAGGATCAATACCGTCCGGGTACATAAAACCGTAGGCATTGGGATCGGAAAAGCGGGAGGCCTGGTATATCAGATCCGGAAGATTCAGATCCTGAAATGCTTCCCGGTCCTGAAGGGTGCGCTAAATGAAAAGGCCTGGTCATGGAAGCGGGATTGGATCAGAGTGCCAAGGCCACGAGTGTTGGCTCGTATCTGCTCCTCTGCATGAGCCATACGCATATCGAAATGCTGCTGAGTCAGCAGCATGTAGCGGCCGGAGGCAGGAGGAGTAGAGGCGGTTGCAGCAGGAGTAGAAGCTGGCGTCTCTTGGGAGGAGGAGGCACGGGATGTGGAGGTACCACCGAAAGAGCGAGAAACAGCAAGGAAGGATGAGACGCCGTCCGAGTAGCATTGGAAGAGGTCGACATGCTTGGCTTCCAAGATGAGAGTGATGAAGGAGCCATAATAGAGATTCTGCTTCCCCGCGGGCAGGACGCCGAAGAAAGCATGGAGAACAGTCTTGGGGAAGGACCAAGGCTTCCTCAAATACAAGTAGTACATGCACACCAGGGCGTCACCAGTGATGGCGTCATAGTTGCCGCCCTTGGGATAGAGAGTGTGGCACACGATCCTATGGAGCTCGTAATAGAACGGCTCCACTTGGGCGGAAAGAGCCAGGATATTAGGAGGATTTGGGCCTTTGCAAATAATAGCACAGAATTCGTCAAAGGAGACCGATGCCGAAGAATAAAGAGCAGCCAAGCCCGGTAGAGCCTCTCCTCTGTCCGGGATGCCAAGAATGCTAGAGAGGTCATAAGCCGTCAGGCTGAAATGACGGTCGTTGACCATCATCTCAATGGCTCCGTTCTCCATGTCCGGGACCATGTTACAGTAGAAGAGACGAACGGCGGCGGGGTAGACAGGCACCTGACGCCGAAGAAGAGAAGATAGTCCAGCCTCTTGGAAGAAAGAAACATGGCCGAAGAAGAGATTCCAGTTGATGGCACGGCCTTTGTAGACGTTATGGTGCAAGAAGTGTTGAAACCAAGATTCGGCAGCCAAGGAAGAGATGAAGACCCGCTGATCATATCCATGGGGGAGAGCCACCGGGGTGAAGGGATTCGAAGCGATGGCGGAGGAACGAGCACGCGTGGGGGCAGCCATTGGGAGAAGAAGATAGGTAGAGAAGGAAGTAGGGTTTTAAGAGGATGTGAGAAGTGGAGGAAAAAGAAGAAGAAAATAGGATTTTTAAGGAGATATTGGAAAGGGGAAGGGTGGTTAATGGGGAACGGTTATAGAGAGGAAGTGGAGAAGTTTGTGGGTTGGCAATAAAGAAAATGGAGATAGAGGAGGAGTAAAGGGGAATAGGAAGAGATGGGTAGTTAATGTTGATGGAAAGTTAAGATATGGAGAAGAGGAGAGGAGGAGGTGGGTAATAAAGAGGGAAGTGATGGATGTGAAGGGAATTAATGAGGAGAAGAAAGGAATAAAGAGAGAATAAAGGATAGGTGGGTCCGAGCTGGATTTGACACAGCAGTCCGCCGCACACCGGTATACCGTCGGTATACCGACGTATGCCGACGGTATACCAATTTTTGGCACAGAACATAATTCTGAACCAAAATTGGCATGCCGTCGGTATACCGCAGTATACCGTCGGTATGTCGGCCGAGAAGAACTATGAGTCGAATTTTAAAATGCCTAATTCTTGGCAAAGAAAAATAAAGCGATCCTCCGGGAGCGGTTTGGTGAAAATATCGGCTAACTGATAAGAAGTGTCAATAAATTCAAGATGAATATCCCCCTTTTGTTGATGGCCACAAAGAAAATGGTGTCTAATTTCAATGTGCTTCGTGCGTGAGTGACAAATTCGTGAGATTGATCGAGCTAGTGTTATCACATTTAATAGGGGTACAAGTATGAGAAATGCCATAATCTATGAGTGTTTGTGACATCCAAAGAATTTGTGCACAACAGCAACCGGCCGCAATATACTCGGCCTCAGTGGTTGAAAGAGCAACAGAATTTTGTTTCTTACTAAACCACGATACCAAGGATTTTCCAAGGAATTGACATGTGCCGCTAGTGCTTTTTCGGTCAATCTTGCATCCGACAAAATCAGCATCCGAGAAGCCGTAAAGCTCAAAGGATGAAGATTTCGGATACCAAAGGCCCATGTTCACGGTGCCTTTGATATATCGAAAAATACGCTTTACGGCACATAAGTGCGATTCCTTTGGATTTGCTTGATAACGTACACAAAGACATACACTAAACATGATGTCAGGACGGCTAGCAGTTAGATAAAGTAAACTACCAATCATACCTCGATACTTACGAATGTCAACCGATGTGCCATCTTCATCATTGTTAAGCTTTGTCGTTGTTGCCATAGGAGTTCTCATTGATTTGGATGAGTCAAGTTTGAAATGCTTGAGGAGATCCTTTGTATATTTTAATTGATTGATGAATGTCCCTTTGGGTCCTTGTTTGATTTGTAAGCCCAAAAAGAATGATAGTTCACCCATCATGCTCATTTCAAATTCTTCCTGCATAACTTTAGCAAATTCTACACAAAGTGTATTGTTAGTAGAACCAAAAATAATGTCATCGACATAAATTTGAACCAATAAAAGAGTGCCACTATGGGATTTGATAAAAAGTGTTGTGTCGACTTTGCCCTTAGAAAAATTGTGTGAAACAAGAAAGGAGCTAAGGCGCTCATACCAAGCACGGGGAGCTTGTTTGAGGCCATAAAGGCCTTTGTGGAGTTTAAACACGTGATTTGGAAATTGAAAATCTTCAAAGCCAGGAGGTTGTTTTACATAAACTTCCTCTTTAATAATACCATTTAGAAAAGCACTCTTAACATCCATTTGAAAGAGTTTAAAATCATTAAAGCAAGCAAAAGCACATAACATACGAATGGATTCAAGACGAGCAACCGGAGCATAGGTTTCGTCGTAGTCAATGCCTTCCTCTTGGTTATAGCCTTGAGTAACCAATCGGGCTTTGTTACGAGTCACTAACCCATCTTCATTAAGTTTATTTCGAAACACCCATTTAGTTCCAATAATGGGGTGATTGCTAGGTTTTTTCCCAAACCTTGTTTCGCTCAAATTGATTTAGCTCTTCTTGCATCGCTATCATCCAAAATTCATCAAGAAAAGCATCATTAACATTTTTAGGCTCTATTTGAGAGATAAAAGCCACGTTTGCACAAAGATCACGAGTGGAGGATCTAGTGCTAACACTAGAGGAAAAATCCCCAATGATAAGTTTCTTAGGATGATTGGTGACAAATCTCCATTCTTTTGGAAGATCCTTTTGAGGAGCCTCGAGAGGTGGAGACTCTTTTGTTGGAGGAATCACAACTTCATTGTTAGATGAAGAAGGACGATCTCCAATAGAGGAGTTCTCCAACCCAAACGAGATGTCATCAATATCATCGGAAGAGGAGAATATAGAAGAGTTAAATTCATTAAAAGAGACATTGATTGACTCTTCGACAACAAGACTTCTTTTATTAAAAACACGAAAACCTTTACTATGAGTAGAGTATCCAAGGAATATTCCTTCATAGGCTTTTTCTTCAAACTTGCCTAGGTTATCCTTGGTATTCAAAATAAAACAATTACAACCAAAAACTTTAAAATATTCAATAGAGGGAATTTTGTCAAACCAAAGCTCATAAGGAGTCTTCTTAGAAATAGGTCGAATCAAGACCCTATTTATAACATGACATGCCGTGTTAACGGCTTCCGCCCAAAAATATTGGGGGAGCTTATATTGGTTTAAAATAACCCGGGCCATATCGCCAAGGGTTCTATTCTTTCTCTCCACAACACCATTTTGTTGAGGAGTTCGTGGACAAGCAAAATCATGTCCAAAACCATTCTTTTCACAAAATCTTTTGAAATCGGCATTGTCAAATTCTCCTCCATGATCACTTCTAATCTTGTTAATAGAAAACCTTTCTCATTTTGAACACATTTACAAAAAGCAACAAATTCACGAAAAGTATCACTTTTGCAAGTAAGAAAAATAACCCAAGTAAATCTTGAAAAATTATCAACCAAAACAAAAGCATAAAGCTTGCCTCTAAGACTAGCAACTCCACTAGGACCAAAAAGATCCATATGAATAAGTTGAAGAGGTCTAGAGGTACTCACAGAGTTGATGGATTTGAAGGATGACTTGGTCAACTTACTCTTCTCGCATTCTTCACACATCATATCCTTTTTGAACGGGATACTTGGGAGTCCTCTTACGAGCTTCTTGGTAGCAAGACGAAAAATGGTATCCATGTTGGCGTGTCCGAGCCTCATGTGCCAAAGCCAACTTTCATCGTTCTTAGCAACTAAGCACCTGTCATTGTTAGTGTCTTCGACAAGATATAAAACATTGATATTGTTTTCTCTAATACCTTCATAAACAATAGATCCATTTGAACTATCGATAATGAAACATTTGAGCTTAACAAACTTGATATCATAACCATTATCGGTAAGATGACTAATACTAAGAAGATTGTGTTTAAGATTAGTAACAAGACACACATTGTTAATACAAGGATAAGGAAGGGAACCGATATTACCATTTCCTATAATATGACCTTTAAGATTGTTACCAAAGGAGACGTGTCCTTCCTTCTTCATCGATAGCGTTGTAAATAATGAAGCATCCCCGGTCATGTGCCGTGAACAACCGCTATCGAGAATCCACTTGCTTCTAGCATGAGAAGGACTCTTCACCTACAACATAAGTTGAAGATGAACATTTTGGTACCCATGATCGTATGGGTCCTTGAGTGTTAGTCTTAGGAACCCACTTAAAAACTTTCTTATCAACTAGTTTCCTTGTATGACAATAATTGATCGTATGTCCAAGCAAGCCACAGTAGTTGCAAATCATAGAGGATTTAGAAGAAGATGTGTGAGTATCATGCATATGTGAATCTCTAGTACGAGGAGTTCTATCATTAGTATTATGATGATGATAAGAAAAAGCATGATACGAAGTGTTTTTCTTAACAAGTGGTCCTTTCCTTGTGTTAGAAAAGGACTTGTGTGTAGTGTTAATGTAAGAAGTATGCCTAGCATTGTGATGAGTGTGGAGGTGTCTTGGAGTTTGCATGTGAGTAGTGTTCTTATTACCTAGTTTCTTACTCTGTACAAGAAGATCATTACACTTAATAGAAGGATCATATTCTCTCCTATTAGCATCTTGAACCTTATGCATAGCAAATTCATAAGCCCTTCTCATGGATTGAATCTCATCATCCTTTTTCTTGATGGTGACAAGGGATTCTTGAAACTTGAGTCGCAAAGACTCTATTTCATCCATGTCAGAAGCAGGAGATTTTTCCTTTACATCAATAATGATGCTTGAGAGTCTCTCTACTTCAAGTTGAAGAGCATCAACCTCTTTTAGAGATTTCTTATATTTATTCCTAACACCTTTGTGCTCTTCATGTAGCTCAAGGATAGCTTTCTCCAAGTCATCATAAGTAAGAGTATTTAAGGAGAGATCATCAAGTACCTCATCGGTTGCCATGAGACAAACGTTGGCATTGTGTTTGCACTCTTTGTCGTTGTCGGAGTCGCTTGCGTCACTCTCACACCAAATGCTTGTGTTGGTGAATTTTCTGGAGGACGAGCTTCGTTTGCTAGGCTTCTCGTACTTGCTTGAGTCTTTTCTTATCATAGGACAGTCCCTCTTGATGTGTCCGGTTCTTCTGCATTGATAGCACGCCAGATCTTCCTCATTGTCCCATTTGAAGCGGTTGGCTTTGTTGAATTTGAGGAACTTTCGGAAGTGCTTAGCTGTGAGAGCTATTTCTTCATCATCGTCCGACTCGTTGTCGTCGGAGCTATCCTTGGAGTAGGACTTTGTAACTTTGAGAGCAAGAGACTTCTCCTTCTCTTTGGCCTTCTCCTTCTTCTTTTCTTGTATGGAAGATTCATCTTGATCTTTCATATCGAGTTCATGAGTCATTAGCTTCCCCATGAGGGCCTCAAGGTTCATGACTGTCATGTCGTTCCCCTCAATGATTGCGGTAGCTTTAGGACTCCATCCTTTTGTCAATCCTCTATGGATTTTTTTGATCTTTTCATGAGCATGATATTCCTTACCAAGAGAGAAAAGAGGATTAATAATATCACCCAAATGAGTAAACATGCAAGTAATAGACTCATCATGTTTCATCTTAAAGAACTCATATTCTTGCGTAAGTCTACTAATCTTGGATTCCTTTACTTGTGAGGTACCCTCGTGTGTGACTTCAAGTAACTTCCAAATCTCATTGGAAGTCTTGCAAGTAGAGATTCTATTGAATTCACTACTATCGAGAGCACAATAAAGAGCGTTCACAGCCTTGGCATCTCGACTAGCAAGCTTCTTGGTGTTTTCAGTAAGTGTGTCCCTAAGGGTGTCAGATGCAATATCCTCAATAACTCTGGAAGGAGTAGGGAGACCATTTATCACACAATCCCATAAATCAAAATCTATGAACTTCAGATAAATGCTCATCCTAATCTTTCAGTAGTTATAGTTGGTTCCATCAAATAGGGAAGGCCTATTTGTGGAGTGTCCCTCATTGTGGAAAGAGTTGATACTAGGGTTAGTGGCCATGGATCACTCAAAGGGTGTAAATCCAAATCAAGAGAACAAAGCTCTGATACCAATTATAGAACCCTAGAGGGGGGGTGAATAGGAAAATAAAAAATATCTTGATCACAAGAAGCAATATATGACAAATAAAAAGAGAGAGTAGGAAGATCAAACACAAGATGTATCATGGTAACCTTGCTTGAGGCAATCCAGTCTCGGAACTCTCTCCGGCTTAAATCCACTATTTAATAAAATAGTACACACGAGTTTGGATCCGAAGAACTCGCCAACTTCAACACGAGTTTGGATCCGAAGAACTCGCCAACTTCAACACACGAGTTTTCTTACGAAGGCTCGCCAACTTCAAAGAAATGAGAAGAGAACTTGTTGATCTTCTAACACTTGAAGATCAAAAATTACAACTCTTAATAACTCTAGCACTTTGGGAGAGGATGACAATTAAAAGCTTGGTAGAGTATTAATGGTGGAGCTCTTGGTAGTTTGGAAAATTTATGGCAAGAGTTAGTGAAAGCTTCAAGAGAGAGAAGGCTTTCATTTATAGAGAAACCAAGAGTAGGTAGCATTTTATGCTCCTGGATACAGCCTGACCGGCATACCGTCGGTATGCACCGGCATACCGTCGGTATACCGGTCGAACAGTAACGGTCATATTAATATCCGTTGGGAGCATTTAATGCTGCCATTAATACAGTCTATGCCATTCAAAAATCAAATATTCGTAACCCGGTATACCGTAGGTATGCCGCGGTATACCGTCGGTATACCGACGTTTTATCACAGAACATTTTTGAGGCAAACAAAACGGTATACCGTCGGTATGAATAGAAGGTTTTGTGGATAATAAAAGGGTATACTGCCGGTATGCCAGAGCATACCGCCGGTATGCCGATCTATAGGATATTGATTTTTGACTTTAAGAAGTAAAAAGCTTTTAGTTTGTCATCCAACCTTAAGTGTTTATAGAAAGACCTAGACCTTGTACAGACTCGAAATCATGCAGCGTAGGAAGCCGTCTATTGCAAGGAGCGTCGGTCTTTTGCTTCAGTCTTCAAGGCAATGGATGGTAAACTTGAATGGATAGACTTTATGTAGTAGAGCTTCTGAAAAGATATCAATCTGAAAATAGAGAAAACTAAACTACAAAGATGCTGTTAATATTATCAAAATAAAATGTGCCAACATGAATGGCGTAAGGATTAATCAGTACAACATAGAAGACCTAGTCAAAAGGCGCTAGTCGTTAAGTTGCGCCTATGCGCAGCCTGACAAAGTGGCGCCACTTGATTAACTCTTAGTTTAAAATAGGATGACGTGGCGCACAAGACATCAACTTTGCTGTTAATATTATCAAAAAAAATGTGCCAACATGAATGGCGTAAGGATTAATCAGTACAACATAGAAGACCTAGTCAAAAGGCGCTAGTCGTTAAGTTGCGCCTACGCGCAGCCTGACAAAGTGGTGCCACTTGATCAACTCTTAGTTTAAAATAGGATGACGTGGCGCACAAGACATCAACTTTGCAGAGCGTGTCCACTACACTGCCCATGACTGTGCGCATCTCAATCAAACGATGCCACACATCTACAGCAGTTAGTGCAAACCGCTTGCGCAGGTTGTTGCATTGTACCCTCGTGTAACCTGATGAAGCACGCACAAAGTTTTCAAATGATGTTCAAGATAGAGTGACATGGCGCACAAGCCACTAACTTCGCAGATCATGCCTGCTACACTGCCCACGACCACGCGCATCTCAATCAAACGATGTCACTCATCCATAGCAGTTAGTACAACTATTTGCACAAGTGAATAGGAGGCACACAATCTGGAGCACGCACAATCCAGAATAACTACTAAACAGTTATTTCAAGAACTCTATAAATAGGGTTTCAAATCAATCACAAGACATCAAAGGTGATCATAATCTCCTGCTAATGTGTTGCTGCATTCTCCAGAGGCTCGTGTCTTCGATATCACATCGTCCAAGGGTAAAGTGATCGTCTTCTGATAAGATTCCTATAGTTGTACTTCTCCAGAAATTAATTGTACTCTTGTACACTTTTTCTAGTTTGTAATAAAACTTTTGTTCTTTACAAACACCTACATGGGTGGAAGAAGCAATAGGAGCAACTCCTACAGCTGTAGCTCCTGCATCTGGAGCAATAGGTCATGAAGTACCAGACCTCTCTGAAGTGGCTGCGTGTCCCACTGGTCCAGGGTGCTGTGACCTGGTCTTTGACGACATCCTGAAGACAGATCAAACTAGAAAGTCAATATGGCACAAGATAAGATATTATCAAGAAAGGACAATTACATTTGAAGAAAAATTACAAAAGAATTTTCATGGTAATCAAAAGATTGGAAGTTTTTCTAATTATGATTAAGTATCTCCTAATATAACCTATATTCTATATCCTAATAGCAGGCTTGTAATAGTACTTTAAGTTGAGCACCACTACAAAGTCGCACTAGTTGCGACCTGACTTGCATGGGCCACCACAAAAATGTGTCATGACCTGCACCCGATTTAGGGGCACAAGGATGTGGGTACGTCAGCTTACGCTGCAGTATTTACGGTAGAACACTGTATAGGTCGTCAATAATATCTAATACTAACAATTATGAAATATATAACTCAATCACAATTCTAAAGGAAGATAAGCACGATAATTTGATAGAAGATAAAGTCTGGATAGTAGGATGAGTTTACAAAAGAAATAAGTTTAGAAGTCCAAGACAATAATACATATCCTGAAATAATATAACTGACCAAATGTAGAAATCTGGAGACAAATCCAGTAAAACCTAGCTAAATAACTAAGTCAGTACTGGAGGTGCATCCTCTACGGGAACCAAATCAACAGGCAACTCCTGAGCAATATCCTCATCTATTCCTGACCCATAGTAAGTCGGACAAATGGCCTCTAAGTCCTCTGAAAAATAATATTCAATCAGGATTCGAGCGAAGTACAAACACTAACAGCAGTTTCATTAAATTGACAAGTGATATAATAAGCATAATATAATGAGGTACATGATGGATAACAAAACTGAGTAATAAGAAGTACAGGATAAACAGATTATTATATCATGGTAAGGTGAGAGCATGTAAGTAAATCAGGGATATGATGTATCATAGGAAATATGAGTATAACATGTAAACTAAATGGTGCCTTGATACATTAGAGTGTTATGTGATCAACTTGGATCAAGATCAGGCTATTCTATATGACCGACTATACGCAAGTACAAGTATAATAAATCAGGACGACAACAATGAAAAGATATGCACAAGTAGTATAAGATCCGGCTATACCCTATGTGTGGTGAGGGTGAATTATGCACAAATAGTTTGGGTATGATCAATTAAACTCTAATAGCTCTCTAATATCTCAAATAGTATAATGGATCCAACCATGTCACGTTATGACACGGGATTCAAGAAACAGGGTACCAGCCCACTCCTAAATCGGTATTTATACAAATACAAGAACAATAACAAGCAAGTATCAGTATACTAGGATAAACCGGGAATAATATCTCATGACGGAATCCAATGTATACTAGTCCGTGTATACTCGTGTTAGGAATCAAGTAAAACACTACAACTGAATTTATAGAAAGCATCAAATTAATGAAAACTATCAGAGAATGTACTCACCTGTGGTCCTGAACAGAAAGTAATAATCAAGTCCGTATCGGTATCCAATACCAATATTATGAATGCACATCATCAAACTATACAAGATAGCCTATAAAATCATTCTATATAACCCATATAACATTAATGTCAAGTTGATATGGGTAGAGAGTACACATTTCTACAATTTCTAATTCATATTTATCCAAAGAGAAGTTTTCAAAAGTTCACTTTATCCTGAATTTAGGCTAGTGAACAAGTGGTCATAAATAATGATGAACGGTTCAAACTTAAGGATTCATAAGAATAAAGTTTTGTCTAACAGAAGAAGAAACTTTCAAACTAATCCAACGGTTGGATTTTCCAGAATCGAAGCACAAAGTTGCAAGAAAAACTAATTTCAGACTTGGAAATAATTTGAGTGTAGAAATTTATAATTTCTTCAGTTTTCGAAGCAATATTGAGTAAAAAAATAATGTTATTGGTGGCTCTAATTCCAGGATGTAATATAGAGTTAAATAGAGTTTAATATGGAAAAACTATACAAAAATCCAACGGTTTGATTTTCGAAAAATTAAGCGCAAAGTGACCTCCAAAAATATTTTCAGACTTAAATGCTGAAATATTGTTCATGGAGCTCACTTTGTCCTCAATTTACATAACCCAAAACAAGTAGTTTAGTCATAAAACCTATATAAAATGATTCAAAACTTAACCAAGAATACATTCATAGCAAAAAAATATAAGAATATTGCATACACAGAAAATAACGTATGTCCAAAGTTGGTAAAAAATAATTCTAAAATTAGAATTATTTCAGTGTGCAGAAAATTGCTCATGATACCTAATTTGGTCTTATTTTACACTAATAAAACTAACTATTCTGGACATCACTTAAATACATGATTGATAGAAAAAAATAGCATACTTTATATTTCAATAAGTGGCTCTGGAAAATAATTATTACACATAAAGTTATGAATGTTCAAAGTTGGAAGAAAACCACATTTTCTTTATTCAAAGATTAGGAGGCCAAGTTTGAGCCTAATTTGTACTAATCAAACGAAACATTTATGGCATAACTCCAACATAAATTTTGTAGACAAAATATCCAAAATTGCATACAAACTTCTAGAATCGTAAAATATGGTCCACACAAAAAGTTACACTCCCACAAAGTAGACGAAACATAATTTTGGGAAAATAATTTTGGGGTAATCTTTATTTTCCAAACGTTTTATCCAAATGTTTTGGTGTGCACACCCAATTCTTTGCACAGAATTCGTGGACAACACTCTATTTTGGATACGTCACCGTGCGACAGAGGTTTGAGGGGCAAAAATTCTATGTAAAATTATTTAAAAATATGAAAATAAAAGCTAAGAGATAGAGGAAGATTTTTCGTACAGGACTCGAGGATCGTACCTATTATCTCATAGTGCAAAATATTGTCGAAGTCAGCACTACCCAGCATTCCTATTCTGAAATTATATTCAGTCCAACGCGTTGTGAGGGAGTTTTAGGATAGGAAATGAATGAAATGAGGGGAAAATGACCTATAGGGTTGTAGGGGGTTGAGGGGGGAAGGTTATGGCAAAGTTTTAGGAGAAATGGGATAGTGGAGAGGTAGTTTTGGCAACTAAAAGTGGAGGTCACCACCTAATTCCGAAAATGCATATAAGCTAAAGTTGTACGATGTCCACACACTTGTGTGTGCACCACATGGGTCAAGTAAGGGCTTGGTTAGGGTCTACTAGATCTTGTGCAAGTGTAGATCAATTTTGGACTTGATCGGAGTTGATTTTGATAGGTTTGGGTGGTCTACACTAGTTACTAGCACCACCATAACTAGGCTAAAATTAAACTAGCTAAAATGCACCTAGCCAAGTCAAAAACCTATGTCACACATAGTAATATCTATGAATTATTAACCTTAGACATAATACTATATATATTTCGATATAAACATACAAACACGTATATATATACTTATACCAATATTATTTATATAACATAAAATACATATATATATATATATATATATATATATATATATATATATATATATATATATATATATATACATGATATGGAATTATGGTTTAAGTACACTACCTACTAACTAGATAAAATGATTTAATTCATTGGAAAATGAAGGTTACAGAAGGATTACATAGACGAATGACAGTTTCAATTCAAAACTCGGTAGTGGAGTTTGAACTTTATGACAAAGTTGATAATGGATTACGATTGATTGAGGATTTGTAAATAGAAATATGATTGAGAAGTAGTATCATTGGAATGAAGGTCCGAAAAACATTATGTTAGTTGTGGAAAAGTTTGATTTTCATGGATATCATAGCTTGAAATCATTACTCGACATTTTTTTATAATAAAGATCTGATTCTCCGATTCTTGTAGTCACCCTCTGAATTCATTGTTAGTAGAATTGAATCCATTGTAATCGTGACTATACACTTTTGATTATATTCTTAATCGTACCTGAAACCTTTTGATCGTGATTTCGATTATATTCTTAATCACATCTAAATTTACTTTATTGTTGACCAGATTCATTCCAAATCATGCTAAATTTTAATTTTAGTCATGACCTTGTGATTTAGATCATTGTAATACCTCTTCCCGGAATTTTCAATTTTTTATTTGTTGTTTAAAAGTTATTCTCGTCGAGACTTTGTAAAAGCTATTTTGTGATTATTTATGTATCAAAAACTAGTTTAAAATTAAAGTACTATTTTGTTTTAATAAAAATATTTATTTTTCATTTCAAAATTTTTGGTTAGTAATTTGGGCTTTCAAAATATTGATTTCGAAGGGGTTTTGGAAACCATTTTCAGGTAGTACGCTATGCTTTGGATCCTTGGGGGAGATACAGGTATATTTGAAGGCCAAAATCTAGAGACTATTAGATAGATTTGATTAGCAAGTTAAATGAGTTATTTTGCAATAATAAGATCTTGTATTCAAATGTAATCATTAAATATTATAATTGATTTAGTTGTTTTGAATGAGCAAATAAAGAAATTAATTATGAGCAATTATTGTAATTTTAAGTATTGTGGTCTAGACAGCGTTCTACGACCGATACCGCGGCATAGGCTGGACTTGCGCACGTACTCGCATCCCGAAAAGAGAGTACGGGTCGTGACAAGTTTTTTTGGTGGCCCATGCAGGCCAGTCTTCGCAAATTGTGTGAACTCTTGGTAGTACCAGTCATACTACTGCGAGCCTGCGATTAGGAATTACACATTCACGAATAGGGTGATTTGATTTTAGGAAAATGTGTAGGCTAGGACTAGGTACCCCGTGGGTAACCCATAGAATTATTTCGAATTGATTACATGGGTAGTTAATTTGTTGCATAGGTTATAGAGATATACGTTGAGTTTTGAAACACCCAATTCGACGAATTTGAAAAATTTTATGTGATAATAGAATGACTCTAATCAAAGGTGGGTAGAGTCCTCGATTGACAAATTGAGTATGTAAGGTTATTAGCTTTTGGTGTCTTTGAGGTTTAAATTTTCTATATGGTTTAATGTATTTATTGATATGGTTGAATTTTTCAATTTTCAAGGAAATAATTTTTATTTAATTAAAGATCATGAAAATGTTTGGAAAATTATTGAATTTAAAATTTTCAGGAGATTGTGATAGAGAAGATTTAAGTTTAAGTTTTGAAGTGTTTATATTGTGAAGATTTTAAATTTTGGATTTTGATTCTTGAATTTAAAATTTGGAGGAAATTATGAAAGAGTGGATTTAAAATATCTTTTATTTTGTTTTGTTTTGTTTTGTTTTGTGGAGTTTAAATTTTGAGGAATACTCAATACGTCAATATTGACCATTTTGCTATATCATAATCTTGAAGATTATGATAAGAGTTGATTATTGATTTAAATGTGATTATTGAGGTTTGAAGACATTGAGTTATGGATTTAAAATTTTTGTGGTTGTACCTATTTATAAGATAGATGGGTGATTAGTTAGGTGTCATGTAGGTAGTACTCCTCCATACCGTATTTGTTAACCATCTATACGTATATATATATATATATATATATATATATATATATATATATATATATATATTCTTCTTGATCCATTTCTTATTAAGAAATTTTATTATTGTCACCCTCATTTCCCGTATTTCGTATTTTGCCCGTATTTTGATTTTTGCGTGTATTTTAAATCTTGCCTAACTGCGGTATTTCGATATTTCTCGTATTTTCTTATTCGGATTTTCGGTTTGGTTTAATATGACTTGGTTTGGTTTGTAGGAATGAGAACACCTTTAGCTATCTTGCACCCTCAAGAACACCACAACAACCCCCATTAAAATCCCACCAACTTTTTCTCTCTCCCCATAACTTCCATTTATTTCTTCTTCTTCTTCCTCCTACCACCACCAACATCCCCACCATAGGCAAGTTGCATCTTGCCATTTAATGAGGACCCATTTTTTATTTTGATATTTAGTTAGACTAGAGCTCTAGGACCAATGTTAGAACTTGGCATTTTGGGTTTTGAAGCTTGGATTTCCCTAGATCTAGACTTTGTTCATTTTCGGATTTCTTTAGATTTGATCTATTAAACTTGAATTTTGGTTGGTTTTATTGTTTCCATGTTGTAGAGGGTAGAATTTTACCCAAGTTAGAGCCTTGGAAGTTCGGATTTGGAGCTTGGATGGCCGACTTATGGTGTTCCAAAGTTTTGGAACCCATGGGTTCTTCTCCTCGGCTTGAGGAGGAAGACGACCCCCAGGCGCGCCTACTTTCTGGCCTCCTTGCCCGATTGCGCTTACTTTCTGGCCAGGCGCTCTTTAGCGCACTGTACCTCCTTTTCTGGCCAGGCGCTCTTTAGCGCACTGCGCCTACTTTCCTGGCCGCGCGCTGTTTAGCGCTGCGCGCCTCCTTGCGGGCCACGCTGTTTAGCGCCTGGTCCGATTGTGCCTGCTCCCCTGGCTAGGCGCACTTTGACCCTTGGACCCAGGCGCACTCTAGCGCACCCTGGCTAGGCGCACTTTGTTGGTTCCGGCTTAAGCGCACTCCAGTGCACTCCAGTGCACTTGGATCCAGGCGCACTCTAGTGAGCTGCCACCCCAGGCGCACTCTAGTGTGCTGCCACCCTAGGCGCACTCTAGTGTGCTGCCACCAGGCGCACTCTAGTGTGCTGCCACCAGGCGCACTCTAGTGTGCTTGTTCCCTGGCACACCCTAGTTCACCTACACCCCTAGTGCCTTAGTGCCAGCTTTATAACTTGGTTTTCTTTTGATATGATTGGAGCTTTTGAGATTTTGATTGCTCACATGCACAACTTGACTAGGCCCAACACGTCTTGGCACGGACTTTAGGGATTTTGTTTCTTGTTATCCTTCTAATGGAATCTTGTAACTTGTGACTGAGCATGATCGACTTGTAACCTGATAACTTGGTAGTGACCCATGGGGTGCACTCTCGACTTGTAACCTGATAACTTGATAGTGGCCCGTGGTGGCGCACTCTTGACTCGACTTGACTTGTCTTTACACCGTGGGTGTACTACCTGTTGCTCTGTGCAAATCACTTGTCTTGTCTTGCATCATGTCTAAGGGGTGACTCCCTGGGTACCACAGCCAGGGACTCACACTAAAATTGGACTAGGTAATGAGTAGACCAAATTAGAACATGGAGAATTCCCGGTCACAGGCAGTCTCGTTATCTGGAGGCATTAATGGACTTGTAGCTTGCCGACGAGTAGAGCACATTTCCAGCACACTGTCATGCGTTGCACCCTCTAAGTCACCTAAGGGTACATTTGTCTCCCGGGCAATGTACCCACCTATAACTCTCAACCCGCGGAAGGATAACTGGATGGTCTGCAGGGCTTGGGACTGGGAGTTTCTCACCTGTATCTTGTTAGTAATTAGGCCTGTGATAACCCTAGTTAGTTAAAGTAGTAAGCCGTAGTACTTGCTTGGCCGTTGTGAAATGGATGTTGTCCAGCCTTGTCTAAGTCTTGTCTAGCCCCTGTACCTGGAACTCTTGGTCATGATTGTTTTACTTATCTCTAACGATAAATGGGTAGAGACAGTGAGCTATTTAGGCGAAGGGGTACAATCCCGGTCCTTGTTTGGTTAAGGATTGTAACCTGGCTCCCGGAATGGTTCCACGTCCCTAGTCATTTATCGCTCTGTGTACTTTTACTACTTGTACTTTCTTTTTTTCTGATATGCTGGCTTTTGTTCTTATTTGTGGCCTCCTTTGTGGCACTTGCTCTTTCTGGGGTTTGACCCAGCTGGTTTTGTGTGGCCAGATTTCGGAGCAGCTCCCGAGGATCTACCAAGCTTCCAGCCCAATGGTGAACACTAGACGGAACCCGGGCTACGAGTGGGTCTTCCCTTTTTGTTTCACCCACTCATATGTAAATTTATTCTTTTGAGGCATTTGCCGACGAGCACCTGTTAGCTCGATGCACATTTACTGTCTGCCTACGGGCTGTAACATGATTAACAAATCCTAGGGTTGATCATGTATGACTGAACTCTTGCTAGTCCTATCATTTTGTACGACTAGCTTCATGATCATCCAATATGTAATATTTGGGACGCCTTATATATATATATTTGATGCTCTAA
Source organism: Iris pallida (assembly GCA_029216955.1). Classification (NCBI taxonomy): domain Eukaryota; kingdom Viridiplantae; phylum Streptophyta; class Magnoliopsida; order Asparagales; family Iridaceae; genus Iris; species Iris pallida. Next base: position 21,668,259 of record JANAVB010024399.1, read on the forward strand.
CATCTTGTAACTCTGTTAATTGCTTGAGATTGAGACAATAGGCTTGACCTTAAGAGACTGCTGGCTTGTAGTAAACCCTCATATCTAGACAGCCGTGACCGTATAGTTGAGATGTATTCTATTTCAATATACGTAGCTGGCTGTGTCTGCCCCCGCTCTCCAGTATTCTGGTTCTGGGGCGTGACACGGTTTAAGTGGTGGCCCATGCAGGTCTTGGCATTCAAGAAATGTGAGGGTTTACCAAATAGATGTCTCAATCAATATTCGCCCTTGATCTCTGCTCGTATCTTCAAATCCCTGAGATTCTTGACCTGATCATATTGCTTGTATAATTGATCTGTCCTGGTCCTTTCCTTATTGTTCCCTATGTCATCTTCTTCAGCGGCATTACTCCCGGACCTGCCAACCAGCCAGAAGAAGCTCGACAAGCACTCCAGCGCCAGGAAGATCAAGCTCAGCACTCTGGAGTAGCCTCTCGAGTTATGCCTTCCGGAGGCCCGGAACCTCCAGTTCAGGCAGCTCCGCCCGTTCAACCAGCTAGACAGGATGAGGGGCCTTTGGTAGGGCTTATCAGAGAACTGCTTGCATCCCAAGATCGTCGAGGTGACGCCTTGCACCAGGAGGTTCATGATGCACTAAACCGAGGAGGTCCCCAAGGAAATCAGGCGGCCAACAGTTTCAAGCGCTTGAACCCTCCCTTCTTTGACGGCAGTGAAGATGCGATTGCCGCGGATGCTTGGCTTCAGGATACCGAGGTGGTCCTGGAAGCAGCTAGGACACCTGAAAATGAGAAGGTGGCGGTGGTACGCCTACAGTTGTTAGACTTGGCTCGCGATTGGTGGGCAGCTCAGGCCATGGGATTAGCAACACCAGTCACTTGGGCGACGTTCAGGGAGAGATTCCAGACAAAGTACTTCGATGCGGTGGCACGGTACGACCTGCAGACCAGATTCACCAACTTGAAGCAAGGAGGCAGGACGGTCGATGGCTATGCGACCGAGTTTTCTAGGCTGAGTAGGTTCGCCCCCACCTTGGTGGCAACCGAGTTCGATAGGGCTCAGCGGTTCCAGCAAGGACTGCATTTGGAGATATTATTGGCTGTGGAATAGTTCGAGCACCAGACGTTCGATGCAGTATTGAAAGCAGCAAGGAGGCATGAGTATACCTCCCGGAGAATTGTGGACAGGACCGGAGGCAGGAAGCGGTCCCACAACCAGATGCACCAATCTTCAGCTCCAGCCCCGGCAGCTAGGGGTATAACCATTGGAACTCCGAGGCGGGCGGCCTCAGTGACGTCGGTTCAGCATTCGACCCCGACGTACCCGCAGCAGCAGAAGCAGAAGCAGTCTTCCGCGGTGGGATGTTCTCATTGCGGGAAGCCGGGCCATGTAGTGGCAGAGTGTCGTAGGGCACAAGGATTGTGCCTGGCTTGTGGAGGAGCAGACCACCAGATAGGGACCTGCCCGAATAGGGGAGGTCCATCATCATCCAACCTTTCTAGTTCTTCGGTGAGGGGACCAGCCCCAGTTCCAGTCCAGCAGCAGCAGCAACAGCAGTACCCGAGGCCATTGTTGCCTCAGGCCCAGGCCTTTCAGCAACAGAACCCGCAGCAGTTCACCCAGGCTCCAGCACAGAACCGACAGAGGGGTTTCCAGCAGAGGGGACCCGCAGCTAGAGGTCAGGCTATGATGATGACCATGGAAGAAGAAGTTGCACCAGGTGAGGTGGTGGCAGGTACTATTCTCGTCAACACTTTTCCAGCATCTGTATTATTTGATTCTGGTGCATCGTATTCATTCATGTCTGCACGATTCGCGACACGGATAGGGTTAGAGCCCGAGTCATTATCAGTGAGGCTCAATATACTTACTGGTAATGGTCTTGTGGGAGTAGATCGAGTGTTCTCCTCGTGTCGGATCGTAGTTAGCGGTAGAGAGTTCCCCGCTAGATTTATAGAATTCCCTATGGCAGACTATGATGTAGTCCTAGGCATGGATTGGTTGAGGAACCATTATACTAGGATAGACTGCCATGTTGGCAGAGTTGTCTTTAGTATTCCCGGAGAGTCAGAGTTTTCATTTTCCAGAGGCACAGTAGAGCCATCTCCTCCAGTATTGCGGATGGCAGTAGCAGCAGTGCAGTTGCCCCGGATAGTTGAAGAGTTTCCAGATGTCTTCCCAGAGGAACTTCCAGGGATGCCACCAGAGCGGGAGATCGAGTTCACCATTGACTTGATTCCCGGGACAGCACCAGTATCAGAGCGAGTCTACAGAATGGCGCCTTCAGAGTTGGAGATTTTGTACAAGATGATTGAAGAACTCAGGACCAAGGGATTCATTCGTGCAAGTGGATCGCCTTGGGGAGCCCCGATGCTTCTTGTGAAAAAGAAGGATGGTACGTCCAGGCTATGTGTTGATTATCGTACTTTGAACTCAGTGACGATCAAGAACAGATACCCTCTTCCAAGGATAGATGACTTATTTGATCAACTCAAAGGGGCTTCAGTTTTCTCGAAGATAGACTTGCGGTCAGGATACCACCAGATCAGAGTTAGAGAGCAGGACATCCCAAAGACGGCGTTCAGATCTAGGTACGGGCATTGGGAGTTTCTAGTTATGCCCTTTGGAGCGACCAATGCGCCGGCAGTGTTCATGGATCTCATGAACCGTATTTTCATGCCTTACCTGGATCAGTTTGTGATAGTATTCCTTGATGACATCCTGGTCTACAGCAAGAGTGAGGCGGAGCATGAACAGCATCTCCGTGTGGTTCTTCAGATTCTCAGAGAGCACCAGTTGTACGCCAAGTTCAGTAAATGCGAGTTCTGGCTCGATCGCATTTCATACTTGGGTCACATCATTACCCGAGGAGGAGTGGAAGTGGATCCCCAGAAGATTGTGGCTATCGAGGCATGGCCAGTACCCAGCTCAGTTGCAGAAGTTCGCAGCTTTCTTGGATTGGCCGGCTACTACCGGCGGTTCGTCTCTGATTTTGCAAGGATTTCAGCGCCGATGACCCAGTTGACCCGCAAGGATGTGCCGTTCGTTTGGACAGCAGAATGTCAGGAATCATTTGAGAAATTGAAGCGAGGTTTGATAACGGCTCCCATTCTCACCCTTCCAGATGGGACCGGAGGATTCACAGTTTATTGCGACGCTTCAGGCAGAGGATTGGGATGTGTTTTGATGCAACATGGGAAGGTAATTGCTTATGTGTCACGTCAACTCCGTGATCATGAGAAGAATTACCCGACCCACGACTTGGAGCTAGCAGCAGTAGTGTTTGCACTTAAGTTGTGGAGGCACTACTTGTACGGAGACAGAGTGGAGATATTTACTGATCACAAGAGCCTGAAGTACGTTTTCACCCAGAAGGATCTTAATATGCGGCAGAGAAGATGGCTCGAGCTACTTGTGGACTATGATATGGACTTGCAGTATCACCCAGGGAAGGCCAACGTGGTAGCAGATGCATTGAGCCGGAGAGCCGGAGTCTACCTTCTAACAGCGCAACCAGGGCTATTGGCAGATCTTCAGAAGATGGGAATTGAAGTGATTCTCCCTTCCAATATGGCCTTGATGGCCAGCCTACAGATACAGTCCACCATAGTTGAGAGGATCCGGACAGCACAATTAACAGATTCCAAGATTCAGCGGCTCAGAGCAGAGTGCGAGGCAGGGAGAAGGCCAGAGTTATGTATTCATGAGGATGGTACACTTCGACACGGCACGCGTCTTTGTGTACCCAGTGGAGATATCAGATAGGAAGTCATGGCAGAGGCTCACAGTTCGCAGTATTCCATTCACCCAGGCGGCACGAAGATGTACAGAGATATTCGTCAGCACTTTTGGTGGAATGGTATGAAGAGGGAGATAGCCCGGTATGTCTCTCGATGTTTGGTTGCCAACAAGTCAAGGCTGAACATCAGAGGCCGGCTGGACTTCTTCAACCCTTACCGATCCCAGAATGGAAATGGGAGCACATAACCATGGATTTCGTGACTGGGTTACCCAGATCTCCGGCAGGCAGAGATGCTATTTGGGTCATTGTAGACAGGCTTACCAAGGTGGCACACTTTCTTCCCTTTAGAGTTGGACAGTCGACGGCGTAGCTAGCAGAGATGTATCTCAGGCAGATCGTCCGACTTCACGGAGTGCCAGTCAGCATAGTATCAGACAGGGATACGAGATTCACATCACACTTCTGGCGCAGTCTTCATCAAAGTTTGGGGACTCGTCTTAAGTTCAGCTCAGCGTATCATCCGCAGATAGATGGGCAGTCAGAGCGTACTATACAAACTCTCGAAGATATGTTGCGGTCATGTACTCTTGACTTCGGTGGTTCGTGGGAGGATCACCTGCACTTGGTGGAATTCTCGTACAACAATAGTTTCCAGGCTAGTATCCAGATGGCACCCTTCGAGGCTCTGTATGGCAGGAAATGCAGATCTCCGTTAGCATGGGACGATATCGGAGAGAGGCAGATGCTCGGTCCAGAACTGATTTCTCAGACGGTTGAAGTGGTCAGAAGAATCAGAGATCACCTCCGAGTTGCTCAGGATCGCCAGCGCCATTGGGCCGATGCTCATCGGCGTCCCTTAGAATTTGCTGTCGGCGACCATGTATTCCTTAGGATCTCGTCTACCCGCGACGTCATTCGTTTTGGCGTACGGGAAAAGCTTAGTCCTAGGTATATAGGGCCGTTCGATATTCTGGAGCGAATGGGCGATGTGTCCTATCGTCTCGCTCTTCCGTCGTCATTAAGTGAGGTACATGATGTATTCCATGTGTCCCAGTTACGATGGTATATTCCGGACCCGAGCCATATCCTAGATCATTCAGAATTGGTTGTTGGTACCAACCTTTCGTATGAGGAGAGGCCCGTGTCTATTTTGGACCGGAGGGAAAAGATACTCAAGAACAAGACTATTAAATTGGTCCGTGTTGCTTGGGGTCATCACTCTCTAGGTGAGTCAACGTGGGAGCGTGAGGACGACATCCGATCGCGATATCCCTATCTGTTTGACTCGTGAGGTATAATGTCTTTCTTATGCCTTACGCCTTCCCTTCCTTGCTTGCATTGCATGATTGCATGGTTGAACTGCTTAGTGTAGCTTGCCTGTGATTAGTGTAGCTTGTCGTGGCAATCTCTAGCTCCTTGATTAAATTCCGAGGACGGAATTCTTTCAAGGTGGGTAGAGTTGTCACCCTCATTTCCCGTATTTCGTATTTTGCCCGTATTTTGATTTTTGCGTGTATTTTAAATCTTGCCTAACTGCGGTATTTCGATATTTCTCGTATTTTCTTATTCGGATTTTCGGTTTGGTTTAATATGACTTGGTTTGGTTTGTAGGAATGAGAACACCTTTAGCTATCTTGCACCCTCAAGAACACCACAACAACCCCCATTAAAATCCTACCAACTTTTTCTCTCTCCCCATAACTTCCATTTATTTCTTCTTCTTCTTCCTCCTACCACCACCAACATCCCCACCATAGGCAAGTTGCATCTTGCCATTTAATGAGGACCCATTTTTTATTTTGATATTTAGTTAGACTAGAGCTCTAGGACCAATGTTAGAACTTGGCATTTTGGATTTTGAAGCTTGGATTTCCCTAGATCTAGACTTTGTTCATTTTCGGATTTCTTTAGATTTGATCTATTAAACTTGAATTTTGGTTGGTTTTATTGTTTCCATGTTGTAGAGGGTGGAATTTTACCCAAGTTAGAGCCTTGGAAGTTCGGATTTGGAGCTTGGATGGCCGACTTATGGTGTTCCAAAGTTTTGGAACCCATGGGTTCTTCTCCTCGGCTTGAGGAGGAAGACGACCCCCAGGCGCGCCTACTTTCTGGCCTCCTTGCCCGATTGCGCTTACTTTCTGGCCAGGCGCTCTTTAGCGCACTGCGTCTCCTTTTCTGGCCAGGCGCTCTTTAGCGCACTGCGCCTACTTTCCTGGCCGCGCGCTGTTTAGCGCTGCGCGCCTCCTTGCGGGCCACGCTGTTTAGCGCCTGGTCCGATTGCGCCTGCTCCCCTAGCTAGGCGCACTTTGACCCTTGGACCCAGGCGCACTCTAGCGCACCCTGGCTAGGCGCACTTTGTTGGTTCCGGCTTAAGCGCACTCCAGTGCACTCCAGTGCACTTGGATCCAGGCGCACTCTAGTGAGCTGCCACCCCAGGCGCACTCTAGTGTGCTGCCACCCTAGGCGCACTCTAGTGTGCTGCCACCAGGCGCACTCTAGTGTGCTGCCACCAGGCGCACTCTAGTGTGCTTGTTCCCTGGCACACCCTAGTTCACCTACACCCCTAGTGCCTTAGTGCCAGCTTTATAACTTGGTTTTCTTTTGATATGATTGGAGCTTTTGAGATTTTGATTGCTCACATGCACAACTTGACTAGGCCCAACACGTCTTGGCACGGACTTTAGGGATTTTGTTTCTTGTTATCCTTCTAATGGAATCTTGTAACTTGTGACTGAGCATGATCGACTTGTAACCTGATAACTTGGTAGTGACCCATGGGGTGCACTCTCGACTTGTAACCTGATAACTTGATAGTGGCCCGTGGTGGCGCACTCTTGACTCGACTTGACTTGTCTTGACACCGTGGGTGTACTACCTGTTGCTCTGTGCAAATCACTTGTCTTGTCTTGCATCATGTCTAAGGGGTGACTCCCTGGGTACCACGGCCAGGGACTCACACTAAAATTGGACTAGGTAATGAGTAGACCAAATTAGAACATGGAGAATTCTCGGTCACAGGCAGTCTCGTTATCTGGAGGCATTAATGGACTTGTAGCTTGCCGACGAGTAGAGCACATTTCCAGCACACTGTCATGTGTTGCACCCTCTAAGTCACCTAAGGGTACATTTGTCTCCCGGGCAATGTACCCACCTATAACTCTCAACCCGCGGAAGGATAACTGGATGGTCTGCAGGGCTTGGGACTGGGAGTTTCTCACCTGCATCTTGTTAGTAATTAGGCCTGTGATAACCCTAGTTAGTTAAAGTAGTAAGCCGTAGTACTTGCTTGGCCGTTGTGAAATGGATGTTGTCCAGCCTTGTCTAAGTCTTGTCTAGCCCCTGTACCTGGAACTCTTGGTCATGATTGTTTTACTTATCTCTAACGATAAATGGGTAGAGACAGTGAGCTATTTAGGCGAAGGGGTACAATCCCGGTCCTTGTTTGGTTAAGGATTGTAACCTGGCTCCCGGAATGGTTCCACGTCCCTAGTCATTTATCGCTCTGTGTACTTTTACTACTTGTACTTTCTTTTTTTCTGATATGATGGCTTTTGTTCTTATTTGTGGCCTCCTTTGTGGCACTTGCTCTTTCTGGGGTTTGACCCAGCTGGTTTTGTGTGGCCAGATTTCGGAGCAGCTCCCGAGGATCTACCAAGCTTCCAGCCCAATGGTGAACACTAGACGGAACCCGGGCTACGAGTGGGTCTTCCCTTTTTGTTTCACCCACTCATATGTAAATTTATTCTTTTGAGGCGTTTGCCGACGAGCACCTGTTAGCTCGATGCACATTTACTTACTGTCTGCCTACGGGCTGTAACATGATTAACAAATCCTAGGGTTGATCATGTATGACTGAACTCTTGCTAGTCCTATCATTTTGTACGACTAGCTTCATGATCATCCAATATGTAATATTTGGGACGCCTTATATATATATATATTTGATGCTCTAACATCTTGTAACTCTGTTAATTGCTTGAGATTGAGACAATAGGCTTGACCTTAAGAGACTGCTGGCTTGTAGTAAACCCTCATATCTAGACAGCCGTGACCGTATAGTTGAGATGTATTCTATTTCAATATACGTAGCTGGCTGTGTCTGCCCCCGCTCTCCAGTATTCTGGTTCTGGGGCGTGACAATTATCTTTCTATTTCATTAAGAGAATTTTTACTTATCTTTTTTCGTTGATCATTCCTTCTAATCATTGATTCTTATTAAATTCTGCCATCTTTTTCACTTGACCAATCGAGCATAGTTGTCCTAAACAACCATTAAATTTCGAGGATAATGGAATGAGATATTGTGATAATGGAAAACCATGACTATTAATGCATAAGGCCATTGATATGCTTAAATTTTAAATATTGTTGAGTTTATTTGGATTGATAGATGAGAATACTTCCTTGATACTATAATAATTTTTTCAAAAGTGTTGGTTTTGCAATTCAAAAAAATTTGAAAGACGAGAATTGATAAGTATTGTATTCCTTTGAGGTTTGAATTGTAATTAGTTTGATATCTATCTACGATAAGATTGAAATTTTTGTACTTAGAGGATATTTGATGATAATAAGATTTTTTGAAATTCGGATGAGAAATAAAAGTTGACCTTTTTTGTAAACATTATGAGATAATTTTGATTAGTTCGAATTTTGTATTTTGATAAGAATGTGACTTTGACTAGAAGCTCGAAAAATTATAATATTGGTAAATAAAGACAATATAATATGTTGTTGATTAGAATTTAAATTTTGGAGATTATGATGGTAGATTTAAACTTAAATTTTGAACTGACTTGGGAGATTCAAATCTTTATGAAATATACGTTTTGTGGTAATATGTGTCACGCCCTAGAACCAGAATACTGGCAAGTAGGGAGAGATCAGGCCAGTTACGTATACCAAAGTACTCTAGTACTCCGAAGTAACGTATAAGCTGTATAGACATGGAGGTTACTACTACAATCCAAAAGGCAATCCTAGGTCTAGAATCCTAGGTATCTCAATCACAGGCAAATATGCAAAGTACAAGAAGTATGATCATCAGACATAAAATAGTAAAGCGTCACAAACTATTTATACATGGATGATCATGAAGCTAGTCATACCAAAATAGAGAACTAGCAAGAGTAATAGTCTTACATGATAAGCTCTAGCTATAGTCTAGAATACGTACATCATGTTTTAGCCCGTAGGCTAAATGTCAAGATCCAAAACATGAGCTAAACACGTGCTTGGAGGCTAAACGCCACAAAAGAATAATGTACATATCAAATGAAAGAATGATAAGAGACCCACTCATGTACTCTGGTGCTTCGGATGGTCACCATCGAGTAGATGGTGTGGAAGATCCCTTCGGCTCCTCTATCAGATCTGGCCAAACAAAACCAGTGGGGTTAGACCCCAAATAGCAAGTACCACAAAGGATGCAAAACTATGGACTAAAAACAGCAATAGCTAACATAGCAATGGTTAGGGAAAGCAATAAGTAAATGCAGATCGAGACTCGTGCACTACCAATGCACTCATCCCGAGAATAGAAAAGACAATAAGCAAATCAACCTGGAGCATAAAGTATTTCATGTGTGACATAAAGTAGACTGTGTACATGTAAAGTAGACGGAAGCATATGAACATGTAAGATAAACTGGACATGTAAACATGTTAAGTAGCTGGGTCATGTAAGCATGTAAGGTAGCCGGGTCATGAGAACATGGTGACCCAGCATAGGGATCATGTAGGACTTATGGGATAACTGGAATTGTGAGCATGAGATGTAACTAGGGCATGAGAGCCTGTAAGAACTATATAGAACGATAATTATAAGATGAATTAGGAACTATTCCAGAAGCCAAGTTACAACGCATAAACCAAATAAGGACCGGGGTTGTAACCCTTCTCCTGAACAGAACTTAATGTCTAATCAATATTTAGCATAAGATCATGTAGAGCATGTGAGTACTGAATAGGACGAAAAATGATAAGATGTCTTGGGAGCTATTCCGGAAGCCAAGTTACAACCCGTAAACCAAACAAGGACCGGGGTTGTAACCGTTCTCCTGAACAGAACTTAGCCTCCGATCATTCATCGACAAAAGTAAAGTATAAACAATAATGTACTGAAATAAACATACGGACACTGCCTAGACAAAACTAAAATAGACTGGACTACATCCATCAATCACGGCCAAGCAATGGATACGGCTTGATACTTTAACTAGCTAGGGTTATCACAATCCTAATTACTAACAAGATGCAATGAGATGTTCCAACAGTCACAAGCCTTACAGACTATCCGAGTTATCCTTACGCAGGTTGAGATAGTTGTATTAGCTGACTTGGGGGTACAACACATGACAGCATGCTGGAAATACGCCCTACTCGTCGGCAGGCTACAAGTCCAATTAAAGCGCCCAGATAACGAGATTACATGTGACTGGAAAATCTCTTTAGGAGCTACTTGATCAATCTAGTCGTTATCCTAGTCAGATTCAGTATGAATTCCTGACCATGGTAATCAAGAATCCATATCCTAGACATGATACAAGATGAGACATGTAGCTTGTGCACGCATACACAAAGAATTTAACCACGGTGTCCAAAAGAGTTACATTAGCAAGGAAAAATAGCCGTCGCAATAGCATCTTGATTAAGCATGTCATGTTTAGGTTTACTTGTCATGTAAAGAGTACTTGTCAAGAGTGCGCCTCTACGGGCCACTATCATGTAAGCAAGGAAAGACATGTTCAAGAGTGCACCACGACGGGTCACTATCTAGTATAAGCAGAGAAGTAACGTGTAACATAAGTGCACCACAATGGATCACTATCATCTAAAGCAAAGAAAAGACAAAAATCATGAGTGTATCCCGACGGGCCACAATCATGCTAGGCAAGGAAGAGAAATGGCAACAAATATAGCATGTAAGTAAGAACATGTCCAAAAAGGGGTATCATGGCATGGAAGAGGGAATAAATAAAAGTAACTACTTGTCATAGATCAAATATTAAATGTGTGCTAGTATCAAGTATAACAAGGGTATACAATCATTCTCTAACTGTACAAAATCATCTAATCATGTTAAGGAAATTCATTTTTGTTAAATGAAATATCTTATTCAGCCAAGTACAAAAAAATGCCAGAAAATCAAAACTAAGATTTAAAGTAACAGCCGCATACGAACTTCAATAAGGTGAACTGAGAAAATTCTGAAGCCAAGACTAATGTCTACAAGCTTCGTGTCTGAGTATTTTTCAAGACTAATAGCTGAATAGCTCAAATGGACAAAATAGTCAAAACAGTCATTTGTGATAGGGCCAGCCAGCATGGGCTAAGGTGGCACCATGGCCAAGAAGGCGCCTAGGCTAGGAATGGTGCCAAGGCCAGAATGGCGCCTAGGCGCACAAGGGCACCCAGGGCCAGAAGGGGCCAGGGTCAGGATGGCGACAGCTGGCATGGGCCAGGGTGGCGTCAGCCAGCATGCGCCAGCATGGAAGGGCACCTAGGACAAGAGGCGCCAGGGCCAGGATGTGCCGGGATGTGCACAACCTAGGTGGTGTAGAAGCATAAAATATCCATACTACACGCCGGAAGCCATGCGCCCATATAAAGGAGTGGCTATGCGCCCACCGGGATGCTACTCACCCAAAGGAAATACTATGCGTCCAAAGGGAAGTACTATGCGCCCAAAGCAGAACTATGCGCCCATAGGAAATACTATGCACCCAAAGGGAAGCACTATGCACCCAAAGGAGCACTATGCGTCCAAAGGAAACATTATGCGCCCAAAGGAAAGCACTATGCGCCCAAAGGAGATACTATGCGCCGAAAGGGAAACACTATACCCCCAAAAGGAAACATTATGCGCCCACAGTGGCGCAGCGCTAAGGTGCGCGCACACACTATTCATCTTTTCCAACCAACATGAAAATGCTTGGTTGAACCTATGAACTTCAAAAGTCCATAACTTCCTCAAAATAATTCGAAATCTAAATTTTCAAAGGTCAAAATTGGGTAGAACAAAATTTCCTACAACCTAGAACAATTAGTTTTTGAAAATATCAAGGTTTAATAGATCAAAATCAAGAGAACCCAAAAATATTACAAACTTAGATCTACAAGAATCCACCCATAAAATAAAAAACTTCAAGTTCTAAAGAGACTTATAATCATGTAAGGATGATTTTAAAACAAACAAAATAACATTTGTCCAACATTTGGCAAGATGTACTTGCCTTAGATTGGAGGAGAAAATAAAAAGGAAGAAGATGAAGAGGAATGAAATAATGGAGGAGAGAGAGAGAGAGAAGTTTGGGTTTTATACAAAACCATCTCATCTCAAACCAAATAAACCAAACCAAGCCAAACTAAGTTGAAATAAACCAAATTAAACCAAGTCAAAATTAAACCAAAGCAAGGCTAAGAAAGACAAATCAAAACACGGGTCACCTGACAAAGGTCAGAATTTCGTATACGTACACTGAAAATATGTATAACAGAAAATGAGAGTGACAGGCATGCCATCGTCATACAATGGTACACTAGTGATATGCCGGTCAAGGAGAAAATCTATAAGTTGGAAAAAATTTAAAATGTTCCGAAAACCAAAAAAATACAAAATACTGTACAAAAGTACGTATTACTATATAAATACCGATACTGTGAGACGAGTCTCACAATATGGATGAGAAGTTAAATTTGAAAGACGGTAATTATGATTTTGTTGAATTTAAGTCATAATCATCAAGATTATGATAAGTGTGGATTTTGATTTAAAGATTAAGTGATAGAAATTGAGGAATAAATTATTTTTAAGGTTAAAATTTTACAAATTGGAAATGTTGACTGAGATGACAAGGACAAGGCATCGAGAAAACAAGTTACAAGTCATTATGGGATATTTTCTAGACACTACTCGTTGGCCTTATTTTTTCTGAGTTAACTAATTTTTGTCTCTTATCTTTTGTGAGAATTTTCTAGAATTTAGGGACATGACCTAAATTCGAACATCAAACTATATCTATTTATTTTTCCATTTTTATTGTTTCTTGGTCAATGCTTTGATTAATACTTCTTATTAAGAAAACTTTGCTATCCTCTATTAATTTTTATCTTATCAATCAATGCCTATCTTATTAAATTTTCTTTTACTACATTCCCTTCTGACCTATCAAGCCTATTTATTCCTTAAATTTTGAGGACAATTTTCTTTAAGGTGGGTAGATTTGTAACACCTCTTCCCGGATTTTCAAAAAAAATTAATTTATTTTATTTTATTGTTTAAAAGTTATTTTCGTCGAGATTTTGTAAAAGGTATTTTGTGATTATTTGTGTATCAAAAACTAGCTTAAAATTACAGTACTATTTGGTTTTAATAAAATTATTTATTTTTATTACAAAAATTTTGTTAGTAATTTGGGCTTTCAAAATATTCGAAGAGGGTTTTGGAAACCATTTTTCAGATAGTCGCATGCTACATTATGCTTTGGATCTTTGGGGAAGATACGGGTATATTTGAAGGCCACAATCTAGAGACTATTGGATAGATTTGATTAGCAAGTTAAATGAGTTATTTTGTAATAATGAGATCTTGTATTCAAATGTAACCATCGAATATTATAATTGATTTAATTATTATGAATGAGCAAATAAAGAAATTAATTATGAGCAATTATTATGATTTTGAGCATTATGGTCTAGAAAGCGTTCTACGGCCGATACCGTGGCGTTGGCTGGACTTGCGCACGTACTCGCATCCCAAAAAGTGGGTACGGGTCGTGACATAGATTCAACTGATTGTACCTAAAAAAAATTCTATTTGATCGTGACTATACTATAATTTCACCCTTAATCGTGCCCAAGTTCTATTCTTCGATCACACCAATAGGATTTAACTCTAGTCGTGCCTAAATCTCGTTTCTATATTTAATCATATCTAGATTCTATCTTAGACATGACTATATTCTTAAACATGTCAAATTATTAGTCTTGCCTATATGACTTTGCATGACTATGTGACTTTAATTTTCCACATTGACTTTATCCTGAATTATTCCTAAATCCTGATATTTAATCGAGTCCATATGACTTCGATTTTGAGATGATCGTACCTTAGCCGCTCTATACTTAAAATTTGATTATATTATAACTTGATTCCAACATGATCAAAACTAATAATTTTGATCTAAACAATTTTAATTCTATATCGTGCCTGAGAGATTGGATTTATTTTGTCGTACTTATATGATTTTGATTTTGAATTCATTCTTTATCGTGCCTAAATCATGATGTGTTTGATCATGCCTAAATGGTTTTGACAGTACTTCGATAATGATCTACATCGTGCCAAATTGGTTGATTGTGCATAAATGATTTTGTTTAACCAAATTTGATTATCCTTAGTCATGTCAAATTAAATCATTTTATTAATCGCACCTAAAGGATTTGATTTTATTTCTTGGCCATGCCTTTATCTTGTTTAAATTTTAGTATGCCAAACTAGACCATTCCTAAATTTCTTTATTTGATTAATCTTGGTCATGCTAAATCGCATCATTCTTGTATTTGATCGGCCAAGGGATTTTGCTTATATTAAAATTTTTATTTAGATTTTAATACTATCCTATTGATCATGTTAATTTAAATTTTGAGGACGCATTTTTTTAAGGTGGGTAGACTTGTACTTAGATTTCAAATTCTATTTTTGAAAATTAATACTATTTTTTTCCAAATTATAAAATCATTTTTAAAATTTATTTGTGGATTTATTTGCAATTCCAATTATTATTATTTAATATTAGTTAATCTTATTTTTGGATTTATTTTTATTAATAGTTAAATACTTATGAGCCTACCAAGCCTTGGACTTGGATTGTAGGCTACTAGCTAATATTGTATTTCTAATTGTTATATTAATTATTAGTGGGCTTGGGTATTATATTAATTAATAATTGGTAATTAGTTACTAACTACTAGATTAGTTAGAAATTAGTTGTTAGTTAGTTAGTGGTTAGTTGCCACTTTGGCTTGTGGAGCACTCTACATACCTACTTAAATATTAGGGACTCCCTAATAATTTTCTTACAATAATTCCTATATTCAACACCCCACCGCGGCCAACCCGATTGCCACACTTGGCCATTGCCACCATCTTGTTCCCTCCTCCGGCCACAACACGACTTCTACTCCGGCCAGATCCGACCGCCTTTCGATCATACCTAGACCACACTCTAAGCTACCACCACCGCTACCAACATCATGTCACACCACCTACTTCTCCCATTCACCAAGCTAAGCCGCCTCCACCACCAGACTTCCCATGGAAACCGCCTCCATCACCTCACTACCACCAGCACCAACACAGTCCACCCTCATCGTCGCCTGTGACCACAGCCCACCACTACTATCCCCCTCCTCCGAATGACCGCAGCCAACACCTGAACAACCACCACAACAATCATCAACCACCACGAGCACCGACCCATTCTCCTCTACACCATCGTCCCCGATCTACAAACACCCAACACAACCACTACCTCCGTCCACAACCAGCCCCACTGTCTACTCCTTCCCGACCCATTACCGCCACCACTGCATACACCACCGCCTCCATCACCACTTAGACCACCAAGAACTTAGATCTACTCCGGATCTCCCCGACGCTTAGTTCCGCCACCAAATTCCCTGTGCACCGAGCCATAGATCCATGCACCGTGGTGGAGCACCTCACCGGAGCAACCCACTCCCAGATCTGGCTGCATAAACTCCAACACCGCCTGCGCCACCGCCTGCGCAGCCTAGCTCGGTTTAGCTTCCTCCGTCGTCTCCGTGTGCCTCACGCCTCCACTGTGCGAAACTTCAGTTCTACCTTGAGCACCGTCCTCCAGCTCGACGATCGTCGTGGCCGTGTCGAGCAACCCCTTCCCCGAGTGGTGAGACTCCCCTCTGCTTTTCGATCCCTCCTCTCACTCTGATCTCCTCTTCTCTCTCTCTCTTTCTCCACTCATTTTCTTCTTCTCTTCCTTCCTCGCACTGCTTCTCTCCCTCTCGCTTCGATTTTTCCTTTCTTTTGAGAATCTGCTGCTTCTTCTCTCTCCTCTAAGAGTTTAGGGTTTTAAACCCTAAATGATAGTTTGTGGGCTTGAAGCCCAGTTCTTGGTGGGCTTTAGAATTTTATTAAATAAATTTGTTATGGTTAAATTGGCATTGGGCTATTTTGCTCATAAGCCCAGTACAGTCTTTTATTTAAAATATAGTATTGAGTTCTTGGGGATGTATAGTATATGCATGTATATTTTGGGTTAAAAGAAACTAAATAAATGTATTTATGAATATTATATCTATTTATATTTATATTAAATAATTAACTAATGAATATTTTAATTACAAATGGACTTCAAATTTATTTGGTTTCAAAATTTGATTTGACTAAAACTAAAATATTATTATATTTTAAGGTATATGTATTTGCCAGAAACTAAGAGTTTATCCTAAGCATAAACTACTATCTCCAAAATTGGTTTAGCAAACTAGAATATTATTATACTATTTTATCTAATATTTTACTTATAAATTATATATTAAGGATTAAGTCTTAATGATGTACTAAATTATTCCAAATATTTTACAAATAAATTATAGTGTTCAAGCACTATAGAATATTTTATATAATTAATTATGTTAATCCTTGTTATCCCCCTTTCCAAAATTTTGCAGATAATTTTCTTTTATTTTATATATTTGAATTAGATGGTGACTTTTGGATTTTTATAAATATTTATTAATTTAATTAATCATTATTGAAGGCCGTAAGTAATGGCTAAGATTGGAGTACAAGATGACTAGAAATTGTGGCACGGATAGCATTGTCGCGTGCCTTGACTAATGTGTTAGCCATGGTAGGGAAGACCCGGCCATAAGTGTGTCCCAACTAGGAAAACCAGGTCAAGTTGCGACTTGACCCCGATGAATAATAAATTAGTTATTAATTAATATTATGACTTTTGGGAAACCCGGTCATGCCAATCTAGTCCGGACTGGACCCGGACCGGGCCAAGCCCGTGTAGGCATGCAGCGAGACCAAAGATACCCATGTAGACATATTTATGTATGTGCAAATACTTTATATATATTTTTATGAATCGCCAAATATTTTCTAAATATTAATAAAATCAGATGGTATTTTAGAGTATTGATACGATTTTCTGGAGCCCAGCAACGAGGGTATATGATATGTCCACCCGAAAACTACTATTGGATTATTTTAATTTTTATTAGAATTATTATTATTATTGATGTTATTATTGTGGTTATTAAATATAAATTATTTATTATTAATGGTTATTATTATTTTATTCTCTATCAAAGGAATATAAATATATATCTATAGTTATCATCTAGCCATATAAAATCCAATTGAAACCCTAGCTATAGATATTAGCCGCCTTTCTCCTCCATGGAACCCGACATCCCTGTACCCCTAGAACGCCCTCTCATCTTCTCTCTCGTTCGCTGCGAGCCAAAGTGTTGACAACACCATGCGACCGACCGGATCTCCGTGAGACTATTGGACTTCCGACCGAAGTCTATCCCGTCCCGGACCTCCTGGCCACGCTTCTAGTACTTACGCCCTATCGATGCTCTGGCAATTTAAGCCGAGCCCGGTGCTACCTCCTTCTAGGTGGATGCTGGAGGCATGCATACTTGGCCAACGCTGCTCGACGCTCTGACCACTCGGTCGACCAACCTGACACCATGCTTCCCCTCCACCACTCCCACCGACAAGCCTGCTTGTCCATCACGATGCACACAACCCCACCCTAAGCCTCGACCTTTCCTTCACCGGTTAGTTGTGACCTCGCCGCCAGCGAGCAGCCAACTCCGTGCGACAACGCCTGCATTCCGCTCGAGCCTAGTCATGCCCCGCTGGAGACCAGTGTTGCCTTCTACTTTTGGCGAGGCAGGATGCACCATCGTCGTGGCCATACCGAGAGGCCAGCACGGGACGCCGGGACCTCCAGGTGAGCTCTTCCGCGAGCGCTACCCTCGAGCGCTCGGTCGTGCACTACCACCAGCGGCGAGCTCTTTACGGCTGCACAGTCGAAGCGACCACCCATCCGTTGGCAGTCCCGCGCCCTTCTCGCCAGTACCACGGAACGGCCACAACCGTCTCCTCGAGCCGTGGCGTTCGACCTCTAGCCCTCCGTCTTCTCCGGTATCATCATCGCTCGAGCAACACCGCTCCGCCGTGCGCTCAGCCGTGTTTTCCCATTTCCGGTTAGTCTTCTCCTCCGATCTCTTCTTTCTGAGCGAGAGAGAGTTAAAGGTGATTTCTCGATTTCACTCTTTCTCCTTCATCTTCAGAGGAAAACTTTCTCTCTCTTCTATTATGAGTGTTTTATTTTAGCATTAGTATAGTCAATGGGATAGTGGGAGATTATGTACATATTAAATATCATATTGCTATATTCAGTACAATATTTTATTAGCATTAATAACCATTGGTTTGGTAAGTATTAAAATTGTTATAAATATATATATTATACTAGTTAGTACAATATAGGAATTAGTACTATCATATTAATTAAAATGTTTTACTAGATATACAGGTATATTGGTGAAATTAGTTATTGTTAATATTGTTTTATTATCTTATATTACAGTAAATGTATTTGAGTGTGTTTGTACAGACTTCGTAAAGATTGCAATTATTACTTAATTACTATTAGTTTTACCGACGTCAATCATATTTTTGGTAAATTTATATTATTGTAATATTTAGGGTATTTTAGATAAAGAGGGGAGATTTGACTGTACACGAATATTTATAGTATTCTAGATATTTTCCAAAAAAGATTTTACCTAAAATATATATACATATATGGGGATTTTTCATATATCTTTGGGGTTCAAAATGAGTTGATTAATTATATGGGTTAAGCCCAATAAATTCCATATAGAAATTTAGTAAACTGGATTATTACTACTTTGGGCTTGTTGATTAGGTTTCTAATCCTAAAACAATTTCCTAGGATTTCATGTTTTAACTAAATATCATTTTAACTAATAAATATAGTTTTCAATGAACTATAAAATACTTTCTAAAATATTCCAATAGATAGATTCTAATAGTTATAAATATTTTCCTAAATTTTATCTAAAAATATTAAGTATCAATTATCTTTCTTAAAGCAATTTTCGCTTAGGTTAGAATCTTGATCATGACCAACCTAATTGTATTCTTACTTTTCTAGCAAAATCCAAAATTCTCCACATTAACCCTAGCAGACCATCCTGGACTCAACGAGATTACCGATTTCACCAGCAAAGGACCCGGCAAGTGCACTTTCTGATTGCTTTCGATTCATAGTAGTCTTTCCATTTCATGTTTATACATATGCTCTCTTGCTTGTTGACACTTTGTTACACGGATTAGTGTCATGGATCTCTACTTCGTGATTATCGTATTTTCGTGTTTCGTGATTTGTTCGAGTCCATGAGTACTAGTAGGGAGGGAAAATATCTTAGTAGACATGTGGACTACCCAGAACTCTCTTCCGTGTCTTTTGTGGAGAATAGCAGCTACACACGACACGTGCAGGGTGCCTGATTTACCCTCTAGCCGTTCACATATCGAAACTGATATTTCAAAACACATAGACAGTTGTCTTTTATTTGTTACCTTGTTTTCTTCACCACTGGCCATGACGTCAGTTACTTTCTAGTTTTTATCTCATATATGTTATTTTCATGTCTTGTGAATTCTATTGTATTTTCGTATTGCCGTCGGTTTGTGTGCTTGTTCCATTCCTGACTGAAAACCAACAATTTTTAGGTTTAGTTGTGGCTTCACTTAGCGTGGAGAGATACGGGTGTACTTGCAGGCAGAAACCTAGAAATTAGATAGAAATGGTATCATTTTCATTAATTGTAAGAACATTGTATTTTTTTTGAATATAATTCTTGTAAATGTTGTAATCTATTAGAAATGTGAATGAGCAATAAAGTCTATTTTGAGCATTTATTTATTGCGGGCTGGACATCGTTCTACTGCCGACTCTGTGGCGTAGGCTGGCTTGTATGCACTCGTATTCCGAAAAGCGGGTGCGGGTCTTGACAATCCTTTTGATTATCATCTCCAACATAATCTAATCGTGCGTTTCCTAATTTGTGACTGTCACCCTCACTATCCTAGATAGGGCTAATATGGTCATTTACCTTATTTTTAATATTTAAATATTTATTTAAATTATTATTGTTAATATAATTACTTGTTGATTAAAACAATTATATATATATATATATATATATATATATATATATATATATATATATATATAGAAAAAGAAAAAATATATATATATATATTCCTCAGTAAACAACGAGCGCTGGCTGGGGGACTCGCTTCTTACGGCCCACAACCAGCCCAGCGGGAAGATCCGCGACCTATGGGACACCAATGATGGTTGGATTTGGAACAAAGTCAGAGACTGGCTAGGTCTAGAGGCGGCAGAGAGCCTAGCAGCCGTCAATTTAAGGATCACCGACAAACCGGATTCCCTTCGGTGGACCCCAACTCTAGCCAGCAGTTCTCGCTGGCTTCCGCCAGGATTGTCGCTAGAGGGACCGGTACGCCATCCTACCTCATCGCCCCTTACTGCAATCTTATATCCCGTTCAAATGGTCAATCTTGTTATGGAGACCCCATAGACGAAAGCTTCCCACCGACGACTCCATCACCTCCTTCGGCTATAGCCTTTCATCTAGATGCCATTACTGTGCCTCACCCCAGACGGAGTCGGTTGAGCACGTCTTCCTATATGGAGAACTGGTAACGCACTTGTGGACCAGCCTTAACACCAAGCTCCGACAGAGTCACCACCATGGGGCTTCAACGATCTGCTCGCCTCCGGGGGATCTTCCTACGGCTGTCAGATCGTCGCAGCCGCCGGTATTTGGGTTATGTGGAAGAATCGGAACAAGTATAGGTACGAGGGCCATCCATTCATCCCCCACCAGATCGTTACCGAAACCCTACGCCAGATCTTTAGAGTGCGAAAGCGCTGCCCTCACTCCGAGGACAGCCTTTGGTCTGCCTTGGACTAGCACTCTCCTCCCCGGACATTTTTAGGCGCGTGGCACTTTTACTTGTATAGGCTTCAACATTTTGCACCTGATACTTCAATAAATAATAAAATATATATATATATATATATATATTATATATATATATTATATATATATATTATATATATATTATATATTATATATTTGTGTGTGTGTGTGTGTGTGTGTGTGTGTGTTATGAGTTATTAATAAAGTTTTTAAATATATTTATAAATATAAGATACAAATATTTAATTTATTTATAATTTTAGGATATTTATTTCCTACATAGAGTATACACATATGTATATATGGCATATAATAAATATATAAAAAAATTGAAAAAGAAAAGGGAAAAACAAATTGTATTTTTTAAAAAATATAAATATTAAGTAATTTTATTTATATAAAATATATATTTATTGAGGGGTTTTTATAAATAAATATATTTATAT
>JANAVB010024399.1:21712049-21797049 GCA_029216955.1 Iris pallida
TGGGCTGAGCTAGGGTTAGGGTCGGGATATATGGAATGGCTTGGGTTGCTATAAATTGAACACCATATCTATATAAGTATAGATATATATTATCTAATAATAAACTAAATAAATAGTAACACTATATATATAAGTATAATATATATTATATATATATATATATATATATATATATATATATATATATATATTATATATATATAGTCTATAAATAAACTAAATGAATTAAGGTTAGATTAACCTAGGTTTAGCCTTTAGGGTTAAGGATTAGGATTTTATACAATGCACACACAAACACTTCATGTATATATATATATATATATATATATATATATATATATATATATATCTATATATATATATATATATATATCTAAACTTATAAATAATTAATAATTAGTGTATAAATTTATTACAAATAACAAAATTAACAAAAAATAATAAATAAATAAAAAATTTCGAGGGGTTTACATTCTCCCCAACTTAAAAATTTCGTCCTCGAAATTAAAAACAAGGGGATAAAAAAAATAATAGGGTGGGTCAAACACAATTATTGGCACAAAATCATATTTTCCTAACTCTAGAAATTCCTAGTTATTAACACAGAATTAAAACAGACAAATCTAAAGAATGACAATTGCAAAATTAAATCATACCAGACGCCTCACGAAGGTATGGAAAACTCTCCAGAATAGAATCTTCCCGCTCCCAAGTCGATTCGCCCGAGAATGGTTTCCACGCCTCGACTAGTCGAATGGTCTTCCCTTCAACACTTCTCTCTGCGGTCTAGGATCTCCACAGGGCTCCTCGTAGGACAAAGTCGGTCCCACGGTGATCTCTGAATGATCAAGTACGTGGTTAGGGTCTGCCACATACTTCCTCAACTGGGAGACATGAAATACGTCATAACGCCTTCCAATGACTGCGGCAGTGCCAATCTGTATGCAACCTCGCCAACTTTCTCCAACACATCGAATGGTCCGATGTCTTGGGCTGAGCTTTCCTCTGACTCCAAATCTGATTGTACCTCTAGTCGGGAGATTCTCAAGAAACATGATCTCCTTCCTTGAACTCAAGAGGTCGCCTATGATGTCTGCCCACTTTCTGCCGGTCCTGAGCTGCTCGTAGATGCCCCTGAATCTTCTTGACTGTATCCACTGTACGAGTCACTAACTCTGGTCCAATATCTGTCTCTCGCCTACATCACCCCAACATGCTGGCGATCGACACTTCCTTCCGTACAATGCTCGAAAGGGGCCATCTGGATACTTGCCTGGTAGCTGTTGTTGTAAGAGAACTCTACCAAATGCAAGTGATCCTCCCAGGATCCTCCAAAATAACATGCAAGCTCTCAACATGTCCTCCAGCGTCTGGATGGTACGCTCTGACTGTCCGTCCGTCTGGGGGTGATAAGCAGTGCTGAACTTCAGTCTTGTGCCCAGACTTCCTGCATGCTCCTCCAGAAGTGCGATGTGAATCTCGAATCTCAATCGAAGACTATACTGACTGGTACTCCATGTAATCGCACTATCTCCTTCATATATAATCTGCCAATACCTCTATAGATTGCCCCACTCGGAATGGTATGTAATGAGCAGACTTCGATAATCGGTCCACAATCACCCAAACTGTATCTCGTCCAGCTGGCTCCTCGGAAATCCCGTAACGAAATCCATAGTGATGTGCTCCCACTTCCACTCAGGTATCGGAAGCGGTTGCAATAATCCTGCGGACCTCTGATGTTCAGCCTTGACTTGCTGACACACCAAGCACTTTGCTACGAACCGTGCTATCTCACGCTTCATTCCATGCCACCAGTAGTGCTGTCTCAGGTCCCTATACATCTTCGTACCTCCTGGATGAATAGAATAAGTCGAGCTATGAGCCTCTGTCATCAGCTCCTGCCGGATCTCTCCATTAGGAACATAGAGGCGATCTCCGCACCTCAAGGTCCATCTTCGTGAATCCTCAATCCAGTCTGCAGTCCTTGCTCTGTCCTCTGTCGAAGCCTCAGATATCTGGCATCTGTCGGTAAGGTCGCCTTGATCCGCTCTACCAATAAAGATTGAACCTGAAGATTCATCATCTTTGCAACTCCTCTAGACCTAACAACTTCGATGCCCATCTTTTCCAAGTCATATAGCAACTCCTTCTGTGATGTCAAGAAGTGTGCCATAGGCCTTCGGCTCAATGCATCTGCTACTGAATTCGTCTTCCTGGATGGTACTGTAACTCAATATCAAAATCTGCCATTAACTCAAGCCAACGCCTTTGTCTCAAATTTAAATCCTTCTGAGTATAGACATACTTGAGGCTCTTATGATCTGTATATACCTCCACTGTTTCTCCATACAGATAATACCTCCAAAGCTTCAAGGCAAATATCACCGTCGCAAGCTCTAAGTCGTGCGTGGGATAATTCTTCTCGTGGGTCATCAACTGCCGAGAACCATATGCAACTACCTTCCCATGCTGTATCAAGACGCATCCTAATCCCTTCCCGGAAGCATCACTATAGATGACAAAACCTCCTGATCCCGATGGAATGGTCAAGACTGGTGCAGTAGTAAGGCGTTTCTTCAAATCATCAAAAGCAGCTTGGCACTCTTCCGTCCACTCGAACTTCTGATCCTTGCGAGTCAACTTCGTCATGGGCTCCGCAATTCTTGCAAAATTCTCTACGAACCTCCGGTAATATCCGGCAAGCCCCAGAAAACTTCGCACCTCTGAAATATCGGTTGGAGTTGGCCACGTCTCCACTGCTGATATCTTCGTCGGATCCACTTCTATGCCTTTCCCTGAGATAACATGTCCAAGAAATAAAACATGATCTAAAAGAAATTCACACTTACTCAGCTTTGCATACAGCTTCTGATGCCTCAAGATCTCCAGCACCTTCCTCAAGTGATCCTCATGCTCTTCATGGTTCTTTGAATACACCAAAATGTCGTTGATGAATACTACGACAAACCTATCAAGATATTCATGGAATACTCTGTTCATTAAATTCATGAATACAGCCGGTGCATTTGTCAGACCAAAGGGCATTACCAAGAACTCGTAATGACCATACCGAGTCCTGAATGCCGTCTTCTGGATGTCTTCTTTCCGAACTTTCACTTGATGGTATCCCGACCTCAGATCAATCTTCGAGAATACCTGGGCTCCTGTCAGCTGGTCAAATAGATCATCAATTCGGGGCAGGAGATACTTGTTCTTGATCGTCACAGCATTAAGAGCCCTATAATCAATGCACATACGAACTGTTCCATCTTTCTTTGGCACAAACAAGACCAGGGCTCCCCAAGGTGATGCACTTGGTCTGATAAATCCCTTGTCTTGTAACTCCTGCAGCTGCACCTTCATTTCATCCAGCTCCTTCTTTGTCAGTCGATAGACATTTGAAAAGATTCGTGTCGCTCCTGGTATGAGCTCAATGGTGAACTCAACCTCTCTGTCGGGTGGTAGACCCGACAGATCATCGGGAAAGACATCAGAAAACTCATCAATGATCGGTGGCGGGGCAACCTCCATTGCCATGCAAGCTCCATGATACTGAGATACTCCCTTCTCAATGCTTCCTCTCTGAAATTCAAACTCTGGCTGGCCTGGCGGTCTAAATATAGCACAACCCCTGTGGCAGTCCAATATCGCATGATATTGACTAAGCCAATCCATACCCAATACTACGTCGAAATTTGGCATAGGAAATACCAAAGTCGAGCTCTCATCTCTCGGCCACAAATAACTACCGAACAGGTTCTACATATACTAGTCACAGGTACTATACCCCCACCAGTAATAATTTTCCAACTCTTAGGCATAGTAGAAGTAGCTATCCTATGCACAGCTACAAATCTAGATGATATAAATGATAGGGTGGCACCAGAATCAAATAACACTGTAGCAGGCAATGAACCTACTAAAATAGTACCTGTGATAGCCTCACCTTCGGTTCCATCTTCTCCCTGAGTGAGAGCAAAAATCTGTCCTTGCTTCTTGTTTCCTGCCTGCTGCTTGGCTTTCTCAACTGTGCTGACTGTGAAGGGAGTATAGGTCCTCTCTGCTGACCTCCTGGTGCTGGTGGCTTCTGACCTCCAGCTGGCACAATGGCTCCCCGAACTGGGCAATCTCGAGCCTGATGCTGGCTCGATCCACAAGCTAAGCAAGTACCCAGCATCCTTCTGCACTCTCTCTGTAAGTGTCCCTTCCTGCCACAGAAATGGCAAGTCGGAAGCTCCTTAGACTGGTAAGGTCCAGTCTTCTGCTGATGCTGATGATGTCCCATAGGTCTCTTGATAGGACCTCCTTGCTACGTCTTCGTCTGCACTGGCTGGTTCTTCTGCTGGTTCAGCTTCCCCTTGCTAATTGTCTCCTGAATCCTGGCCTCCGTCAGCAACTCAGCATAAGAGATTCGGGACTGGGAGCTAGTATAATGCTGTAGCTCCTGCCTCAGCCCGTTGTGAAATCTCTTGGCCTTCTCCAGATCATTGGGTATCAGTACCTCCCCATATTTGCTGAGTCGACTGAACTCCGAGTCATACTCGTCAACAGTCTTGTTCCCTTGCTCCAGGTGTAGGAACTGGTTGTATAAGGCATTCTTCACAGTAGTAGGAACGTACTTCTTATCAAAAAACTCCAGAAATTGTTCCCACGACTGACGAGTACCCAACTGACGCTCCATAGAATCCCACCAGTGATGGGCATTCCCCTCCAGCTGAGTTCTTACACCAGTCATCCATAAATCCTCAGGCAACTGAGATGCCTGCAATTTCTTCTTGGTGCTGGTGATCCAAGTAGTGGTCTCCTCCGGACTCTCGTTTTCCAAATAAGGTTTGGGGTTCATCTGCACGTAGTCCTTCACTGAACCTACCCGTGCTGGTCTCACGGGAGCTAGTGTCGGAGCTGGTGCTGTCATCATCTCCATAGCTGTGAAGAATCCCTGTCTCATCTCGGCAGCTTCCCGTCTTTGCTCAGCTGCTTCTTGCCTCTGCTCTGCTGCTTGCTGTCTCTGTTCTTGCATCATCATGTGCATGAACTGAAACATCTGTGCCTGACTGTCTTGAGGCACAGCCGGGGGCACTCCATATGGTGTCTGAGGGTACTGCGGGGGAGGAGGAGGTACCCCAGTCGGTTGTGTACCAACTGGCTGAGACGTCTGCCCTGGTAGCAAAGGGTGGGTTGGAACTACCCTTGCGGACTGCTCATCCATACCAGATGACTGGTTGTCTCTACCGGCAGCGGTACGTCCACTCCTTAGATTCATGATTCTGCAGAGATAAGATAGAAGGAATTGAGAATAGGACGGAAACAAACGAGATGCAAAAGAATTTGTTCAAGGATAATCAAGAATGATATAGTCAAGTATGGATGAGACCTAATATTCTAAACCTAATTTGTAGGCTTGTTCGGTACAGTAACGTAACCAAACAAATTTCTGACCTGCATGGGCCACCACTAAAAATATGTCACGCTCCAGTTCCAAATAATCGGATCGAGAACACGTGGCATGCCAGCTGTACAATCAAGCATAGCTAAACCCAATTTAATGGGCTATGATCTGATTGTAGTACGCTGAAGTATAACTAATAAAGTAACATCACAGGCAGGTAAACTAGTCTCATCCATGAAATAAAGTAATAGATAACTGAATGAAAAATAATCAGTGCCACAGAATCCAAATGTCAACTATGGCTAGTGGAGAACAATCCACTAAATAAGTAAATGAGTACAACTGGAATGAAATGAAGTAGTAAATAGAAATAAACGGAATACTGGAAATGAAACCCACGTCTGAAGATGTAGCTATCCTCCAGGGGATCAAGGCTGCGGCTCCACCTCAAAGTCGTCGTCAATAAGTCCCTCTACTCCGTAATCAGCCGGGAATAAGTGCTCGTCAAGCTCTGGAAAAGATACCAGGTCCTCAGAGGGACATAACAATACACAGGAAATCGACTTGCATGATAATACTGAGCAGTAATGTAAAAGTAACTATAAAGTATGCAACCAAGTATTTCCCTAACCAAACAAGGACAGGAAATACAAGGTAAGCAATAGAGGTGTTCTAAACCATCTATGTGTAAATGTTCTCGAGACATCTCTAGTGGCACATGAGAGGGGGAGAAGAAGAAGAAACTGCCACCAAGCGTTCTACAGTTTGAGAAACGAGGGGCTACGAGCATCCAGCGTACATTGGAAATAGAAATTCTCATACACCACTAGTAGACTCTCCCCACCCAATGTACTCGTACCGTATACGCGGTACGAACAATATGCAAGACGTCATAGTAAATATAATATAACTAAACCAAACAACTAACAGACTCAAGTTCATATGTTAAGGGCCAGTCAACACATAACCACTGTACTCAGCTCACTCATATGTGATACGTGTCTGAGACGGTGTCAAGTTATACTAACACTATACTGGGTAGTCATCAATGGAGACGAGTGCACACAAATAGCAATAAACTGGGAATTTGAAACTACTGCATAGTAATGTCAAGCAAGGTGTACTTGCCTGTGTCCAGCAACTGAGTATCCGGGTCCGATGTAGAGTCCGAGTCCCGAGAAGCAAATAATCCTAAACAAGCATGATTTATAATTAATCACTATTTAACAATTTACTAAATTGATTAATTGCTAATTAACCAACAATCAATAGTATTTTATTAAAACCAACTATCTAGTACCAATAATTATGAATAATAATTATACAATAATAAGTATGTAAAATATACTTATTATCATACTTTTATATTCTGTAATTAATAATACAACATAATAATTAATAATTAATTAATTAATTATTATTAATTAACTAATCAATTTAATACACACATGCATACACAATTCCTAATAATACTAACAAAATAGTAAAAATCCAAAAAAATCATTTTAGTCTATTTTATTAATAAACTAAATAATATCAGAATAATAAATATATATTATATGCATATTTTTACAGAAACAAATTATTACCATTAAATCTATTTATTTAAATGAATAGTTAATAACAATAAGTACTTAATAATTCTAAATAAATCCTAAAAATCACCACAAACCTTAAATTTAACCATTAAAGCTAAATTCACTATTCTATACCATAGTAACACATAATTAATAATTATTTAAATTAATAAATAATTATTACACAATTTAATACATAATCCAAAAATGATTCTCAAAATTACTTTTAAATCTTAAAAATTTGTAAATACATATAAAATACATAAAACAATTTCCTAAATATCATAATTACATATATCTAACAGAATCTTATCACTTCATAAAATTACAATATTTATATAATTAATAACAATTAATTATATAATATATTTTAATTTATTAAATAATTCTAAAAATTAACCAACTAAATCTAAATAATTATAAATAACTATAATTAAATATTGGAATTATTTTTATACAGAAGAGTATATTTTTACAAACATTTTCTATTCAATAAGTATTATTTAATTACTTAACCAAATAAATAATATAAATTGAAAACAGTATTTAATAATTGATTTGATTAATACAAAACTCACAAGATAAATCTAAATAAAATAATTTAAAAACCAATAAAATATTGGAGAAATTTCCATAATATACTTTATATTTAAATCTATATTTTCCATATAAATTATATTATTTATTTATTTACTAATTAAATAATAGGAATCAAACAGAATTAATTAAACAATTTAAATTTACTGTTTTTCACGTAAAATAATTATAAATTAAATTCTATAAATTCTGGAAAAATTATTTAAAATACTATATTAATTGTACAAACTTTTTCATCTACAAAGTTTTATTTAATTCATAATAAAATTATTACTTAAAGATTAAAACAGTAAACACATTTATTTAATTACTAGCATCGAAAACTCATAATTAAATAAAAATAAATACTAATAATTAATATCAATTCCCAAAAAAATTAGGGTAGAACCTCTACTTATTTACCAATGATTTCCTACAATCAGATCTAATTAATTATCAATTATTACATAATAACAATCATTAAATAAAACTGAATAATCAGATTTTAAACCCTAAAACTAGGGTTAAAGCATACAAGGGGGGTTTTCCCACGTGACAGCGCCACGTGGTGGGTCGGGGGCTACCTGGCCACGCCGCAGGGGGGTGGCTCGCCGTTGGGGGGGTGGCGCCGACGAGGGGGTCGTCGGGATCAGCGGGCGGGTCGGGTGCAGCGCGCGGGCGCGGGCAACGCCGCGTTCTCCGTCTCCCGACGGCGACGTGCCTCGGTTGGGGGAGGAGGCAGGCGAAGGGAAGGGTCGCCGGAGGTGGCTAGGGGTGGCAGTGATGATGGGGGGCTGGTTTTTACGTGTAGACAAGGTTAGGGTTGAGGCTAGTTTGGTTGCTACATATATATATATATATATATATATATATATATATATATATATATATATATATATATATAAGATCCAGGAGTTTAGGAAACCCTAATGGGTTTGGACCTAAGTTAGGGTGAAGGTAGATGGCCCATGGGCTGAGCTAGGGTTAGGGTCAGGATATATGGAATGGGTTTGGGTTGCTATAAATTGAACACCATATCTATATAAGTATAGATATATATATATATAATCTAATAATAAAACTAAATAAATAGTAACACTATATATATATAAGGATATATATAAAAAAAAAAAAATATATATATATATAGTCTAATAAATAAACTAAATGAATTTAGGTTAGAGTTAACCTAGGTTTAGCCTTTAGGGTTAAGGATTAGGATTTCCTAATACAATGAACACACAAACACCTTCATGTGTATATATATATATATATATATATATATATATATATATATATATATATATATATATATATATCTAAACCTTATAAATAATTAATAATTAGTGTAATAACATTTATTTAACAAATAACAAAATTTAGTAACAAATAAATAATAAATAAAGAAAATATTTTGAGGGGTTTTACAACAGAGTGGAGTTCCTAGGGCATGTAGTGACTGGAAAGGGGATTTCTGTAGATCCTAAGAAGATTGAAGCTGTGGAAGCATGGGCACCTTCCAAGTCAGTAGCAGAGATTCGTAGTTTCCTGGGGCTAGCAGGTTACTACCGAAAGTTCGTGAAAGATTTTGCCAAGATACCAGAACCAATGACCAAGCTTACGCAGAAGGACGAGAAGTTCATCTGGAGCGACGCATGCCAGTCAGCATTTGAAGAATTAAAGAAAATACTCACGACTGCACCAGTTCTAGCTTTGCCATCTGTATCGGGAGGATTCGTCATCTACAACGATGCATCAGGAAAAGGCTTGGGATGTGTGCTTGAGCAGAACAAGAGGGTTATTACTTATGCTTCCAGACAGTTGAGGCCTCATGAGAAGAATTATCCTACACATGACTTGGAGCTTGCAGCAGTCATTTTTGCCTTAAAACTTTGAAAGCACTACTTGTATGGAGAGAGAGTGGACATCTTTACGGACCACAAAACCCTGAAGTATGTCTTTACTCAGAAGGAGCTGAATATGAGGCAGCACAGATGGCTGGAACTCATGAAGGATTTTGACATCAATCTGCAGTACCGACCTGGGAAGGCGAATGTGGTAGCAGATGCTCTCAGTCGATATCCTATTGCTATGTATCTCGCGATGGATCAGCATCTTTTGGAGGATCTTGAGAGCCTTGGGATTGAGATTGTTCTTTCAGGAGTTGGAGGGCAGCTGATGCACATACAAATTCAGTCAGGACAGTTAGAGAAGATCAAGGAGGCCCAGTTTCTAGATGAGGGACTCCGATGTCTCAGAGGCCAGGCAGAAGCAGGATTGCTCGACGACTTCACCATTGTAGCAGAATGATCCCTGAGGCACGAAAACCAGTTATGTGTGCCCAAGGATTTGCTGGAGGAGGTGATGCAGGAGGCCCACCAGTCGCAGTATTCTATTCATCCTGGGTCTATCAAGATGTACAAGGATCTGTGAGAGTATGTTTGGTGGTATGGGATGAAAAGAGAGGTTGCCAGATTTGTTTCCAGATGCCTTGTGTGCCAGCAAGTCAAGGCGGAGCGCCAGAGACCAGCAGGATTACTCCAGCCTTTACCTATTCCGGAATGGAAGTGGGAGCATATCACCATGGACTTCGTCTCTGGTTTACCGCGTATGTCTAGTGGCAAGGATACTATTTGGGTTATCGTGGACAGATTGTCGAAGTCTGCTCATTTTGTTCCGTTCAAGGTAGGGCTGTCGACCAAGAAGCTTGCAGACCTCTACATGCGTCAGATTGTGAGGATCTACGGAGTACCAGTGAGCATCATTTCAGACAGGGACAGCCGCTTCATATCACACTTCTGAAGGAGTCTATAGCTGAGCTTGGGGTCACAATTGAAGTTCAGCACCACCTATCATCTACAGACGGACGGGCAGTCCGAGAGGACCATTCAAACACTGGAGGATATGTTTCAGATTTACGTGCTCGATTTCGGCGGTTCATGGGAGACTCACTTGCATCTTGTGGAGTTTGCCTATAACAACAGTTATCAGGCTAGCATCGAGATGGCCCCATTCGAGGCATTGTATGGGAGGATATGACGCACACCTTTATCCTAGGATGACTTAGGTGAGAGTGCTTTGCTTGGGCCAGAGATGGTGGTAGACTCAGCTGAGAAAGTCAGACTGAACAGAGAGCGTCTCAGAGTTGCGCAGGATCGGCAGAAGCACTAGGCGGACAGCAGCAGACGGCCACTGGAGTTCCTAGTTGGAGATAGAGTGTTCCTGAAGATCATGCCGACCCGAGGCGTCATTCATTTCGACAGATGTAGGAAGGTCAGTCCGAGGTACATCGGGCCCTTCGACGTGACGGCACAGATTGGCGAGGTGGCCTATCGACTGGCACTTCTAGCTAGCTTGGAGGGAGTATACGATGTTTTCCACGTGTCTCAGCATCGACGCTACATTCCAGACCCGAGCCATGTGGTGGACTACTCAAAGCTAGAGGTGGGTCCGAGCTTGACCTACAAGGAGCAGCCAGTGGAGATCCTTGATCGGATGGAGAAGCGCCTACGGAACCAGACTATTCCACTTGTCCACGTCATGTGGAGACATCACTCTCCGGAAGAGTCCACATGGGAGCGCGAGGACGAGATGCGAGAGCGCTATCCTAGTTTGTCTATGCGCCCACATACATGCGCCCATATGAGTGAGACAGGGGGCATGGGAAGCTAAGTCAGGAGCCATGGGCTATGCGCCCTGTAACTCCACTTCTTCATATTTTTTAGAGTTTAAAGTTTTGATTTGAGTAATGTTGAGTATTTATAATTTTAGTAAATATTTTGAATAATGATAATTGGACCTTTGGAGGGAAATTAATTAGGAGCAGGAATTTTAAATTTGAAAGTTTGTTTTAACAAACTTGGGACCCACACTCATTCTCTTTTCTAACTTATTTTCTGAACTCAGTGTAATAACGAAAAGGAAAGGGTGGTTTTTGAAAGTTTTGTTTAAGATTAGGGACTGACTCGAAAATCTTTAGTAGCGGGAGGGCTAAAGTGTAAAACGTACACTTTTTACTTTATATTTGGCTGGAGAGAGAGAGAGGCCATTCTTATTCTTTTTTTTTCTCAGCTCTGAAATTTTAGAGCACCCACTTCTTCTCTCTGGTTCCCCAATTTGTTTGACCTAACCCTAAATTTTTCTCGCGGGTTTGATGTCGACGTCGGTGTCCGACGCTCTTCTCGGTGGTTGATCAGTTTCCTGACGAGATCCTCAACGACGG
Source organism: Iris pallida (assembly GCA_029216955.1). Lineage (NCBI taxonomy): Eukaryota > Viridiplantae > Streptophyta > Magnoliopsida > Asparagales > Iridaceae > Iris > Iris pallida. Next base: position 21,723,817 of record JANAVB010024399.1, read on the forward strand.
TTGACTACATGTGCGTAGTTGCGACTCGGTTCTCCGTACTTCGGCGACGGCGGTCGGCAATTCCTCTTCCAGCGTTCGTCGACGCTTCGATTTCTTCTCGACGAACGACAGACGCACTAGTCCGGTGATTTGTTCAGTGACGAGTCACGGGTGAGTTCCTATTTGAATCGCTTGGAATTTTGTTTCAATTTATGATTCTTTATTCATGAGATGATGATCGATGTCCGCATGAACAGATCAGAGACGATCTGTTGGATTTTCCTCATCATTGATCAGGAGGCTCAATTTTTATCCCGATCGATTATCACCGTCAGTGAGTCTTGAGTTCCATCTACTGTTTCGGTTCTAAAGTTGTGGACGACCAACTATTGATCATTGCTATGTATTTAGATTTTGAATTTTGGAATTTCGGATGATCGATTCTATTGTTTGGAGCAGCTGTGAGTATGTGTCGGTAAGTTAGAAGTAACTCTGATGTTCCATTGAAGTTGCGTTCATCTCTGTGTTCTGATCAGTTCTCTGATGTTTGGAATATTCTGATACATATGTTCAGCAGGACATAGGAGCAGTGTCCGTGTCATATCGATCGAGTTTTGGTTCTGAATTAGGATTCTTTTCAGGTAACTCCCTAACTTACTTAATTCCTTTCATTCTGCACTTATGCCTGGTTGATCTGGGTCATAATCAAAGCTGTGTTGTGATCGTTTCATGTGTTGCGCGTGTGTTCGTGTCTACTTTTGGACGTGGGTGTTGTGTGTCCGAGTGCCGTTATAGTCGTGTGCTGAATGGGTAGCTGTGTCCAAGTGCTGATCGTGTCTGATCATACGACCGCGTGTCTGGTTTGGAAAAAGGGATGATACTTGAAGTCTTTTGGTTGTAGATTTTATTGACTATTCTGTTTAATTCTTATTTTGATTTAACTGACTGTATATTTCTCTACGAGTTGTCCTATTTTTGTATGTACTTCTATTCTCAAGTTTCTGTATTGAAGTTGCCAGGTTGATTGACTATGAGAGTTGTAGGTGGCTTAAGTTAGATTGGTTGTGTAATAACTTTGTTTGAAATTTTGGTCTTCTAGTCTATATGGTTCAGAGAGAGTTGATTTTTAATTCAAATTCTTTATGAGAACTCTTTGGATTATTCTTTTCTTTATCAAGTTGGAATTTCGCACAATGTGGACTTAAGTTCTGTTTAATAAATCTAAATTTGTGATGAACTTGTGAGGAATGGTTAATGGGGTTGAATAAAGCAAATTCAGAGAGTTGTGTATGGCTAGGTTGAGTATGGTGGTGGTGTTGCTATTCTCTTAGCTTTTATTTAGATTGCTAGTAGTAAAATTGGGTTGGAATGAACAGGTTTAGCTATTTTCTTTAACACTGGGTCTGAGTTGGATAACCATTTTCTTGGGCTTAACTGTTTACTTTGCAAACACTAGAGTTTTGTAATATGGTTGCTATAATTGTAATATAGTCAATTTTCTTAACTTTTAGTTTAGGAGCATATTATCTAAACTCTATTAAGAAGCATTTTGTGAATATTTTCGAAATAGATGATTTACATATAACTAAATTATTCTATAAAAATATGATCTAGATTTTAAGTGATGCTTCTAATAAAGTTTAACTTCTTATTAAATATAGATAATGTACTGGATAATTAGAGTATTTTATTTCAACCTAAAGTAGCTAGAGTAGTATTAATTTTTAACCGAATTGTACCTATTAAAATAAACAGGAGGACATTCAGCTCCATCTAGTACACTTGATTTCCCGGAGAAAGGCAAGTACTTTTCTACGGTCTTATACTTTTACATATCTTGTACCTTTCTTGTGACACGTCATGGCACGATATCTTGTACCCCTATATTTTCTGTTCTTGTACTTACTTGTGTCGGGTGGAGAAATACACTAGTTATGTGACCAAACCCCGGTTACTATATTCATGTAGATAGCCTAGGCCTCGCATCGTGCACGCCGGCCCTAAGCCGTACCTTATTCATGTACTCTTGTACATGCTACTGTACTCACCCCAGCCGGTCACATAGGCTAGTTGTATTTCAAACATGGTGCACTTGTCATATCTTGTACTTCAGGATTATAGTTTCATTCTTGTACTTTATATTTCCTGTACTTTACATTCTTGTACTTACATTCCCGTATTTTTATGTTCATTTCCTGTACTTCCTATTCATGTTCTCCTGTACTTATTTTCCATATCATGATGTTCTTGTTCATTACCTAGAATTGTACTTTGCTCCGCTCCTGACTCGGATATATTGCAGGTGAGATGGACGCCTTGTGTGATACATACTATGGTCGAGAGCCTGTAGATGCAGTAGAGCCAGCTAGAGTTGCTCTTGACTTAGAGGCTGAGGAAGCCTAGTGCATTACCTTAGTAGTTTCTATATTTTCCTTGTATTGAGACAATCAGACTTTATTCTAGCTGGATGAATGTAATAACTTGTAGACTTGTACTTTACTTTGTTTCTGGGATTCGTTTATAGATGTTGTATTTCACATTTACTCCTGTTTATCTGGTTAGTTTTTCCTAGATTAGTACAGCTTACTTCGTCGTGTCTAACGACGAAGGCTGGGCATGTCCGACTATTCGGTAGTGGGTCGTGACACGCCCATAGCAAAGGGACACTATGCCTTAGCACATACTTGAAGTTATGCACATAAGCAAGTAAAAAGTCATGGGCGCATAATAAAGCCATGCGCCCACACTGTGGAAGGCAGGGAGCTTGGGCACATATATAGGGCTGTGCGCCCAAGACTAAAGTCCCTGTGGGCGCATAAAATGCCATGCGCCCATACTGTTCTTCTTCTCTAACCTAAGAAGAAGAACCATGGAACCCATAAACTTCTAAGGTCCATAAATCACTCAAAATAAATCGAAATTTGGGTTTTCAAAGGTCCATTTTGGGTGAAATCAAAATTCTCAACAACATAGAATAATCAAAACTTGAAAACAAAGAAGTTTGAGAGATCAAAACCCAAGAAAACCAAAATTTGAGAAAACTTAGATCTACAAGTTTTAATCCACCAAAACCGAAAGTGCTAAGTACTAAAGGGTCTTAAAAGCTTGTAGGGAAGACAATAGAACAATTAAAATGGAGTTCCTCCATGAAGCAAGTTGCACTTGCCTAAGGTTATTGGAGAGAATTTAATGGAGGAAGAAGAAGAAGTAAATGAAAAGTAAATGAAAGTAAAGGAGGAGAGAGAAACGAGGTTGGTTTATATAAAAAGGGGGGTTTTATCATGATGAACCACTCACCCAAACCAAACCAAAATAAACCAAGCCAAACCATGCCAAGCTATGCTAGACAAGCCAAGATACGGGTCGAAAATCCATACACGTATACTGGAAATATGTATAATAGAAAACTGGAGTGACAACTCTACCCACCTTAAAGGAATTCCGTCCTCGAAATTTAATCAAGAGGCTAGAGATGTCGGGGTAAGCTATACTAATCACGAGCAATCTATGACTAGCAGTTAATCAAGCAATCATTCATACATGCAAGGATTTAAAAGTATAAGGCATAAGGAAGACATTATACCTTATGAGTCAAACAGGTGTGGATATCGCGATCGGATATCATCCTCACGCTCCCACATTGACTCCCATAGAGTGATGACCCCAAGCAACAGGACTAGACTAATAGTCTTATTCTTGAGTATCTTCTCTCTCCGGTCCGATATGGATATGGGTCTTTCCTCATACGAAAGGTTGGTACCAACAACCAATTCTGATTTATCAAGGACATGACTCAAATCTGGGATATACCGTCGTAATTGGGATACATGGAAGACATCATGTACCTCACGTAACGACGGCGGAAGAGCGAGACGATTGGACACATCCCTACTCGCTCTAGAATATCGAACGACCCTATATACCTAGGACTAAGCTTTTCCCGTACGCCAAAACGAATGACGCCATGGGTAGGCGAGATCCTAAGGAATACGTGGTCGCCGATAGAAAATTTGAGGGGACGCCGATGAGAATCGGCCCAATGACGCTGGCGATCTTGCGCACTTCGAAGATGATTCCTAACTTGTTTGACCACCTCAATAGTCCGCGTAATCATCTCTGGACCAAGCATCTGCCTCTTGCCTATATTATCCCATGCTAACGGGGATCTGCACTTCCTAGCGTACAAGGCCTCAAAGGGTGCCATCTGGATACTGGCCTGGAAACCGTTGTTATAGGAGAACTCCACGAGATGCAGGTGATCTTCCTACGAACCACCGAAATCAAGCATATATGACCGCAACATATCTTCAAGAGTCTGGATCGTGCGTACTGACTGACCATCAGTCTGCGGATGATAAGCTGAACTGAACTTGAGACGAGTCCCCAAACTCTTCTGAAGACTGCACCAAAAGTGCGATATAAATATTGAATCTCTATCGGATACAGTACTGATTGGTACTCCATGCAACCTGACTATGTGCCTGAGGTACATCTCTACAAGCTGATCCGTCGACTGGCCGATTCTAAAAGGGAGAAAAAAAGCTACCTTGGTGAGTCTGTCAACTATAACCCAGATAGTGTCTCTTCCAGCTGGGGATTTAGGTAACCCTGTTACAAAATCCATGGTAATATGCTTCCATTTCCATTCTGGAATCGATAAAGGTTGAAGAAGTCCAGCCGGTCTCTTATTTTCAGCCTTAACTTGTTGGCAAACTAAACAACGAGAGACAAACCGGGCTATCTCCCTCTTCATGCCATTCCACCAAAAATGCTGATGGATATCAAGATACATCTTTGTACAGCCGGGTTGAATCGAATAATGTGAACTGTGAGCCTCTGCCATGATCTCTTGCCTGATATCACCACTAGGTACACAAAAACGCCTTCTATATTGAAGTGTACCGTCGTCATGAATACATAACTCTACTCTCTGTCCTGCTACACATTATGCCGTAAGCTGCTGAAGCTTAGAATCCGTTGACTGAGCTAACTTAATTCTCTCAACTATACTGGACTGAACTTGCATACTGGCCATCCATGCCACATTGGCAGGAAGAACAACTTTAATACCCATCTTTTGGAGATCTGCTAACAACTCTGGCTGTGTTGTTAGAAAATAAACTCCGACTCTTCTGCTCAATGCATCTCCAACAACGTTGGCCTTCCCAGGATGATACTGCAGGTTGATGTCGTAATCCACAAGTAGCTCTAGCCATCTTCTCTGACGCATATTAAGATCCTTCTGGGTAAACACATACTTAAGACTCTTGTGGTCGGTGAAAATCTCCACCCGATCTCTATATAAATAATGCCTCCAAAGCTTAAGTGCGAAAACCACCGCTGCTAGCTCCAAGTCATAGGTTGGATAATTTCTCTCATGATCACAAAGCTGACGTGACACATAAGCTACTACCTTACCATGCTGCATCAAGACACATCTAATCCCTTGCCGGAAGCGTCACAATAAACTGAAAATCCTCCAGTCCCATCTGGAAGCGAGAGAATAGGTGCCGTCATCAATCCTCGCTTCAACTTCTCAAATGAACTCTGACACTCTGCTGTCCGAGCAAACTGTACATCCTTGCGGGTCATCTGCGTCAATGGTGCTGAAATCCGAGCAAAATCTGATACAAACCGCCGGTAATAGCCGGCCAATCCTAGGAAACTCTGAACTTCTGCGACGGTACTGGGAACTGGCCATGTCTCTATAGCCGCTATCTTCTGGGGATCCACTTCTAATCTACCTCTGGTGATGATGTGACCCAAGTACGAGATACGATCCAGCCAAAACTTCTACTTACTGAACTTCGCGTACAACTGGTGCTCCCTGAGAATATAAAGAACTACACGAAGATGCTGCTCATGCTCTGCCTGATTCTTGCTATAGACTAAGATGTCGTCTATAAATACTATCATGAACTGATCCAAATAAGGCATGTAGATATGATTCATGAGGTCCATGAATACGACTGGCGCATTGGTGGCTCCAAAGGGCATAACAAGGAACTCCCAATGTCCATATCTGGATCTGAACATTGTCTTCGGGACATCTTGCTCTCTTACTCTGATCTGATGGTATCCTAACCGCAAGTCAATCTTCGAGAATACTGTCACTCCTCTAAGTTGATCAAATAAATCATCTATCCTTGGTAGAGGATATATATTCTTGATTGTTACAAAGTTCAAGGTACGATAGTCAACACATAATCCTGACATACCATCCTTCTTTTTTACAAGAAGTATCGGGGCTCCCCAAGGTGATCCACTAGCGCGAATGAATCCCTTGGTTCTAAGTTTTTCAATCATTTTGTACAAGATCTTTAACTCTGAAGGTGCCATCCTGTAGACTCCCCTGACATTGGTGTCGTCCCTGGAAGTAAATCAATGGTGAACTCTATCTCTCTCTCCCTTTGGGGGCATGCCTGGAAGCTCTTCGGGAAATACATCAGGAAACACTTCTACTACTCTGGGAAACTGAACTGCTACTGCTACTGCCATCCGCAATACTGGTGGAGAGGGTTCTACTTCGCCTCTAGAAAATGAAAACTCCAGTTCGTCGGGAATACCAAAAATAATCCTGCCAATATGGCAGTCTATTCTTGCATATTGATCCTTAAACCAATCCATTCCTAGGACCACATCATAGTCGGCCATCGAAAATTCTATTAATCTAGCGGGGAACTCTCTACCGCTAACTAAGATTCGACACGAGGAATAAACTCTATCTACTCCCACAAGACCACTACCAGTAAGTATATTGAGCCTTACTGATAATGACTCGGGCTCCAGTCCTATCAGTGTTGCGAATCGTGCAGACATAAATGAATGCGATGCACCCGAATCAAATAATACTGATGCTGGAAAAGAGTTGACGAGAATGGTACCTGCCACCACCTCACCTGATGCCAATTCTTCTGCTACGGTTAGATCCATAGCCTGTCCTTGCCCTCTTGGTGCTGGTTCCCTCTACTGGAAACCTCTTTGCCGGTTCTGAATCTGAGCTTGGGCATACTGCTAAGCCTGAGACGGCAATGGCCTCGGAGGCTGGTACTGCTGCTGGACCCCTAACCGATGGACTGGTTAGGTTTGATGACGATGAACCGGCTCTATTCGGATAGGACCCTATCTTAAGGTCCGGTGCCCTACAAGCCAAGCACAATCCCTGTGCTCTACGATACTCTGATACTATATTTCCTAGCTTCCTACAATAAGAGCAGCCCATTACGGAAGACTGCTTCTGCTTCCGCTGCTGAGGATACGTCGGCGTCGAGTGCTGAACCGACGAAACTATGGTTGCCCTCCTAGGAGCTCCAATAGTCAAAGCCCTAGCTGCCGGGGGTGGTGCTGATGACTGGGACATCTGCCCATGAGACCTCTTCCGTCCTCCGCTTCTATCTACAATCCTCTACGAAGTATACTCATGCCTCTTCGCTACTCGTAAGACGGCATCAAACGTCTGGTGCTCAAACTGCTCCAATGATATAATGATCTCTAGGTAGTTTCCCTGCTGGAATCGCTAGGCTCTATCCAATTCGGTTACCACCAAGGTAGGAGCAAACTGACCGAGTCTAGAAAACTCGGTCGTATATCCATCGACCGTCCTGCCCATCTGCTTAAGATTGGTAAATCTCGTCTGCAGATCATACCGAGCTACTACGTCGAAGTACTTGGTCTGGAACTTATTGCTGAATACTGCCCACAAAATAGGCATCGGTATCCAACTGCTTGCATCGTCTACCAACTGCGGGCTAAGTCTAATAACTGCAGGTGCACAATGGCCACCTTCTCTTCCTCAGGAATCCTAGCTGCCTCCAGGATAACTTCTATGTCCTGAAGCCATGCATCAGCAGCTATAGCATCTTCACTGCCGTCAAAGAATGGAGGGTTCAGACGCTTAAAGCTGTTGGCCGCGTTGTTCCCTTGGTAACCAACTCTGCTCATAGCATCTTGTACTGTCTGGTGCAGGGCATGTCCCCGACATTCTTGTGATGCAATCAATTCCCTGATGAGACCCACCAGGGTTCCATTATCAGGCTCTGTAGGCTGGACTGGCTGAACTGGTGGCTCTTGGCCCCCGGTAGGCATGACTCTGGAGGCTACCCCAGAATGCTGGACTTGGTCTCCAGGTTGCTGCTGGTTCACTGGAGGTGCTCCGCCTTGCTGATCGGTAGGACCAGGAGTAATGCTGCTGAAGAAACGACATGGGAAACAATAAGGAAGGACCATATTAGATCGAGGATATAAGCATGTGATCAGGTCAAGATTTTGGAAACATTAAAAGACACGAGTAGAGATCAAGGGCAAGTACTGATTGAGACATCTATTTCGTGAAACTCACACACATCTTGATTTACAAGACCTACATGGGCTACCACTTAAACCGTATCACACCCAGAACCAGAATACTGGAGAGCGGATGATAGACACACCTAGCTATGTACATTTAATTGAATCCCACCTCATAATACGGTCACGGCTGTCTAGATGCATGAGGGTTTAACTACAAGCCAACAGTCATTTATGGTCAAGAACAAGCCTAGTGTCTCAATCTCAAGCAAGCAAGTAAATGTAACAAGATGGTAGATCATCAGACACACAAAGTAAGGTATCCCATACTTTACATATTCAGATGATCATGAAGCTAATCATAGAAAATACAAAGACTAGCAAGAGTTTAAGTCATATATGATCAACCCTAGGATTTGTCAAATCATGTTACAACTCTTAGGCATACATGAATATAACTTTAACATGAGCTAACACTTGTTCGGCGGCTAAACGCATCAAAAGAATAATTTACATTTGAGTGGGAGAGCAAAATAAAACCCACTCATTGCCAGGATTGCATCTAGTATTCAGCATCTGGCTGGAAGGCTGGAAGATCCTCGGGAGCTACTCCAAAATCTGGCCATACAAAACAGCTGGGTCAAACCCCAGAAAGAGCAAGTGCCAAAATGGAGGCTTCACTTAAGAACTAAAACCGGCATATTAGCACATAAAGACATAATGATAACGAAAGACATAAATTAAAGGAAACAGGGTGATAAACGATAAGATAACTAAAGGACTATTCCAGTAACCAAGTTACAACCCGTAAACCAAACAAGGACCGGGGTTGTAACCCTTCACCTGAACAAAACTTAGTTTCTAACCAATTATCGATAAAGTAAGTATAACAGTAACGTGCTGAAATAACCATATAATGGCCTTGCCTAGACAAGACTAGACGGGACTCCATCAATCAGTTACGGCCAAGCAATGAGTACGGCTTGATACTTTAACTAACTAGGGTTATCACAAGCTTAGTTACTAACAAGATACATCAAGATATTCCAACAGCCACAAGCCCTGCAGACTTAATCTAGGTTATCCGGTCATAAGTTGAGAGAGTTGGATTAGGTGACTTGGGGGTACAACACATGACAGTGTGCTGGAAATGTGCCCTACTCGATGGCAGGCTACAAGTCCAATTAGAGCACCCAGATAACGGGACTGCCTGTAGCTAGGAAATCTCTTCATAGACTACTTGATCAATCTAGTCATTATCCTAGTCAGATTCAGTATGAATCCCTGTCCGTGGAAATCAGGAATTCATGTCCTAGACATGATGCAAGACGAGACATGTAGCTTGTACCGATACAATCAAGAGAAATCATCCACGGTGTCAAGACGAGAGTTACATGTTACTTGTCAAGATTACATGTCATGTTATGTTACTTATCAAGATTACTTGTCAAGAGTGCGCCACAACGGACCACCATCAAGAATTATCATGTCAACTTACTTGTCAAGAGTGCACCACGACGGATCACCATCAAGAGTTATCACGTAAGGTCATAATGTCATGTCGTGTTCATGTAAGTGCACTATGGAGGGCCACTATCAAGAAGTTGCTAGATAGTGTACGTGCCATACCAAGATCATGTTTAAAGCTCAGAGTACATATGCAACATGGAAAATAACCTTATAGGACTTAGTCAAGTAAAGAGTACAAACAAAGTTGCGATTCACACTAAGAACCATGGGGTGTCATAAAGAGCATGCACCGAAGTTGGATGTGCTGAAAGTGGCATGCGCCCAAGGCTATGCACCTAAGGGTATGCGACCACATGAGTGATGCAGGGTACATAGTCTATGAGCCCACATGAGGAAGGCAGGGTGTATGGTCTATATGCCCACATACATGTGCCCACATGAGTGAGGCAGGGGGCATGGGAAGCTAAGTCAGGAGCCATCTATACTGGCTATGTGGGCGCATAAAAAGGGCTATGAGCCCACAACAAAGGGACACTATGCCTTAGCGCATACTTGAAGTTATGCACATAAGCAAGTAAAAAGTCATGGGCGCATAATAAAGCCATGCGCCCACATTGTGGAAGGCAGGGAGCTTGGGAGCATATATAGGGCTATGCGCCCAAGGCTAAAGTCCATATGGGCGCACAAAGTGCCATGCGCCCACACTGTTCTTCTTCTCCAACCTGAGAAGAAGAACCATGGAACCCATGAACTTCCAAGGTCCATAAATCACCCAAAATAAATCGGAATTTGGGTTTTCAAAGGTCCATTTTGGGTGAAATCAAATTCTCTACGACATAGAACAATCAAAACTTGAAAACAAAGAAGTTTAAGATATCAAAACCCAAGAAAACCAAAATTTGAGAAAACTTAGATCTATAAGTTTTAATCCACCAAAACCAAAAGTGCTAAGTACTAAGGAGTCTTAGAAGCTTGTAGGAAAGACAGTAGAACAATTATAATGGAGTTCCTCCATGAAGCAAGTTGCACTTGCCTAAGGTGATTGGAGAGAATTTAATGGAGGAAGAAGAAGAAGTAAATGAAAGTAAAGGAGGAGAGAGAAAAAGGGGTTGGTTTATATAAAAAGTGGGGTTATCATGATGAATCATTCACCCAAACCAAACCAAAATAAACCAAGCCAAACCATGCCAAGCTATGCAAGACAAGCCAAGATATGGGTCGATAATCCATACTAGTATACTGAAAATACGTATAACAAAAAACGGGAGTTACATCGGGGGCGGAGGAATATTAGTCTAGATGTGTGGTTAATACCCTCCTTGTGCATTGTATAGATCATTGTGAGTGTTAATCATATACTTCACGTATGATTAACCATGCCAGTAGACCATGTGCAATTTCCCAAGTTGGCCACATGTCTAAACTAATATTCACTCACGTAGATAGTTGTTTCTTGACTCTTGTACATGATATGTTTATTTCTCTTTATTCTTGTCCTAGTTTACTGCTTTACCCTTGTCGTACTACTTTCATGTATATTCTATTTTACTCGTATTTATTCTCTCTATATACTGTTATATAGCACTTATCATTTATTGGGAACCGTTGTTGGAAATGTGCTCATTTCATCCTGACTGGATACGTTGACAAAATTTTACAGATTATGGCGAGGACGAGTATCCTACCTACTACGATCCTCATGATGTAGTGAGCGTAGACCAGGAGACCCTAGTCCAGCAAGGGTTAGTGCCAGATGAGGAGCCTCTAGCGGTGACTCAGTTAGACTAGGATTTGACTGGACTTTGTCTCCAGTTTATTACATTAGCATGTTATGTTATTTCAGACTTGTTTAACTACTTTGTGACTTACTCTGGATTTGTGTTGGCTACTTTGGACTCTGAGTTCATCTTTATCTTTATCTTTATCCTTATATTTATTTGTGACATATATTCTTCCTGCTAGATTGTGATTGAGTATATATGTATTCATTATATCATCCATTCGGAGCTGACAGGTTATTATACATTGTTAGATAGCAGACCTACAGCATTCTACGTCATTTCTGCGGCGTAGGCTGGGCGCTGTTACGTACTCGTGCCCTTACATTTGGTGCGGGTCGTGATACATTTTTAGTGGTGGCCCATGCAGGTTAGAAGTCACAACTAGTGTGATATCGTAGTGGCGCTCGACTTAGAGTGCTTTTACGAGCCTTCTGTATATACATAGGATATAGGCTATAGGTTAAGCATACTCAATCACAAATAGAAAAAACTTCCAATTCATTGCTCTATACAACTGTCCTTCTAATATTGATTCTTGCACTCTAACTGTCCTCCTTTGAGATAATCCATCTTGTGCCATATTGACTTCTTCTTTCAATCTGTCTTCAGGATGGAGAAGACTAGATCTCAAAAGTCAGGACCCACAGATTCTGAGAGGTATGCTACATCCCGCGGACCGGATCCAGTTGCATCTACTACAGTCGGAGTATCTGCAGCAGCATTCGGAGGCGCTCCTCCGTCAGTTACGAGGACCGTTCCTGAGGTCGCTGCGGTTGCTTCTATCCCAGTACCGGGGGCAACGATGGGAGCAGTCACTGGTGTTTTTCCTCCTTCTACGCAGAGGAATCCTCTATCTGTTGCTGGGGATCTTCCTCCTCTGCCTCCATTGCCTTCCGATATAGGTCATATGTTTGCCTTCTTTTGGGAGATGATGGAGGCCCAGCGGTCCCAATTTGAGACGATTTAGCAGAGACAGGCAGACACGATGCATCGGGGCATGGAGGATGCCCACCAGCTCGCTCTAGCAGCAGTAGAGCGAGGAGCTCCAGCTTAGGGACAGTAGCCGAGGCTGGGCAACATCCAAGACTTCAAGAAATTGGGGCCTCGAGATTTTAAGGGGACCGAGGGCATTGTCTATGCAGATAACTGGCTCGAGGATATCGAGCGTCTCATTGGGCTTCCCGTCTTGCAGATGACCTGAAGGTCGAGGCGGTTGGACTGCAGCTGTTAGACATCGCCCGTACTTGGTTCAGGAATGAGCCAGCTCTAGCTGGAGAGGGCCACACCTAGGCGGAGTTCAAGGACTTGTTTAAGAAGAAGTTCTTCTCCCCCACGGACAAGATTGATCTGGCGAGGCAGTTTTAGAACCTCCAACAGGGAGGCATGTCTTTTGAGGAGTATATTGGAGAGTTTGGCAGGCTGAGCCGATATGTAGAGTACATGGTGCGGGACCCGGAGATCAGGGTGACCCGCTTCAGAGAGGGGTTGTCTTGGGATGTGAAGATCCTCATTCCCACTTTTTACTCGACGTATGCTGAGTTCCTTGCGGAGGCACGCGAGGTGGAGCGAGAGTTGGGCCTGAAGCCCATAAGGGACCGTATTTTTTTTCTGGGGGCTACTAGCAGTACGGGGGCTGCTAAGCATCCCTAGCTCCAGCACCATACTTTTCAGGCACCACAGCATCTTCAGACTCTGGCTAAGGCACCCATTCAGCAGGCCCCACAGTAGCAGCAGAGGCAAGTGCAGCACGTACCTCAGTACCACTTCTGCAAGAAGCCTGGACACATTTGGGAGGTTTGCAGAAAGAGGCTGGGGTGTGTCTCTACTATGGTACCGTGGGCCATCAGTTGAGGGAGTGTCCTGCGAACCCTCGTAGGGCAGTCCAGGGGGCAGGTGCAGCTCTGGGAGCACCAGCAAAACCACCTGCAGCACAGCCGAGGGTTCTACCACTTCCGACTCAGCAGCAACAATTTCCTCAGCACCAGCAGCAGAGGGTGCTCAGGGTAGAGTGTTTACCCTCACTGTCGAAGAGACCGAGCCCATCGGCGATGTCATAGCAGGTTTTGTTCTTCTTGATTCCATTCCAGCTTTAGCTTTATTCGATAGTGGTGCATCCCGTAGGTTTATATCTGTATCTTTTGCTCTCAAGCATCATATACCTGCTGATCCTTTGGGTAGGACTTGCAAGATCATGACCGAGGGAGATATTATCCTGGTCGGTGATGTTTGGAAAGGGCAGAGTATTTCAATAGGAGGCTGGGAATTGAGCACGTGTTTGCTCGTAATGCCACTTTCGAGCTACGATATTGTACCCGGGATGGATTGGTTGAGTAGGTACTTTGCTAACATAGATTGTAGAGGAGGTAGGGTTGTGTTTAGTCCTCTAGGGGAGTCAGTATTTGAGATTGCTAGCAGCGGGGCAGACTGATAGTGCTATTTGTGGAGATAGGGTGGAAGACAAGGAGCTGCCTCATCCCTTGATTACAGAGTTTATGGATGTCTTCCCAGACGAGTTGCCGGGGATGCCGCCGGACAGGGATATTGATTTCTCTATAGACTTGGCGTCGGGCGCAGAGCCTATCTCACAACATGTTTATAGAGTGAACCAAAACGAGTTGAAGGAGCTAAAGAAGCAAGTGGATGAGTTGCAGGACAAGTGATTCATCAGGTGCAGTTCTTCGCCTTGGGGTGCTCCAGTATTGTTCGTATCAAAGAAGGATGGATCGGTGCATATGTGCATCGATTACAGGGCGCTGAACAACCTCACTATCAAGAACAAATACCTGTTGCCGAGGATCGATGACTTATTTGATCAGTTGAGCGGCACAAAAGTATTTTCAAAGATAGACTTGAGGTCTGGGTATCATCAGCTGAAGGTGAAGAAGGAAGACATTTCGAAGACTGCTTTTTGGACTCGTTATGGCCAGTATGAGTTCACTGTTATGCCGTTTGGTTTGACTAATTCTCCGGCGGTGTTCATGAACTTGATGAACAAGATATTCCATCAGTACCTTAATAAGTTCGTGGTGGTCTTTATCGATGACATTCTCATTTATTCGAAGATGCCAAAAGAGCACGAGGAGCATCTGAGGATTGTACTCGAGACACTCAGAAGGGAGCAGCTGTATGGAAAGCTAATAAAGGGCAAATTCTTCTTGGACCGGGTGGAGTTTCTAGGCCACGTCGTATCTGGTGATGGAATTTTAGTGGATCCGAAGAAGATCGCAGTAGTGGAGTCCTGGTATACACCGAGCTTAGTTGTAGAGACTCGGAGCTTTCTGGGTCTTGCAGGCTACTACAGGAAGTTCGTATATGATTTTTCCAGGATTGTAGTTGTAAAAGCATGGAAAAGATGGAGTTTATGCGGATCATCATTCCATATGGCAAAGCAAAACTAAGCCGCAGAAGCAGTACTCATGAAGACTCCATGCGGCCAAGCAAAACTAAGCCACAGAAGCAGTGAAGACTCCATGCGGCCAAGCAAAACTAAGCCGCAGAAGCAGTAAAGACTCCATGCGGTCAAGAAAAACTAAGCCGCAGAAGCAGTGAAGACTCCATGCGGCCAAAAAAAACTAAGCCGCAGAAAAAGTGCTCCCCGACCCCATGCGGCCAAGCAAAACTTTGCCGCAGAAGCAGTGCCCCTAGAGACCTCATGCGGCTAAAACAACTTAAGCCGCAGAAGCGAGGCTCTCGAAGGCCCCATATAGCTAAGGGGACTTGAGCCGCAGAGGGAAGGTGCTCATAGATCCCATGCGACCAAGTGAGCCCAGTCGCAAAAGCAAGGTTCTCAAAGATCTCATGCGGCCAAACGGAGCCGAGCTACAGAAGCAAGACCCCTAAAGCCACTATGAGGCAAAAATGAGTCAGACTCTACTTTGTGGAAGGGACACATGGCAATTTGACCAAGTCTCAACAACCCAAATTCGCTACAACAAAATCTTAACAACCCCTCCACCAGCTGGCAGCCCAAGATCGAGTCTTTGTGTGTTGTTACAGACGTGGCCACGTGGCCCTTTTTGTGGCCCAAAATCTGCTATTGCAGGAATCACTATAAATAGTAGGGTGCCACACTTATGCAAAAGGTTGGCAATCAAAGGCTGGCAAATTTCTTCGAGAGCAAAGACTGTGTCCGATAGTCAAAAGAGTAAGGCAGAGTTGCTACACTTTTCCGACTCTCCATCGTCATCCCAGAATCAAAAACTAAACAATTGTACGTAGATTGTTTCCTAGGGTTTCTTTCTAGGCTTTCTTTTGT
This sequence comes from Iris pallida, assembly GCA_029216955.1. Lineage (NCBI taxonomy): Eukaryota > Viridiplantae > Streptophyta > Magnoliopsida > Asparagales > Iridaceae > Iris > Iris pallida. Next base: position 21,739,588 of record JANAVB010024399.1, read on the forward strand.
ACAAGCGAGTTTACAATCAAGTTCAAATCCTCTGTAATTTTTGTTCTTGATATTTAATGGCAAATACGATGGTGACTCTGCTGGGGACTTCCTTCTCCTCTGATGAGAAGTTGGTAACACAATCCGACGCGTCCAAGCTCGGCTCTATGCAACAAATGCTCGTGGTTCGTTTTGACCAGCGAGCATTCAAAGAAATACTGTCTGAAGGGAGTGCCAGCCCATCGCAGAAGAGAACCAACCCAAAGAGAACCCACAAGACGTCAAAGCGCAAAACCGTTGCCCCCGACTAGGTTATCAAAGAAGCTCCTTCTGCGGCCCAAGACGGTGATCAAAGCTCTCATGCGGCCTTGCTTCCGACTGCAGAGAACCCCACTGTCCCCAAATCTAGGAAAAGAAAACACTACGATGCTGAGCTTTTGGGGACACAAGGGAAATCCATGCGGACGAGGAAGAGGCCGCATAAGAGAAATGGACAGTCTGCCTTTGCGTGTCACGACCCGCACCCTGATTAGGGGCACGAGTACGTGGTTACGTCTAGCCTACGCTGCAGAATCGACGATAGAACGCTGTATAGGTCGTCTATAAATACTACAACTGGACAAAATAAAAGGGTACCTGTCATCTCCGCATGGAGGTATAATATGACATAACTTAATCACAAGACAAACTAGGATAGATAGCCCGAAATGGAAATATGATAGAAAGGAAATCTGGAAAGGAGTTCAAGATTCAACACAAACTCGGAGATATAAACACATCACAGAAACTCAAAATATAATATAAAAACTACAGTCTGAAAACACTAGCTGGATCGCAGTCCAGGCAAACCCATCTAACAGTCTAAACAGGGGCTATATCATCTACGGGCTCCAGGGGAAATGTCTCATCAAACTCTATCCTGGCCATACCCATAAAAGGTAGAGCAATCAGCTAACATGTACTCTGTAAACATCAACGGTTATCCTGTCAGAAAAATAAGCAAGTACAAACACTAACAACAGTTCCATATGAATTGACAAATTCTATGAGAGACAATTATAATGAAATACAAGACAAAGATATTGGATGGCTTGGGAGCTATTCGGAAGCCGAGTTACAACCCGTTAAACAAACAAGGACGGGGGTTGTAACCCTTCTCCTGAACATAACTTAGCCTCCAATCAACGTTTAGCATAAGATCATGTAGAACATGTGAGTACTGAATATCATAACATGGTAAGAAAAGTACTGAATGTAGAACTGAGTAGGATATATGATGTAATAAAATAAATATAAAATATGCCATGAATTATTAGTACATTATGTGATCGGCTTGGGAATCAAGATTAGGCTTTCCATCTGACAGGCTATGAACAAGTGTACAACGGAGCAGGATCAGGCCGACCACCATGGAAAGCTATGAATAAGTAGGGCCAGGCTTTACCCGTCGTGAGGCGAGGGTATAGCTATGAACAAGTAACAAGTACAAGTGTGAAGAACAAGTAGAGATTTTGATCACACAACCACTAATAAATCTCCATCCCCGAATAGTATAATGGATCCGGATATGACACGTCATGATATGGGACTCAAGAGCAAGAGGCCAGCCCGCTCCCAAGTCCATGTCTATACAAGTACAAGTAGCAAGTCGAGTAATGTACCAATATACCAAGTAATCCCGGAATAACATCTCATGATAGGATCCGACATATACTAGTCCATGAACCACCATGTCGGGAATCAAGTAAGACACTACAACTTAATCGAATATAGCATATATCATGACAATAAAGCTATCAATGAATGTACTCGCCTGCGGTCCTGAGATGTCAAATAGGGTCGATGCTCAGAGTGATGCCATAAACCTAAAGATGAGATATATATAAGCTAATTAGGGTTCAACAGTGTTAGGCAGGATTATATAGTATAAGCTATGTAATCTAGGTCAATCTCAGTCCAACTAAGTCAAACTAGGTCACAGAAAGTCAAACCAAGTCAAACTAGGTCAAACTGGGTCAAAGGTTGACTTACAGTTGACTTTTGATCAACTGGTCAAATCTAGGTCAAACTAGGCTAATATTGACTAACAGTTGACTTTTGGTCAACTGGTCAACTCTGGTCAAGTTTTAGATATTTCTAGGCCAAGTGTTGACTGATAGTTGACTTTTGGTCAAAGCAGTCAAACTTGGTCAACCGAGGTCAAAACTAGGCTAAGCATACTATTCCTAATATTTACCTACCAAGATACCATATATCTTGGTCAAACGGGATCAACTCTAATCTAATAATTAAAATATCAAGTTGTACATCGTTATTCGTACATCGAAACCTATGACACGTAAATCGAGATAAGATAATCAACGGTAAGGTTAATAATCTTATCACAGTGATCCACATGATCATCTTGCCAATTTCAGCGATGTGAGATCACTAGAATCGACTGATCTCAGTTTCGTTGTCCTAATTCTGAAATACAAACTTAATAAGAATTAATTATAATAAAAGGTAATACACAGAGAAATATCTACAAACATTGTCGGATGATGAAACAAACATAACCAACGTGTCCAGAATAGTCAAATTAGCTAGGATAGCCTATCCATAAGTCCAATTTGGACACAGGGACAAAAAGGTAATTTTGGGTCAAAACGGTCCGTGTCGGACCCTTTTTGCACCGAAAAATGTGCAAGAATACTAGTCCACTAAACCTAATAAATTATATGTCCACGAATCCAGAATAACGATACGAACCTAATGGTATATCCAGAATTGGATTCCGTTGACCCGATCTCAAATTGGTTCGTTGACCAGGACATTAAAATTCAAATTTGCACAAAAAAGCATGTCGGAACCAATGTCCTCAAAACTTAGCAAATTATATGTCAACGAGTCCAGAATGATGATTTGAACTCAAGGGTATGTCCAGAATTGGATTCCGATGAGCCGATCGCAAAATGACCCGTTGACTCGGATATTGGGATCCGACTTGCACCGAAATGTGTGCCGAAACCAATGTCCACTAAAACCTAGCAAATTATATGTCAACGAGTCCAGAATGATGATACAAAATCAACAGTATATCCAGAATTGGATTCCGATAAGCCGGCATCAAAAAGTCCAGTCGACCCGGACGGTCGGGCCTGCTATACACCGAAATACGTACCAGGGCCCACGTCCTCCAAATCTAACAAAATCTATATGAAAATGTTCCAGAATGATGCCATGAGTCTACTGGTGGTGTCAGAAATTGAATCCGGAGTCCCGGATTCAAAAATAGAATTTAACAAGTTAGAAATTTTGAATTCAGACGGCCAAATTTGGCGTCAAATTCAACCAATCAAACGTGCTCACAATGAAACAAAACTTAAGGGGTAAGAAGAGGGTTATACCAGCTACGGATAGGAACCAATGGCATACTATACGGAGCTACGATGGAGGAGATACGAACCGACGAAGCTGGCTCCACAAAACTGTCCAAAAATAACACAATTTAAAGCGTCAACTTACTGGCCGATTTTGATGTATCAAACGATAAAATTAACGGACGAAACTTGAGAGGAGTGAAGATGGATATACCAAGAATGAGACAGAGCAAAAAAATTGCCGATCAACGACCGGATTTCTCAAAAAACATAAGCGAAGTTGCTGCTTCGAGACGCAATTCTTAGTTCGTTCCCGAGCTCGCGCCGACGGGATTTTGTACGAAATGCACGAATCGCCTAGATGGCGTATCCCGGAGGACGGTGGCCGCCACGGGGAGGTGCGCCCATCCTACGCACAGCCCGGGGGGCTCGCCGGCGACGACGACGGGTGCGGTGGTGCCGTGGCTGCTGTTGCAGTCGCGCGGCATGTTGTTGTTGCTGCTCGCGTTGCCATTGCTACCGTTGCGCGCTGGTGCTGCTGCGTACAGCCATGGCGACGGCAGTATAGCGGCGTGGGTGGTTGGCCACGGCGGTGGTGGAACTCGGTGAGCGCTAGTGGTGATGGTGGTGAAGTTGTGATGGTGGTAAAGTGGTGATGGGGAGATGTGGACGATGGTGGTGGTGATGTGGATGATGGTGGTGGTGAAGAAGAGTAGGAGGAGAAGAGGGAAAGTCGGCCATGGGAGGTGGAGGTCGGTCATGGCGGAATAGGGGAGGAGTCTGTTGTTGCTGTTGGAAGAAGTAGTAGGGAGAGAGAATAAGGAACTAATGAAGAAAGAGAGAAAGAACATTAAGAAGAGAGAGAAAGAGAATAGGAATTTTTACATAAATTTTAGGGCTGGCCACATGGAGGGGTTGTGTTTGTGTGAGTATAGGAAAAAGTTGTGTGGTGTGGATGTAATGTAGTAGAATGGAAGGCTAGGATTTAAATAGGAATTAAGTTATTTTCTAGGGATTTAATTAAAGGGGTTGTCCAATGAATATTTATAATGGATAGGCTAGGTATTCAATATTTGTAGAAAAATGAGTGTGTGGATATTCATGAAGGGGACAACATGAAACTTGGGTTTGGTTCGGTTGAGCCGGGTCGGGTCAAAATCGGACATGGTACAATAATTGAATTTAAATAAGTATTTATGATCATGGGCAAATAAATAACATGTGGGGACTCAAATAAATGGGACACAAGTGTCATGTGGGTAGTAGGCTTCATGTTGGCCAGTCGATATTTTGGGTCGACTAGGTTGGATCAATGTCGGGTCCCAAAATTAAATTGGAAGTCAGGTCACATTCTACGGTGGATAATTAATTAGCCTAAATTAACCCAAAAGTTGTGCGAAGCAAATGAAGCACAAGATGGTGTGTCTGAGTGGGACACGAAGGTCATGGGTGTTGGACGTCTCGAGTAGATCATGCGTGAGGAGTTGGTTTCGAGAAAATGACTAGCCTTGTGCTCCTAAATTAAAAGCCACGGTAACGTGCATATGATGATCAAAGATAAAAGTGGAAAAATCAATTAATAATTATTTAATGATCAAATGGTCTAAATTGACCCGAAGTTGTGTGAAGCAAAAAGAGTATAAGGAAACAAGTTTGGATGAGACATGATATATCAACAAGAAGGTAATCTTGTCTACTACACACTGATGAAGAGAGTTTCCAGAGATTGGCATCCCTGACGCTCCAGAAGTCAAAGTCACGGTAAAGTGCATTAAATCAAATAATAATCAAATAATAATATCTATTGCAAATAATTGATTTATAAAATTAAAAAAAAGGCCTAAATTCAGGGGGCTTACATCCTACCCACCTTATAAAAATTTTATCCTCGAAATTAAAAATCATCTAATAGGTCAAGCTAAAACATGCAACTGCTATGGCTACAGTACCCAATCTGCTACCCTTGTGATCATCTATGTTGTTTCTCTCTATAGATATTTTGGTTCAGGTTTAACAAATATCCTTCTATCATAAACTACGTCATCGAACCTAAGCACAAGATTCTAGTCTTAAATCTGTAGTCATAAAATATAATATTTCATTACTCCTTCGATACCTTAAAACTAATCTATACTATCAAACTAATCATTCTTAATGTTTTCTAAGTCCACTATAGTCGGTCACTCATATCTGTCCTATAAGCTTAACCCAATAAATCCCCAAGAAAATATACTCATCACAATCACACATAATAACATATTATAGTTACACTACAGAATCTGTTAACAAGGTTTGGCTATCCAATCATCAAAAATAGAAGGTAACAAGGGCCTAAGACTGGGTCTAGCAATCCATATCAACATTCAGACAAGGTAAGGGTCAAGCAAGACAGGAAAGCTTGTCGAAATATTTCCAAGAATAGTACGAGGCCAAACGAGATGCATAGGTCATAGTTGAAGTAAAACTCAAGAACTATATACCTCCGTAATTATGTCACATGAAGTTACTATCGCGCTAGTGTGCATCTGGCTGCGATTAACTTTCTTGTTCCATAATATGACGGATGGCTGCAATGCACAGCTGCCACGCCAGATAATATAGGTTCCTGAACTTAACTTGACCAAATCCGTGAAATATTTTCAAATAATTTTTGCAAAATAAAGGAGAAGATGTTAGTAAAAATGCTTAGGGAGTGGTCCAAGTAGAATTCGAGAAACATATTTAACCACGATGCCGTTATCTGAAGTCATACCTCGCCAGTACTGGATGCAACTCCCGATTTCATAATACAAGGATAAATACACTTTTCAAATATTTCCTGAATCAACCCATGAGGCACTTTCAATAATTATCGGGAAGGACAAAAAGAATTACCCTAGAGGTTAGCGAAGAAGAGTTTAGTCAAATCATAGAAAAGATGGAACACAAACAATCATGTTGAGAAAATTCTAATTGTGGCTGGGCTGTAGATAGATAGAGTTAACCAAGACGGGGAAGAATGATGATAAGAATTTTGTTCTTGCTCATCCGATCATAACAAAGTGATCTGATTTAAGATATAATCTGCAAACCATATACGTCTTCCTGAAATTATGTTGCCAGAATTTTTGCCACACCAGTAAGCATAGCTACAATAAACGATAGAGTCCATAACTAAGGTATACACCCTAAATTTATGTCATCTGGAATTCTTACCACGCCAACCGGTATGGCTGCAAGAAATTCCAAATTCCATAACTAGGATAAGCATATCTAAAATCAGGCTCTATGTCCTTGTCATGCTAGCTTGTATGGCTGCAATAAATTCTAAACTCCATAAATAAAGCAGACATTTACCTTATCAGGATATACCTTAATTCAATCCACAAAATTTATCTCGATGCAAGATCAAAGTCAACTACGAACATCAGGAATCAAAATCAACAACAAATCAAGGAAGTGTAAATGGAGGCAAGTGGGAATAGACTCAACAGTTTTCGAAATAAGATTCTCAAGGGTTATCCCTGGAATCTATCAAGAGTTCCTAAATGTGATTGAGCAACTCCTATCATAACCTAGAACCTAATCCTAATAGCAGGCTCGTAGCAGCGCTCTAAGTCGACCACCACTACAAAATCGTACTAGTTGCGACCCTGACCTACATGGGCCACCACAAAAACTTGTTACGACCCGCACCCTGATTAGGGGCACGAGTACGTGGTTACGTCCAGCCAACGTCGCAGAATCGACGGTAGAACGCTGTATAGGTCGTCTATAAATACTACAACTAGACAAAATATAATGGTACATGTCATCTCCGTATGGAGGTATAATATGACATAACTCAATCACAAGACAAACTAGGATAGATAGCACAAAATGGAAATATGATAGAAAGGAAATTTGGAAAGGAGTTCAAGATTCAACACAAACTCAGAGACATAAACACATCACAGAAACTCAAAATATAATATAAAAACTACAGTCTGAAAATACTAGCTGGATCGCAGTCCAGGCAAACCTATCTGACAGTCTAAACAGGGGCTATATCATCTACGGGCTCCAGGGGTAATGTCTCATCAAACTCTATCCTGGCCATACCAGAAAAAGATAGAGCAATCAGCTAACGTGTACTCTGTAAACATCAATGGTTATCCCGTCAGAAAAATGAGCAAGTACAAACACTAACAATAGTTCCATATGAATTGACAAATTCTATAAGAGACAATTATAATGAAATACAAGACAAAGATATAGGATGGCTTGGGAGCTATTCGGAAGCCGAGTTATAACCTGTAAACCAAACAAGGACCGGGGTTGTAACCCTACTCATGAACAAAACTTAGCCTCCAATCAAGGTTTAGCATAAGATCATATAGAGCATATGAGTACTAAATATCATAACATGGTGAGAAAAGTACTGAATGTAGAACTGAGTAGGATATATGATGTAATAAAATAAATATAAAATGTGCCATGAATTATTAGTACGTTATGTGATCGGCTTGGGAATCAGGATCAGGCTTTCCATCTGACCGACTATGAACAAGTGTACAAATGAGCAGGATCAGGCCGGCCACCATGGAAATCTATGAACAGATAGGGTCAGGCTTTACCTGTCGTGAGGCGAGGGTATACCTATGAACAAGTAACAAGTACAAGTATAAAGAACAAGTAGGGACTTTGATCACACAACCACTAATAACTCCCCATCCACGAATAGTATAATGGATCCGGACAAGACACGTCATGATATGGGACTCAAGAGCAGGAGGCCAGCCCGCTCCCAAGTCTATGTCTATACAAGTACAGGTAACAAATCGAGTAATGTACCAATATACCAAGTAATCCAGGAACAACATCTTATGACAGGATCCGACATATACTAGTCCGTGAACCATCGTGTCGGGAATCAAGTAAGACACTACAACTGAATCGAATATAGCAGATATCAAGACAATAAAAACTATCAGTGAATGTACTCGCTTACGGTCCTGATCTGTCAAATATGGTCGATGCTCAGAGTGATGCCACAAACCTAAAGATGAGATATATATAAGCTAATTAGGGTTCAATAGTGTTAGGCAGGATTATATAGTATAAGCTACGTAATCTAGGTCAATATCAGTCCAACTAAGTCAAACTAGGTCACAGGAAGTCAAACCAAGTCAAACTAGGTCAAACTGGGTCAAAGGTTGACTTACAGTTGACTTTTGATCAACTGGTCAACTCTAGGTCAAACTAGGCTAATATTGACTAACAGTTGACTTTTGGTCAACTCGTCAACTCTGGTCAAGTTCTATATATTTCTAGGCCAAGTGTTGATTGATAGTCGACTTTTGGTCAAAGCAGTCAAACTTGGTCAACTGAGGTCAAAAGTAGCCTAAGCATACTATTTCTAATATTTACCTACCAAGATACCATATATCTTGGTCAAACACGATCACTCTAATCTAAGAATTAAAATATCAAGTTGTACATCGTTATTCGTACATCGAAACCTACGATACGTAAATCGAGATAAGATAATCAACGACAAGGTTAATAATCTTATCACAGTGATCCACATGATTATCTTGCCAATTTTAGCGATGTGAGATCTCTGGAATCGACTGATCTCAGTTTCGTTGTACTAATTCCGAGATATAAACTTAATAAGAATTAATTATAATAAAAGGTAATACACAGAGAAATATCTACAAATATTGTCGGATGATGAAACAAACATCACCAATGTGTCCAGAATGGTCAAATCAGCTAGGATAGCCTATCCATAAGTCTAATTTGGACACAGAGGCAAAAAGGTAATTTTGGGTCAAAATGGTGTCCGTGTCGAACCTGCTTTGTACCAAAAAATGTGCTAGAATACTAGTCCACTAAACCAAACAAATTATATGTCCACGTATCCAGAATGACGATACGAACCCAACGGTATATCCAGAATTGGATTCCGTTGACCCGATCTCAAATTGGTCCGTTGACCAAGACATTAAAATTCCGATATGTACGGAAAAGCATGTCGGAGCCAATATCCTCTAAACTCAGCAAATTATATGTCAACGAGTCCAGAATAACGATACGAACTCAATGGTATGTCCATAATTGGATTCTGATGAGCCGATCTCAAAATGACCCGTTGACCCGGATATCGGTATCCGACTTGGACCGAAATGCGTGCCGAAATCAATGTCTACTAAAACCTAGCAAATTATATGTCAACGAGTCCATAATGACGATATGAACTCAACGGTATATCCATAATTGGATTCCGATGAGTCGGCGTCAAAAAGTCCCGTTGACCCGGACTGCGGGGCCCGCTTTGCACCAAAATACGTGCCAGGGCCCACGTCCTCCAAATCTAACAAAGTTTATATGAAAACGTGCCAGAACGACGCCACGAGTCTACTGGTGGTGTCAAAAATTGAATCCGGAGTCCCGGGTTCAAAAATAGAATTTAACAAGTTGGAAATTACGAATTCGGACGGCCAACTTTGGCGTCAAATTCAACCAACCAAACGTGCTCACAATGAAACGAAACTTAAGGGGTAGAAAGAGGGTTATACCATCTGTGCATAGGAACCAGTGGCACACCAGACAGAGCTACGATAGAGGAGATACGAACCAACAAATTTGGCTCCACAAAACTGTTCAAAAATAACACAATTTAAAGCGTCAACTTGGTTGCCAATTTTGATGAATCGAACAATAAAATTAACGGACGAAACTTGAGAAGAGTGAAGATGGATATACCGAGAATGAGAGGAGCAAAGAAATCGTCGATCCAACTGTCGGATTTTTCAGAAAATGCACGTGAAGTTGCTGCTTCGAGACGCGATTCTGAGTTCGTTCCCGAGCTCGCGCCGACGGGATTTTGTGCGAAATGCACGAATCGCCTAGACGGCACGTACCGGAGGACGGTAGCCGCCACGGGGAGGTGCACCCAGCCCACGTGCAGCCTAGGGGGCTCACCGACGACGGCGACGGCCGCGGCGGCACCGTGGCTGCTGTTGCAGCCGCGCGGCATGCTGTTGCTGCTTGCATTGCCGTTGCTGCCGTTGTACGCTGGTGCTGCTGCAGTGGTGTCGCAGCTGCTGCTGCGTGCTGCCATGGCAGCGGTGGCACAGTGGCAGGAGCGGTTGGCCGCGGCGGTGGTGGAACTCGGCGAGCGGTGGTGGTGATGGTGGTGAAGTTGTGATAGTGGTGAAGTGGTGATGGGGAGATGTGGATGATGGTGGTGGTGATGTGGATGATGGTGGTGGTGGTGAAGAAGAGTAGGAGAAGGGGAGGGGAAGTCAGCCATGGGAGGTGGAGGTCGACCGTGGAGGAGTATGGGGAGGATGCTGTTGTTGTTGTTGGGAGAAATAGTAGGAAGAGAGAGTAAGGAACTAATGAAGAAAGAGAGAAAGAACATTAAGAAGAGAGAGAAAGAGAATAGGAATTTTCTACATAAATTTTAGGGCCGGCCACAGGGAGGGGTTGTCTTTGTGTGAGTGTAGGAAAAAGTTGTGTGGTGTGGATGTAATGTAGTAGAATGGAAGGCTAGGATTTAAATAGGAATTAAGTCATTTTCTTGGGATTTAATTAAAGGGGTTGTCCAATGAATATTTAAAATGGATAGACTAGGTATTCAATATTTATAGAAAAATGAGTGTGTGGATATTCATGAAGGGGACAACATGAAACTTGGGTTTGGTTCGATTGAGCCGGGTCGGGTCAAAATCGGACATGGTGTAATAATTGAATTTAAGTAGGTAGTTATGATCATGGGTAAATAAGTAACATGTGGGGACTCAAATAAATGAGACACAAGTGTCATGTGGGTAGTAGGTTTCATGTGGTCCATGTCAATATTTTAGGTCAACTAGGTTGGATCGATATCGGGTTCCGAAATTAAATTGGATGTCAGGTCACATTCTACGGTAGATAATTAATTGGCCTAAATTAACCCAAAAGTTGTGCGAAGCAAATGAAGCACAAGATGGTGTGTCTGAATGGGACACGAAGGTCATGGGTGTAAGGCGTCTCGAGTAGATCATGCATGAGGAGTTGGTTTCGAAAAAATGACTAGCCTTGTGCTCCTAAATTAAAAGTCACGGTAACGTGCATATGATGATCAAAGATAAAAGTGGGAAAATCAATTAATAATTATTTAATGATCAAATGGTATAAATTGACCCGTTGTTGTGTAAAAAAAAAGAGTACAAGGGAACAAGTTTGGATAGGACATAATATATCAACATGAAGGTAATTTTATCTACTACACACTGATGAAGAGAGTTTCCAGAGATTGGCATCCCTGACGCTCCAGAAGTCAAAGTCACGATAAAGAGCATTAAATCAAATAATAATATCTATTGTAAATAATTGATTTATAAAATTAAAAAAATAAGCCCTAAATTCAGGGGGCTTACATTGCGGCAGCCAACTCTGGACGTAGACAGATGGCCCATGCGGCAGCTAACTCCGACCGCAGGCAGATGGCCTATGCGGCAGCCAACTCTGGTCGTAGGCAGATAATCCATAGCAACCAATCCTGGCCGCAGACAGGGTACCTCATGTGACCCTGTCAGAAGCTCTGTATTCGACCATCTCTCATACGGGCCCGACCCCATGTGATCCAATGAGAATGTGGAATATGCCAATCTGGACTCTTCTTACTATGCGCCTTCGGGTGCTCATTCGAATGAGTCTAGGACAGTACGAGTCCAACAAGCCCAGTCAACTGTCCAAGCTGCTGACCGTTAGCGGGCACCGTTAACTGTTAAACGGGCTCATGATAGAAAGTTGTACAGAATCACCCGCATCCAGTCCCCCAGGGCTAACGAACAGGGTGGGTCTCAAAAGTCTCCCTCTAACGATCGAGAGCAAGTACTTTTACTACCCTCGGATCAGGGAGCAAACATGATACCTACGTACCCGTGTGCTCGGGATACCCGAGTCCACAAATTGGATGCAAAGGTAGATCAGTCTGCTATCAACTTGCGAGAGGTGATTACTCACAAACGCAAGAAGAAAGAAGCAACATTGGCATGTGATGAGCCCTTTTCGGGACGTCGTTGCACCCAAGTCATCATCAACTACTTCTGCGATAAGTCAGCAGTACTTGAAGATCGGTAGTCCGTTTTCCAACGACTGTACCAGCCAGCACCTGTCCGACAATAACTTGAGAAATAGGTGCAAATTTTGGAAGACGAAAAATTTCCTTTCGCCTCCTGTAATTCAACTCGGAAGGTTCTTTCTGGCAAGAGAGGAAAGAAGACAGGCTCTTCCAGCCCGGCAATCTCAGCCAGTACTGCAAGGAAACTCTCATTTGGAGGATTGCCGCCGACAGCCATAGGGAGTGTCTACCTAGGCACTCGATCCAGAAAGAAGCTTCCAGCACCTGGGGTGCATCCTCGACCTCCCTGGGGGTAGATGAAGCCCGGGGTAGCAGTTCCCTCAATGTATGCGACAACCTGGTATTCCAGGAGCATACACAGGGGGCAGCAATCCACTGGAATTATGCAACGGACTTGTACTTCCCCGAGGACGACCGCCTACGCCAAGACGATGCAGCTTCCTGCGTAGGCGGTGGCACCCCTTCTGAATTTGAGGAGGAAGATATTATGACATTCTCTGACGATTTCTCGGTACGAGGGTACGACACGGAGAGCACCTCTTCTACGGTCCCTTCCACGTCTACCCACGTGCGGACTGTCCTTATGGCCGGTAATGATCATGAAGGGCCTACTGATCGACAACGTCTAGAAGTACTTGAAGCCATGCTCCTGTCCTTGGTCAAGTCAGTAGACAAAATCAAAGCTGCCTTGCCAACTCAACCAGCAAAGACGCTTGGACAAACAAGATTGGGACCCGCAGTCAACGCGGACTCCAACACGACTGTTCCTCCCTTGGGTGACAATCCTCTAGGAGCATCTACTCCTTCTACAGCAGACGAAGCTAGGGAGGAAAGGAGGAAAGTTCAGGAGCTTCGAGCAAAGTTCAATGTTCGAGACTCCTCCCGGGACCTCAAAATACGGCAGCCGTATCCCGTTGCGTGAAGAGATATTCCTTTTCCGCCACGGTACAAACCGTTTCATATCGATTCGTATAACGAGAAGACCTCTGCTAGACAGTACATGACTTATTTCAAGGTCACAACCGACCACTTGCCGCATAGCGACGCCATACTCACACGATTATTTATTGGAGCATTGGAGGGGATCGCGTTCGACTGGTACCGCAACCTTCCGAACAATTACATCCATTCTTTTGATGACTTCAAGCACATGTTCCTAGAGAGATTCTACGAAGTGGGGCATGATGTGACAATGTCGTCTCTCATGGACGTCATTCAAGGGGAGAGGGAGCTAACAAGGAACTATATCGAGCGGTTCCGCCAAACCGCAATGACATTGCCCCAAGGCAATATCGAAAGCTCCTTGATTGAAATCTGCTAGAAGAAGTTGCTCCCCGCAATCAGCCTCTGGATGGGCGAAGATCAGTTTAGGGATTGGACGACCTTCACCATAAGTGCCACCAATATGGAGGCAAAGTTAAAGAAGGCTCGCCAGCTGGGATTACACATCCCGGATGGAGAGGACAAAGTCAAACGTCCTGGTACTACCCCCAATAACAACAACAGTGGCGGCACCTCCAATAACCGGGACAATAAAGGCAAACAGGCCATAGTCGCTGGTACGACCAAGAAGCTTGAATAAAAGTAGACAGAAGCTCAGTGGCCCAAGGTAAATTACTCATTCGAAGATAGTCATGTCAAGCCTATATTTGACATGCTTTTGCAAGGAGACAGGATCCAACTCCCTCCACTAAGGCACGAGCCTCGAGCGACAGAGATGGAGGATCCAAAATATTGCCACTTCTATCGCTATGTTCATCATTCCACTCATGACTGCTTTCAATTAAAGCGATACATCCAGAGTCTTATCGACTCCAAACCTCTGTCGCTAGATTTTGAAGAGGTTACCGTGGCGGCAAACATGGTATCAATTCAGTTCGGTGACTTCCCCCTAACAAGTACTCAAGACGGTGTAATACCTATCCCCCAGGCAATAATAGAGGTTACTAATCTTCCTCCCCATCCGGGACCAGACGACTGGCTTGGTACCTCTCACCACGTCATGAAGAGAGGTCGTGTGGGTGCACCCAGACTTAGTGCCCGAAGTTACCCTGGCGGTGTCATCTCCAACCAACAAGAAGAAGGGCAAGAAGTCCAGATCCCGCCATACAATTTTAGCTGAAGCTGAGGAGGCGACGGCCGTTGTTACCTGGTCTGGGGCACAAGTTCAGCCCACTCTTGGTAGTTCAGTCGAAGACCCTCAGCCGGCAACGCTGCCTGCCGCTGATGTTTTGGGGCCATCTCAGCCTCCACCGGCAGACAGGTCCAAGCCGAAGGAAACATGCTTCGACGGGACGCTCCATAAGGATGCACCTCAGGGACTGGAGAGACCTTAAAACTTTGACATATTAGCACAATTGGCTAATACACCAACAAAGTTGTCGTTATACGAGCTCCTAAGGCTCTCCAAAGATCTTCATATTGCATTGAGCGAAGTGCACCAGAATGCTGACGCCTACCTAGCCCAGGTCAAGCCTATATGGGAGGACTCGTCGGCAGATCTCCAGGGCAGCAATTGTGCAGACGCGATGCCCAACATCGTATTCACCCCACAGGACATGTTAATCAAGACCAACTTGCATGATCGTCCCTTGTACTACACTAGATACATAGGCGATATAAAGGTAGATCGGATGCACATCGATCCTGGCTCGTCGATAAGCATCATCCCGAAAAGCTTCCTTCAAGTCCTCGGCATCCCTATGCACCGGCTAGCGGCGACCAACACTGCCATTAGCGGTTTCAATTCGGAAAGGAGCTATCCCCTAGGAAAGATCCGATTGAAATGTCATATCGACGACCTGAAGACGGAGGTTACCTGCTACGTCATAGACGCAGATACGTCCTACAATATCCTCTTGGAGACTCCGTGGATACATGACTATATGATCGTGCCATCCATACTCCACCAGTACTTCAAGTATGTCAGTAAGCACGGCTTCGTGAAGACAGAATTCACTGATATCGTCCCTTCAAAAGGGTTGAGTCTTATTACTCTTCGGAGGTTTGTCGATATAAAGAATCCAAAAAGCACATAACCGACGAACTGGAGGCCATAACTTGGTCTGAGGAACCTTTGAAAATCCATCTCCAGGCCCGTAAATCGGGCAAAGCCACACCCCTTGTCACAAGTTTGCATAAAGAGGTGCCCGGTTCCTCCACCCCAGCTGCTCAGTTGGAACCGAAGGTCATCTGACTCCCAAGGTCCAGCCAGTAGCCAAGACCCGTCATAGGGCCGATGGTGATCCGATTGCCAAAATCCAATCAAAGGTGACCGGAAGATGCGAGGCCCTCTGTGGAGCCGATGGTGATCTGATTGCCAAGATCCAGTCAAAAGTAATCGGAAGACACGAAGTCCTCTGCCGAGCCGATGGTTATCCGTCTTTCCAAGATGAGCCGGTAACCAAGTGTTGATCCGAGGCCCTCTGTAACGCCCCAGTCCCAAAATACGTAGGACTAGGAACGTAGACATGCCACCTGTATTCATACGAAGTACATAGGCCTCGTATGGAAACATAAGCTGTAAAATGCAGCAGAACCATAACTAACTAATCTCATCCACAAAATGAAAGAATAAAAGATATCATATAAAGATAATGAATTGTCATTTGTATATGTAGTTGGGCAGAGACAAATCCACTACCAACTATGAAAAGAAATACATAACAAAAGAAAGAGTTTGGCGAGCGAAGCGAAGATGATCCAAGCGCAATCATCCTCGAAGAAATAGAGATGGTCAGGGCTAGAGCTAGAGCACCTGCGAAAGATAAGAGCACACACCTGGCGAGATAACCAGGTCCTCAGAGGGACGTAACAAGACACATAATATCATGCCATATAAACTGAATAAATATTTCTCAAATAAATAAGTCAATTGAATTACAACATGGTCCAATACACACCTGTTGAACTAGCTTACCACCCCCCCAACCAAATAAGGACATGAGATGGTAAACTAATTCACGGTGACGTATCTTTCCATGCTATGGATCCAATATGGTATCCGGACCCCAACAAGGTTCAATACCTTTTCATCGAAGCAGTAAGCCACACCTACAACCAAACAAGGACAAGATATGGCGAATTAATTCACGACAAGTTATTATTCTAAGCCACGGTCAGATACAAGTACCCAAACCAAAAGTACTCGTACCTAACGGATAAAGGTGCCTAACCGTTCTGAGTGAAATGTAGTTAAGAACAATCCTTCCTGCGTATGGACCCTGGCTAAATTGGATCGGCATAGTCCCCCCTTGGGGCACCAGAGGCCCAATCAGTAAGAGCATAACGTTCCGCAGAACGTCAGTGGCCGTCAGTAATCAGGGGTAATCTGACCCACGTCTCCGGCGGAGCTCACGGGTTACAAAAGGAAAAGTGCGTCGAAGCCCATACGCTAAGGAATTATCCTTCCCGCCCAATGCCTACTATGCTGTATCCATAACAGTAAACCTCTATAACCGCTAAGTCAAACTAGCATGCAATTTCTATTAGCGGTTAATCCTATCGCACAGCTTATACGCACCGGTGGCCAGCCAGTCACTCATGTCTGTGTTCTACATGCAACACACAACTTCGTGGTACAACGTGTCAAGGCCAATGAATGCAACACACAAGGTGGTCCCTTAAATCTAGGTTTAATGTGTAAGAAAACTAATACATAGCAGGAAATATAAATGAACAGTAAGTTCTACCAGATTATGCCATGTATCACAGTTTATTTTGTATAAAGAAAATAATGAATAATGCAAGAAATATGAGCTAAGATAAATAAACAGCAAATGGCAAGGTGTCTTGCCTGGTAGTACGCTTGGTGTACTGTAATGATCAATGTGGCACGAACTGCGACTTCGGGTAACAACTACACAAGGGGACCTCTGATGGTGGCACGGACAGTTCCATTGGATTCAGAAGGGTCAAATTAGTTAGAGTGGATAGAAGGAAGGGCAGAATTGGCAGGAGGATAGGAATAATGGGCTTAGTATTGGACATAAGGATAATCAAGAAAAATTTGGAAAAACTATTTATAATACTTGAAAAATTTTGTATTAGTAAAAATAGCTTTTGTTTTAGATAAATATTTAAAAAACATAAGAATTACTTTGCAAAAACTTTAAGTTTGTCAAAAATGATATTTAGGTAGGAGCTATATTTTTATTAGTAAAACTAATATTTGATAAATACGTAAAGATATGGGAAAACCGATTTAGGCTAAAATTCTATGTTTTGTAAAAATATGATTTTTGGTAAAACTATTTTTTTAAAAAAATATTTTAGATATATATATGTTTGAAATTCTAGAGAATATTTTAATGCCAACCAAATTTGTTTCAAGTAATTTATTTAACTAGATACAAATGTTACATTAATATATGTTAGTCCAAAATTTTGTTATATAAAAATATGGTGTTTACGAATTTATCTACCATTTATAGTTAGTAAAAATAGTATAATACATGGTGCTTAGTAGTCCCAAATAAGAATAATAATATTTAAAGTATTTCCCCAAATTTCCATTACATACTGTATACAAGTTCTTAATAACATAATTAAAATAAAATAACACAACTAAAACAACACCAGCAATAATAATAATAATAATAATAATAACAGGAGACAAAAGGACACAAAACCATCAAAAAACTAAAACCAGCAGAGTGAGTTGCTGCTCCTCATTAGAGAATAGGGAGAGAGGATCGAGAGTAGAGAGAGTCAGCGGGAGAGAGAAGCTGAAGATGGAAGAAGAGGATGAGCTCGGGAGAGGAGAAGAGAGGGGCGAGAGATGGATCGAGGAAAGGCGGCGCGGATGGAGACGTTGGGGAGGAGCAGCTCAGCGAGTGGCACGGGGAGGGGTTCCACCGGCGGTGGCATGCGCGGAGACTCGGTGTCGCTGGCGCGACGGAGCTGTGCGGCGACGAGGAAGATGAAGATCGAGGAGGAGTTCGGGGGTTCCGGCAGGTGGATGGAGGCGACGGAGAGGGGTTCAGGGACTGGGCTCGGCGCGCGGAGGCTTACGCGTCGGGGCAGCAGAGGTGGCTGCGACGGCGACGCATGGCGGAGCGGTGCGGTGCCACGGCGACTCGAGGGTAGGCGGTAGTGGATCTCCGACCGACGATGGACAGGTAAGGGGTGGTGATGGTGGTCGTGTGTTTTATTTATTGGTTTATTTGGGGATTTTGGTGGTGGCGACGAACTGTGGGGGTTTGGATGAAGTCGGCGGCCGAGTTTGGGTGTGGTCGGGAGGCGGCCAGAGACGTGTGGCAGCTTCTGGACGGGTTTGGGCTTGGTGGCGACTAGTGGTCGATGGCGATGGTCGTGGTGACCGGGGGTTTGGTTGTGTTGGGTCGGGGAACGACGGCCTGGCTGGGACCGGCCGCTGGCGACGGAGGTGAGATGGTGGCAGCGGTGGTGCGAGTGTTATTTGTGCTGGTGTTGGGTTTGCAGGTTACCGTTTTAGTCAGGCTGTTGTGGTGGTTATCTAGGAGACGGTTGGTGTCGGGGCAGGGTTGCGGTTACGGCGGTGGAAGAATGAGGAGAGGGGTGAGCGTGGTGGTTCGGGCAGAAGGGAAGGGTCCGGTGGTGGTGGTCGTGATTGGGTTTGGACGAGGCAGGGGTAACGGGGCTGAAGGTTTGCTGGCGACGGGAAAAGAGACTGGAGGAGCTACGGATAGTTAGGTTAGGATGTCGTGTCGGGGAGTGTCCGACACGGTAGGGATGAGGAGATGAGTCGGGATTGTCGGACAAGGATTGATATTTGTATATGTAACAATGGAATAAGATATGGACACTGACACGGTGCACGCACATTTGTGGTGGAGGAAATTGTGGAGTTGGATTCTATGGATGAGTACCTCTCCTTTTATAGGATGTGGGAATTTCCAGTTGGATAATGATTAGGAATATTTAAACCCAATTTGGATAATTCAATTATAAAATTTAAATCAATACAATCAATCTAAATCCAAATTAAATTCCAATTTAAATCTAGGTAATCTAAACTTAAATTAAATATAAATTCTATCTTTAAATTTAAGCTATTTAAATCAAATCCATAAAAATCCAATAAAAGATTTAAATTGCCACAAAAATTTCAAAATATTTTTCTAAAAATACATATAATAATAATTTCAAAAATTACATTATTATTTAAAATAAACTAATAAAATATTTATGAAATATATGTATGCACGAAGATTTTTTATTTATTATTAATAACTGTTATAAACGAAAGATTTTTTATAAATAAAATAATAACTTGGAAACTTTGGTACGATTGCTAAAATAACTATTATATATATTATTTTGAACTATAAAAATAGAAAAAAAATGTTTTTCTAAAAATATGTACGCTCGTACATAATCGCACTCGTCGAGCAAATTTGAAAAACGAATTTCCGCGCGCGACGTACAATACAACTACGCGACGAACAATACTAAAAAATAATCATTACAAAATTTATTTTAAAAAAATATAGTAGAAAATTTAGGGGTTTTACATCCTACCCAACTTAAAAGAATTTCGTCCTCGAAATTAATAGGTAGGGGAGTTAGATGACACAAGGGGTATCGATGGGGAACAAACAATGACAATATTTCCAAAAAATCATGTCGTAAGAAATCGTGATCTAAATCATAGAATTTAACACGGGTATCATTACGAGGGTCGCGAGTTAAGGCACGAGTAGAAGATTAAGGGTTTAAAGTTTAAATCAAGAGTATCAGGCAATAGAGAATGATATGGTATCAAGAGAAAATAAAGTTAGAGACCTAGAAGACAAGATTTCTTGGGAGTAGGTTGAGAGCACGATTAAGAGGACGAATTTGATTTACTCCTAAATTAAGCGATTAGAAAGTCGTGGTAGTAAATATAGGGTCGAGAAAAAGGACGAGTAGTGAAGATATGGCAACATCGAGTGAGAATGGTCATAGTCGATAGGAAGGCTAGAGGAAGTTCTAGTATAACGCCTTCGTCCTTATAAAATAGGTGAAGGCGAATGCAATAAAGAGTTCGAAGGAGGCGTTATCGAATACGAATACGTGATTCAAAGACGACCGATTATTTCAAAAGGAGTTGCCAAGGCAGTCGCGGATGGGACTCTAGAGGACAAGTTTAGCTATGTCCCCATCCATGTAGAACGGTAGATAAAAGCGAACCAAAGTGCACTCGATTGATCAGACCATCATGCACCGGTTCTGATTAGACATTATCTTAGTGGGTGCGACCCAAATAACATATTTTTTGAAGAAGCACGATAAAGAATTGAGCTGGCAAAAACTAGGCTACATTAGCATCATTAGTCTAGATAGTAAAAATATAGGCACGTGAGATTAAGATTGAAATAAAGTAGAATTAGTTCAAACGATTCTAAGTCACATCCTGTGTTGGTCTCCATACAGTCGTCCTACAGTCTGCTTGTCCAAGTTCTTGGTTGACTAGATGGGTTAGGGCCCTCTAAACTATAGAATCTAAGTAAACTTGTGAATATAGGTCACAAGTACAAAGGGATTGCTAGGTCACAAGGCATTCTACCCAACTTAAAATTTAAACTAATGGTGTTTTGGGACAATGTCTAAGTAGTAGGGGTCACATATGTAACCTCTAGCAAAACACGAAGGGAAGATAACAACTATGATGGGAGGAATCAAGCAAGATACAGTCGATGAGTCGAACGATAGTTCGAATATGGAATCGAGGAAAGAGGTCAAGTACGTAGATGAGATCCTAGACTTCTAATCCTATTCACAGGCTTGCTTGGTACGGTAAAGTAGCCAAACAATTTATCTTGACCTGCATGGGCCACCACAAAA
Source organism: Iris pallida (assembly GCA_029216955.1). NCBI lineage: Eukaryota > Viridiplantae > Streptophyta > Magnoliopsida > Asparagales > Iridaceae > Iris > Iris pallida. The sequence goes on from JANAVB010024399.1 coordinate 21,760,831, forward strand.
ACATGTAACGCCCCAGTCCCAAAATACGTAGGACTAGGAACGTTGACATGCCAGCTATATTCATACGAAGTACATAGGCCTCGTATGGATACATAAGCTGTAAAATGTAGCAGAACCATAACTAACTAATCTTATCCACAAAATGAAAGAATAAAAGATGTCATATAATGATAATGAATTGTCATTTGTACATGTAGTTGGGCGGAGACAAATCCACTACCAACTATGAAAAGAAATACATAACAAAAGAAAGAGTTTGGCGAGCGAAGCGAAGACGATCCAAGCACAATCATCCTAGAAGAAATAGAGATGGTCACGGCTAAAGCTAGAGCACCTGCGAAAGACAAGAGCACACACCTAGAGAGATAACCAGGTCCTCAGAGGGACGTAACAAGACACATAATATCATGCCATATAAACTGAATAAATATTGCTCAAATAAATAAGTCAATTAAATTACAACATGGTCCAATACACACATATTGAACTAGCTTACCATCCCCCCAACCAAACAAGGACAGGAAATGGTAAACTAATTTACGGTGACGTATCTTTCCATGCTATGGATCCAATATGGTATCCGGACCCCAACAAGCTTCAATACCTTTTCATCGAAGTAATAAGCCACACCTACAACCAAACAAGGACAAGATGTGGCGAACTAATCCGCGACAAGTTATTATTCCAAGCCACGGTCAGATACAAGTACCCAAACCAAAAGTACTCATACCTAACGGATAAAGGTGCCTAACCGTTCTGAGTAAAATGTAGTTAAGAACAATCCTTCCGGTGCATGGACCCTGGCTAAATAGGATCGGCATAGTCCCCACTTGGGGCACCAGAGGCCTAATCAGCAAGAGCATAACGTTCCGCAGAACGTCAGTGGCCGTCAGTAATCAGGGATAATCTGACCCGCGTCTCCGGCGGAGCTCACGGGTTACAAAAGGGAAAGTGCGTCGAAGCCCATATGCTAAGGAATTGTCCTCCCCGCCCAATGCCTACTATGTTGTATCCACAACAGTAAACCTCTATAACCGCTAAGTCAAACTAGCATACAATTTCTATTAGCGGTTAATCACATCGCACGGCTTATACGCACCGGTGGCCAGCCAGTCACGCATGTTCGTGTTCTACTTACGACACACAACTTCGTGGTACAATGTGTCAAGGCCAATGAATGCAACACACAAGGTGGTCCCTTAAATCTAGGTTTAATGTGTAAGAAAACTAATACATAGCAGGAAATATAAATGAACAGTAAGTTCTAACAGGTTATGCCATGTATCACAGTTTATTTTGCATAAAGAAAATAATGAATAATGCATGAAATATGAGCTAAGATAAATAAACAGCAAATGGCAAGGTGTCTTGCCTAGTAGTACGCCTGGTGTACTGTAATGATCAATGTGGCACGAACTGCGACTTCGGGTAACAACTACACAAGGGGACCTCTGATAGTGGCACAGACAGTTTCATTGGATCCAGAAGGGTCAAATTAGTTAGGGTGGACAGGAGGAAGGGCAGAATTGGCAGGAGGATAGGAATAATGGGCTTAGTCTTGGACATAAGGATAATCAAGAAAAATTTGGAAGAACTATTTATAATACTTGAAAAATTTTGTATTAGTAAAAATAGCTTTTGTTTTGGATAAATATTTAAAAAATATAAGAATTACTTTGCAAAAACTTTCAGTTTGTCAAAAATGATATTTAGGTAGGCGCTATATTTTTATTAGTAAAACTAATATTTGATAAATACGTAAAGATATGGGAAAACCGATTTAGGCTAAAATTCTATGTTTTGTAAAAATATGATTTTTGGTAAAACTATTTTTAAAAAAATATTTTAGATATATATATGTTTGAAATTCTAGAGAATATTTTAATGCCAACCAAATTTGTTTCAAGTAATTTATTTAACTAGATACAAATGTTACATTAATATATCTTAGTCCAAAATTTTGTTATATAAAAATATAGTGCTTACGAATTTATCTACCATTTATAGTTAGTAAAAACAGTATAATACTTGGTGCTTAGTAGTACCCAAATAAGAATAATAATATTTAAAGTATTTCCCCAAATTTATATTACATATTGTATACAAGTTCTTCATAACATAATTAAAATAAAATAACACAACTAAAACAACACAAGCAATAATAATAATAATAATAATAATAATAATAATAATAATAATAATAATAACAGGAGACAAAAGAACACAAAACCATCAAAAAAATAAAACCAGCAGAGTGAGCTGCTGCTCCTCATTAGAGAAGAGGGAGAGTGGATCGAGAGTAGAGAGAGTCGGCGGGAGAGAGAAGCTGAAGAGGGAAGAAGAGGATGAGCTCGAGAGAGGAGAAGAGATGGGCGAGAGATGGATCGAGGAAAGGGGGCGCGGATGGAGAGGTCGGGGAGGAGCAGCTCAGCGAGCGGGGGGAAGGGGTTCCACCGGTGGTGGCACGCGCAGAGACTCGGTGTCGCTGGCGTGGTGGAGCTGTGTGGCGACGAGGAGGATGAACATCGAGGAGGAGTTCGGGGGTTCCGGCAGGTGGATGGAGGCGGCGGAGAGGGGTTCGGGGACTGGGCTCGGCACGCGGAGGCTTAGGCGGTCGGGGCAGCAGAGGTGGCTGCGACGGCAACGTATGGCGGAGCGACGCGGTGCCACGGCGACTCAAGGGTAGGCGGCAGCGAATCTCCGGCCGACGACGGACAGGTAAGGGGTGGTGATGGTGGTCGTGTGTTTTATTTATTGGTTTATTTAGGGATTTTGGTAGTGGCAACGAACTATGGGGGTTTGGGTGAAGTCGGCGACCGAGGTTGGGTGTGGTCGTGAGGTGGCCAGAGACGTGTGGCAGCTTCTGGACGGGTTTGGGCTTGGTGGCGACTAGTGGTCGATGGCGATGGTCGTGGTGACTGGGGGTTTAGTTGTGTTGGGTCGGGGAACGACGGCCTGGCTGGGTCCGGCCGCTGGCGACGGAGGTGAGATGGTGACATCAATGGTACGGGTGTTATTTATGCTAGTGTTGGGTTTGCAGGTTGCCATTTTGGTCAGGCTGTTGTGGTGGTTATCTAGGAGACAGTTGGTGGGACAGGATTGCGGTTACGGCGGTGGATGAATGAGGAGAGGGGTGAGCGTGGTGGTTCGGGCAGAAGGGAAGGGTCCGGTGGTGGTGGTCGTGATTGGGTTTGGACGAGGCCGGGGTGACGGGGCTGAAGGTTTGCTGGCGATGGAGAAAGAGATGGGAGGAGCTGCGGATAGTTAGGTTAGGATGCCGTGTCGGGGAGTGTCCGACACGATAGGGATGAGGAGATGAGTCCGGGATTGTCGGACAAGGATTGATATTTGTATATGTAACAATGGAATAAGATATGGACACTGACACAGTACACGTACATTTGTGGTGGAGGAAATTGTGGAGTTGGATTCTATGGATGAGTACCTCTCCTTTTATAGGAGGTGGGAATTTCCAGTTGGATAATGATTAGGAATATTTAAACCCAATTTAGATAATTCAATTATTAAATTTAAATTAATACAATCAATCTAAATCCAAATTAAATTCCAATTTAAATCTAGGTAATCTAAACTTAAATTAAATATAAATTCTATCTTTAAATTTAAGCTATTTAAATCAAATCCATAAAAAACCAATAAAAGATTTAAATTGCCACAAAAATTTCAAAATATATTTTCTAAAAATACATATAATAATAATTTCAAAAATTACATTATTATTTAAAATAAACTAATAAAATATTTATGAAATATATGTATGCACGAAGAATTTTTATTTATTATTAATAACTGTTATAAACGAAAGACTTTTTATAAATAAAATAATAACTTGGAAACTTTGGTACGATAGCTAAAATAACTATTATATATATTATTTTGAACTATAAAAATAGGAAAAAAATGTTTTTCTAAAAATATGTACGCTCGCACATAATCGCACTCGTCGAGCAAATTCGAAAAATGAATTTTCGCGCACGACGTACAATACACCTACACGATGTACAATACTAAAAAATAATCATTACCAAATTCATTTAAAAAAATATATAGTAAAAAATTTAGGGGTTCTACACCCTCAGGCAAGCCAGTACCACAAGCAGAACCCTTGGTGGTCAAGCTGCCTAAGACAGCGTCCCAACCTCCGGTTTCGTAGGGGGTAGCTAAAGAGGATACAGAACTCGTAAAGTATCTGGTGCACAGGTGGACAGTCCCACTCCTGATGATGTAATCCCTGTAGACAAGATTCCTTATTTCATCAACAAGAGGCTGCCGTTGAACTATCCTGAGTGTCATAAGCTTAATCTGATGTATGCTGTGGGGCATGGTCTGGACATTAACCTACACACACAGGTGACAACCGTCCATACCGCAAACCGACTTACTCCTATTAGAGGTGCCTACTTCTTAGTCCCAGACAGAAGAGAAGGGGATCACACGATCATCTTCGGTCAAAAAGAAGGTCCTCAAACTTTCATGCCACAAGAGTTCAATCTCGAACCCGACGCTGGAAGATTACCGCTCTACCTGTATAGTCCTGAAGCCAAGTACTTCATGCAAAAGCAGGGGTACTACATAGAGGCTTCCACAGGTCTCAATTACGACAACGGTCGGCGAGCACCTCTGCAGATGTCAGCCCCGGCCGGGAAACCTCGGGATTATTACAGCAGGTCCAGACACGATCTCGGTTATGTTACACCAACAACAACGCCCGAGAGCTCCGATGAGGAATACAAGTGGCATTCTCACTCATCTGAATCACCTTCATACGATTCCGATGATAGCATTGGGGATATATTCAGGCAGATATTGTCTGTCAATATGGCATCCGCTGACATTGAAGAGGAAGACGAAGATCTACTTGAACCTCTTGAACTGGAGCCATGGGCCCAACAGCTGGATGGACACTGGGAGAAGCGCTTTGAACAAAGGGACCCTCCCACTGAAGACGAAGTCATGCAAGTTGATCTCGGTAACGAATCCTCTCTAAAGCCAATCTTCGTCAATAAAAGCCTGACGGACGGCGAGTGGGAGTCGTTGTTGCAACTTGTCAGAGAGTATATCGACATTTTTGCTTGGAGCTATGAAGACATTCCAGGACTAAACCCCGAGATCGCACTCCATAAGCTCAATATTCATCCAGATGTAAAACCAGTCAAACAACAGCAACGACGGTTCCGTCCAGACATCATAAACTCCATCGAAGCAGAAGTAAACAAGCTTATAGCTAGCAGTTTCATCCGCGAGGAGCAGCACCTAGACTGGATAGCTAATATAGTACCAGTCGTCAAGAAAAATGGAAAGATCCGAATCTGCATCGACTTTCGCAATCTGAATGCGGCATGTCCTAAAGATGAATTCCCTCTTCCCATCACCGACATAATGATCGATAATACGTGTGGCTTCGAGCGCATATCCTTTATGGATGGCTTTTCAGGATAAAATCAAATCAAAATATCTTCTGATGATGAGAAGCATACGTCATTCCGAACACCGATCGGCGTGTATTGTTATACAGTCATGCCCTTCGGCCTGAAGAACGCTGGTGCAATATATCAACGAGCTGTGCGCAAGACGGTGGAGTGTTATGTTGACGACATTGCCGTCAAAATCCGCTCCAAGGATGATCACTTACACGATTTGAGGACAGTGTTCGACCTTATTCGAGCACACAATCTAAAGATGAATCCCACCAAGTCCTTTCTGGACGTATCTTGCAGAAAGTTCTTGGGCTTTGTTATTACTTCCCGGGGCATTCACATAGACCCCGATAAGACAAAAGTAATCCTGGAGATGAGTCCACCGAGGAACCTCCGTGAACTCCGCGGCCTTCAGAGAAAACTAGCCTATATCAGGAGGTTCATATCTAACCTCTCAGGGCGATGTCAACCCTTCGCACAACTCATGAAGAAAGGTGTCTCTTTCGTATCGAATGAAGAATGTCAACGCACCTTTGATGACATTAAGGAATACATGTCGAATCTGCCAGTTCTGGTAGCACCGGTCGCCGGAAAGCTTTTTCTAATGTATGTACGAGCGATGGAACACTCCCTCGGTGCCTTACTAGCATAGAACAACGATGCGGGACACGAACAAGCCATCTATTATCTCAGTCGAATGATGATGGGGCCGGAGCATAGGTACACCGCCATAGAGAAGGAACGCCTTGCCTTGGAGTTCGCCATTCAGAAAATACGATACTATGTGTCAGGGCAGACCATCCATGTTGTCTCACGAGTTAATTTCCTCAGGATTCTCATGACTAAGCCAGGCACACTCAGTTCTCGTCTAGCCACATGGGCGATACTGTTATCCCTCTACGACATGGTTTTCGTTCCACAGAAGGCTGTCAAAGGTCAAGCCTTGGCCGACTTTCTAGCAGCCCATCCAGGCTCAAAAATAGCCATAATCCATGAAAAAATCCCAGACGAAGTCGTTCACTCAAACATGACTTTACATGATGTCGTTTGGCGAATGTTCTTCAACAGTGCTTCAAGAAGGGGCCCCAAGGTGATATCGTCGCTGGAGTCGGGATAGTATTAATTTCTTCCTCCGGATTGGTGGTCAACCGGGCATATTCTCTCATAGAACCCTGTTCAAACAATGTAGCCAAATATAATGCTTTGGTCATCGGGCTCCAATTCGCAAAAGAAGTGGGAGTCGAATACCTAGAAGCATATGGGGACTCGCAATTGATTGTTAATCAAATTCGAGGCTCATACGAGGTTCATAACTGTAGAAGCATGAAAAATTTTCAGCAATAAAGCTCTATGCGCCCAAAGCCAGTGAAGCTCTATGCGCCCAGCCAGTGAAGCTCCATGCGCCAGTCAGTGAAGCTCCATGCTCCCAGCCAGTAAAGCTCCATGCGCCCAGTCAGTGAAGCTCCATGCGCCCAGCCAACGAAGTTTCATGCACCCATGACTAGCTCCTCCAAAAGGAGGGCACATAGCCTGAGACATGGCTATGCACCCAAGCCTGACTCGGTCAAAGCCATAATCAAAACATGCAGTGAAGCACATGGCCACGTCAGTCTCTACGAGCAGTCGTGCACCGAAGCATGCAGCCACGTCAACACTACGATCAATCCACGATCTCGTAGCCTGCATGCGCCTACACCCTATGTGCCCAAGGCAGGACTATGTGCCCATATGAAAACCAGTATGTTTCCTTTATGTAGGCGCATAACATCATTCTAGCTCAAGAACGACTATAAAAGGGGGTCTTATCCCTCTCCAAAGGACAGAACAGAGAGCATTTTCAAGAGCCAAATTGCTGCACTTCTTGCCAGTAAGCCGAGAGTTAGCAATTTTCTTAGGTTTTCTCCCATTTTTTAATCAGAGTGTCAACGGAGTAAAGGAGCAACTGCCGTTCGATATTCATCGTCCTATTCCATAGAAATTTTTTTTGTACTCGAGGATCCTCAGCGCAGGATCTCTCAAGCGTACTCGATTTGTGGTGCCTTGCGCCAATAAAGAAAAAACAGCATTTTCTTTTTTTTTTTTATGTGTGTCCACAAAAATGGTGACTCTGCTGGGGACTACCTTTTCCTATGACGAGAAGGTGGTGACGCAATCCGATACCGACAAAGTGGGAAGCACTCAGAAGATGTTGATCGTAAAGTTCGATCAGCAGGCGTTCGAAGAGATGCTCTCAAGGGATGGCTTTACTCCCTCAAAATCAGTGAAGCCAAACAAGTCTCGCAAGACTTGGCTTCCGAAGGCTCGTTGTGCATATCCTGCTGGCGTCATAGCAGATATGCAACTGGAGGACTCTGTCACATGGGCGCATGACTCTGCCACAGAAGCTCCCCAAATGGAGAAGGCTCACACCGTTTTGGGCTTTACTAGCCCAGTGACTCCCTTCCTACACAACCAACAACAGGGTGTTCAACACCCGAGACTTGGCAAAGGAAAATACTACGATGCCAAGAATTGGGGTGTACGACACTCTAGCCAAACCCGGCGAGGCTCACAAACAAAGAAGGCAAAGCTGGAAGAAAATAGAGCTGCTCCACCAAGCATGCACCCAAAGGAGTGTTTGGGCACATAGTCCCAACCAGAACACTTCTGTCTTCAACAGGTTGGGCATCCAGAGTCAAGCGCCCAAGTGTATGCGCCCAGGCTCTCTGGACCCATACTATGTGCCCACATCAATAAGGCTCAGACGTGCTGTCAGGGAGCATGCGCCCAAGGCCAGTTTCCAAGGCCTATGCGCCCACAACAAAAAGACAGACCCCAACGCGTATAGCACGGGACTGTCTTTAAGGACATCAAAGAACTTAGGTATGGGGGTTGCACCTACATGTGAATTAAGTCTGGATGCGCCTACTCTCCTTACGAACCCGCATGCAAAGCTCGACGATGCACGCAACATGGGTTGTAAGGTAAAACTCCCTTCCGCTGACTTGTGCGACATGATAAATCATAAGCGTAAAGCGAGGGAGGACATAATAATTTATAGTACACACCCATGTACCAGTATTTTTATCAACTATTGTTGCTCCAAAGCAACAAGAGTGCCTCAGAGAAAGTCTGTGTTCTGACGGCTGTACTTCTCTGACGACGAAAAGCAACTATGTGTTTCATCCAACATGGCTTCATGGGGTCCCCCTTACGGAAACCCCAATCAAGGACGGTGGACCACCAACCAAACTTTCTCTCTCAGCTCTGCGAGAAGAAGAAGAAGAAGTCTACCAACACATGGCCAGCAGGCTGTCACATCTGAAGGAGTTTACATGGGTACTCGGTCAAAGGTGAGACTCTGTATGGACGACGAAGAATCCCAAGCTGGGGGCAGTATTCCCTCAGAATCTGAAGCAGATGACCTCCACACTGGGGGTATCCTGCCAGAGGACGATGATTCCACCGAATCTGATGGCGACCATCTACCTCCTCTACCGAAAGATGAAGGACTTATCCACTCGGAGACAGACAATATCAGCACCAGTTGTACTGTTTTCTCTGTTCATCCTCGTATATTATCTACATACATGGTGGACGGAGAAAGACCTGAAGAAGCCAGTGATCAGACCAGCAAACGGCTAGAGGGTCTTGAAACATCATTCGCTAAGATCACTGATATGCTTAGTAGTATCAAAGTGGTTCAAGCTGCTGGGGCTGTTCCTTCACCGCAATAAAACATCTCGGCCCATGCTAGTCCGGCTCACAGCAATAACCCTCCTTCACTGCAAAAGGAGTATCATTCTGTTTCGTCTCCTCCAAATCTTGCAAATACTGGGGTTGGTCCTTCGCCAATGACGCCTGACAACCGTTCAACAGCCGTTTTCCAATACCTGCTCAATCAACAGGATGTAATTGATTCCCTGGTCGCTCGTCTCGATACCATTTCGCACAAAGACGAGCTTCAGAATATGGGGATATCTCAACCATATCTTCCTGAGTGGGAGAACGTTGCTTGCCCTCCTAACTACAAGCCGCTGACGCTGAATTCATTTGACGGGTTGGCTTCTCCTTGTCAGCATATAACGTACTTCAACACGCAGACTCTGTACTTGCCAAGAGATGATCCGTTCTTATAGAAGCTATTTATTAGAACCTTGTAGGTGGTAGCTTTTGAATGGTTCTACAGTCTGCCTGATGGATGTATCAATTTATTCAAAGACTTGGAGAGGTTGTTCCTCAACAGGTTTTACGAGAGTGGCATGCATGTTAGTATGTCCACCATCATCGAGACCAAGCAAAGGAGGACTGTGTCTGTCATCGCCTTCATCGAACGCTTCATGCGGCTAGCACTGAAGATGCCCTTCGGTATACCAGATTCAGAACTTATGGATACTTGTCGACATAACTTCCTTCCTACAGTAAAGTTTTGTCTGGGTATACATAAGTATGATACATGGCCCACTTTCATTAGGGTTACTGATGCTGCTGAGAATGACGTTCCTAACCTGGAACTACTGGGGTTGAAAACACCCAAATCTGAAGACAAGGGCAAGCATCCTCAAACTATCCATGTTCGTGGGGGTAAAGGGAAAGAAGTCCTGAAGGTCGACACATCTGTAGAAGCGTAAATAAATTTTGTAGACCAAGTCAAAGAAGTTAAGATCTTTATGCAGAGACAGTTCCAGACTCTACACGAAGCCCATTTCAGACTTTACGCAAAGGTCAAACTGAGTCAAACTCAAGCTCTACGCAAGGGTTAAGTTCAGACTTTACGCAAATGTCAAACTGAGTCAAACTCAAGCTCTACACAAGGGTTAAATTCAGACTTTAGGTAAAGATAGTTTTACTCTCTACGCGAAGAATGAGCTGTCCATGTTGCATTAGATGCACGAAGATACTATTCTTACAGATTGATTCTCTAAAAAATAGTTGCACAGAAGACAAGAAGATTTTTCACATCAACCCAGGATTGTTGTTTAGTATGCCAATGAGCTGCTTTACGCTCGAGGAACAGCCTCCTTTTTACGTATAAGAGTTATTTGGGCTTTTACGCTCAAGGCTATCTCAGCCACTCTTTTTGCACGTAGAGTTTATTTGAGCCTTTAAGCTCAAGGCTATTTTTAGCCGCTTTACGCAGGAAGCTTACTTTGAGCTATTTTATGCTCAGACATGCCTAAACAGCATCCCTTACGCATCGTTTGTCCTGATTGTGTGGGAACGTGGCTTTCTGACGTGGCTTTCATGCCACACTTTTTGAAAAACGTGTGTACATGTTCTCCTTATTTTATTGGATTATGGAAAACGTGTCAACATGTGTAGAGGCCAATTTCTGTACATAGGTGACAGTTATTCAACCAGCCTGCGTAGAGACCCAATGTTGGTGCTTTTTATGCACAGAAGGACAAGCCTATATAAAGACTTCTTTTTTAAAGAAGGGATTTGGTTTTTCCAGGCCAGATATCTTGAGAGAATTCATACTTTCAGAGAAAAGTGATTTTCCATATCATTTCTTTTCAACTTTTCTTCAAGAACAGAGTGAAGGAAAGCAGGAAAGCATTCGACCGTGCCATCAGTGCCAATTGTGTCGATACCTTTCTGGTGACTTAGTTCTTCTAGCTGTTCATCTTCAAGCAGTTTTCTTTATCATCATCGTGTGGTCCAAGGAACAAAGTGATCGCTCTCAGATCAGACTTCCATAGCAATACTCCCTAGAATTTACTTGTACTTTTGTATATTTTCTCTCGTTTTCTTTCAAAAGCTTTAGGGCATTTTTTTAAGTGAAACAAAATGGCAACTCTGCTGGGGAAGACTTTCTCCTCTGACGAGAAAGTAATTGCTCAATATGATGATGTATCGATTGGATCGACGAAGAAGACTTCGGTCGTTCAGTTCGACCAGACTGCATATGAAGAAATGCTCCGAACTAGGGGTAGTGCTCACTGCTCCAATGTGCAAAAATCATGAAAGGTGCGCAAAGTTTGGATTCCCAAGTCTAATGCACCCTCTGATCTCTCTATTGTCTCTGAAGGCAAGGGAATTCTTTCCACTCCTGTTGTTGGGGCTCCCGTCTGTGACGAGGCAGTTCCCTCTTCAGTTTTGTGCTATGTGCATAAAGTTCTGTCTCCCGTCTGTGACATGGTAGACACTCATGTCATGCGCTCTATGCGTAAGGGCAAATCTCTCGTCTGTGACGTGGCAGATGTTACTGCTTTGCGTTCTACGCATAAAGGAAAATCTCTTGTCGGTGACATGGTAGATAAAATTTGTAATGGTGCTTTTGCATCTAAAGTGAACATACCTACACGCGTACAGCGTAAAAACAAGTCTCCTATTGCTACTATAGCAGACACTTCCTTTGGTTTATACAAAGAGACAAGAAATTTTGGCAAAACTTCAGTTTTATGCCAATAATCCTCTATTGCTGCTTTACGCAAAGTGCCAAATCTTAGGATTACGCGCATGGCTGATGGTGTTCTCTGTGCACAAAAATCAACTCAGGATTTACACACACAACTCCAGGCGTGTAAGAAAGCACAGCTTTATTCTGCCAATGAAGCTAGTAACATTCTTTTTATGCAAGGGACAAAATATTTCTCTGTCCCAGATGCAAGAAAGAAAATGTTACCTTCCAAATCTTCTGATTTACGCGAATTACTTGTGCAAAAGCGTAAAAACAAAAAATCTCCTGTGACACTTCCTCAAGAAAATCATCATTGTGGTCACCAAATTATGATCAAATGTTGTTGTTCTTCTAAACAATCAGTTTTTGACCGATTAAATTATAACGTGCCTCAGCAACAAATTAATGATCAGGAATATGAGTTGTCCTATGCATCGGTCAATATGGCGTCTCATATCAATAGAGGATGACATCCAAGATGCAGTTCGTCCTGGACTCCAAGTCAACAACGGTTCAGCCGAATCCTTGACACTTTTGAAGGAGTATATCAACATACTCGGTGAAGAAGTCAACGATCTTTAAGTATGCATTCTTCAGATTCAGAGGCTGGGGGTACCCAGTATTTGGAGTCAGAAACTGATAGCATTGATTCTTATATCTACACCAATCCATTTATATGTTCAAGAGAAGTCGAATCCTATGTTATCGGAGAAGAGCAGGAGACGTCTACTTCTCATACGGAACAGCATCTTTCTGTGGTGGAACAATCGCTAAAGGATATGCTTGCCATGCTGCAAAATATGTATCAGATGATAATGGCTCAGCAAACAGTCCAACCAACAGTGATAACACCGGTGTAGGTAGCTGCGCCAACTCAAGATAGTCAAGGGGTTGACATAACTTTGAATAATCTGAGTCAAGAGCCCGTTATCAATCAAAACTCTGCATCTCCTGACTCTCTCATTCCAGAGGATGTATCACCTCTAGTGGGGGTTACGGTGCATCCAACCACTATTCAATCAAATATACTTCCTCAAACTAGTGAAGCTATTCAAGCAGTTCGGGAGTTAAAAGCGTAATTTGAAGTTCTTAAGCACAAATATCAGCTCCAGAAGTTGAGGATCAAGCAACCTTATCCTTCCCACTGGAACGATGTACCATTTCCTCCCAAATTCAAGCCACAATCTATGGTATTATTTGATGGAAAGACTTCTCCAAGTCAATATATCAATTATTTTTATATTATGTCTGTTCATCTGCAGAGGAATGAAGCTCTTCTCACCCGAGTTTTCATTGGGTGTTTGACGGGTACAACATACAACTGGTATCGCAGTCCACCCGATAATTGTATATCGTCTTTTGATGAGTTCAAAGCGATGTTTCTCTCTCATTTCTATGAAGGAGGGATAGATATGAATATGTCCTCCTTGATAGAGATTAAACAAAAAGAAAAAGAGGATACCCGGATATTTATTGAAAGTTTTCGACAGGCTACTCTAAAAATACCTCCTGGTATGCCAGATTCAGCATTAATTGATACATGCAAAATGAATCTACGACCAACCATCGCTGTTTTTACAGGCTCTCAATTCACAGATTGGGCTTCATTTATTATAGCGGCTATTTCAGCTGAGACCAATGGTAAATTGGCTCGTGAACATGGGATGATCTTCGCTTCGAAAGATAAAGAAAAGAAAATCTCTTCAGGTAACAATTCTGGTAATCGCAATAGAAAAGGAAAGGAAACCCTGGTGGTGAATCGTTCAAAATCTAAAACTATACCAGGTAATCCGGAGTCTTCTAAGCCGAAAGAAGAGTACTCTTTCGATGACAATGACATTCTTGGAATATTCTAATGTCTTGTAAAGAGTGGTAAACTCCAGCTTCCAGATCCAAAATGACCTAATGAGGTAGAATTGACTGATAATCCCAAGTATTGTATCTATCATAGGTACATAAATCATCCGACTGAGGCTTGCTATGTCTTGAAGAAAAAGATTCAAGAGTTGATAAATGCTAAAGCTATCGCTCTAACTAATGATGAGCATACAGTCACGACTAACATGATTTCTCTTCAGTTTGGAGATCTTCTTCCACAACAAGTTTCTGATGGGATTGTCATGATTCCGAAGACAACGATGAAGATTGTGAATCTTCCACCAACCAGAGATCAAAATAAAGGACTATTGTCCCTCACCTTAAAAAATGGTGACATCATGTGGGTACATCCTGACTTAGTACCTGAAATGGAGTATAAAAGTAAAATTTCAAAATCCAAGAAAGGTCAAATAGTTAAAACCTGCAATATGATTTCTCATGTTGCTACCTCAGACCATGATAATTCTGATCATCTGTGGGATGACATCCCTTTGGAAGATAGGTTAAGGGGTTTGAACATATGCCCTCCAAATTTGGCTCCTCCTACTAAACTAAAGCTTACTCATCAGCAATGGTTTGCCATGAACAGTATCCCTTTGTATAGGGCACAACAAGTTTTTGCTACCTAAGAGAAAGCTCCAGTTGGAATTTTACCTCCTGCACTGAAAATTTCCACCCTTGTGACTACAGGGGTCTCCGTTCCTTCTTCATCTGCTGGAACTTCTTGTGAAAGTCCGCTACCCATTCGTATGTACAGTCAACAATCGGTCCATCTCATAAAAATAATAGGCTATGACTTTTAAAAAGCGGAAGATTTGAACGATGGTAAAGGTATGCGAGTTCTTTTGCAAATTCAAGGTCAGAAATCCTCTATCAGATTAGGATTTGAGGCCCCTCATAAAAATTCCCGTAAAATGAAGACTAAGGGAAAAAAGATTAAATCCTGTAATATGGTACATCATTTTTCTGAGTCTGAGGAAGAGGCTTTTGATGGTACAAGATCTGGAAAGGACTACCACAAAGATTACGAGGGAACTTCCTAAGAGGTAGATGATGCCGCTGAAACTCTAAATCTACCTACTCAGCCATCTCCTATTTCGGCTGAGGCAAGACCTTCTAAACCACCAGTGGTTGAAAAAAGGGAAACCGAAGGCAGTACGTTTGGACGTCCCGCTGAAGTCTGGTCCAAATCAAGGGTTGATGAAACCATATAAGTTTGACATTTTAGCCCAATTAGCCAATACTCCGGCTAGGCTTTCCATCTTAGAGTTACTCCGTCTCTCTAAAGAAAGTCGAAAAACTTTGAGTGAAGCTTTGCTGCAGGCAGATTCATTCTTAGCCCAGCTCAAAAGTCCTGACAATATACCGGTATCGTGTCTCCAATGCCACAGTGTGTTGGAGTCAATTCCTAATATTACTTTCATACAAAAGGATATACTGTTGAAGCATAATCGACATGACAGGCCTCTGTGTTACACAGGGTATATTGACTCGACCGAGGTTGACAGGATTTACATCGATCATGGGTCTTCCATTAGCATTATTCTTCAGAGTACGTTACGACCATTGAGGATTCCTACTAGTGAGTTGACTTACACTAGTACGACAATTGTTGGTTTCAATTCTGGAAGAAGTAAACCATTAGAGAAAATTCGTCTGATGATTCAAATAGGTGATCTTCGAACCATGACAACCTTCTATGTTATCAATTCAGACGTATCTTATAATATCCTACTCGGAAGACCATGGATACATGAACATAACATTGTACCTTCGACTCTCCACCAATGCTTCAAGTATGTGGATTCTCAAGGGACCGTGAAGACTGAATTTGCAGATCTCAATCCTTTTAAATATGTTGAAGCCTATTTCTTTGATTCAATACTCTATACACAGGAGCATGTGAAGGAAATATCCAATATGGCTGAAGATCGATCGCCTTCAGAAGACCAATCGCTTTCAGAAGACCAATCTCCCTCAGAAGATCAACCTTTGAAGATTAAGGTTAAGGGTAGGATTAGACCCCAACCTGTCGATGATAAACCTTTGATGATTAAAGTTAAAGAAAGAACTCAAGCTATGTTTCATGAATCTGTGAGAATTCCAGCCAAAAATCAAGTTCAAGCCAATATTAGTGATCACCCTCTCATGATCAAGGTTAAAGGATGTACTTTTCGACCAACTGATTCAGAACTACTAGTTATCAACCTCAGCAAGTCTACGCCTAAGACGGATGATGGTCCGTTAATGATTAATCCAAGGCGTAGTAACCAGTCTGTCAATGATGTAAAAATTGATCAATCTGTGTTTTCCCATTTTAATGAAGATTTCCTTTTGGAGTATATGGCTGTCAAATATATTGAAAGAATGACTTTATCTGTTAATAGTCATAGTCATCAACCAAAAACTGATATAAATACAGAGGAAACCTTATATATTAATCACAAAGAGAATTCTTTACATTCTCATGTCGAGGTTGGGCCCTATGCTTAGATGTTCCTAACGTCTGATCCTTATTTTCTACTTCATCATCACTAGCTTGTGTGGCTTATAGGCATCATGAAGACTCTTATTTTGTGATCCCATCTACTAAGAAAAACAAGCATCAAATTGTGCTTGGTTTGGCTAGAAATATTCCTGTTATACAGACAGATAATTTCGAAAAGAAGGATAAAGAAAAAATCAAAATTGACAGATATAGTCAACAATCCCGTAAAATTATCCAGAGTAGGGGATATGATTTGAAAACCACGTCAGGTCTCAATCAGGGAAAAGGTAGACGATTACCATTATGTGGTGATCCGTTTTATCAATGAACCCGTCATGGTTTGGGATACGATACATCCCATATGTTTAAGGAAGATATTGAAGAGGAGTGTTCTTCCAGTTCTTCACAATTCTCAGATTTAGAAGGAGTACAGTATGATGAATCTGAGCACATCTTTTCAGTTAATATGGTTCAAACCGATGATGAGTCTGAACTATTTAAAAATGACCCTTGGGCACAACAAATGGATACTCAGTGGGAGCTTCGGTTTGAGCAGCGACAGCCACCCACAGAAGATAAAATCATTCAGATTGTTGTTGGAGACGAAATTACATCGAAGCCAATATTTATCAGCAAAAATCTTTTCGAAGATGAAAAAGAAAAGTTGATAAAGCTAATAAAAGAATATATTGATATCTTTGTATGGAGCTATGAGGATATACCAGATCTGGATCCTAAAGTAGCTACCCATAAACTCAATATTCTTTCTAATGCTAAACCTGTAAAACAACAGCAGTGGCGTTTTCGACCAAACATGATGGATGCAATTGAAGCAGAAGTTAAAAAGTTGATCACATGTGGTTTTGTCCGTGAAGAACAACACCCAGATTGGGTTGCCAATATTGTTCCGGTCATGAAGAAGAATGGAAAAGTTTGAGTTTGCATAGATTTTCGAGATCTCAACGCAGCTTGTCCAGAAGACAAATTTCCACTTTCGATCACCGATGACATAATAGACAATACATGTGGTTTTGAACGTATGTCTTTCATGGACGGATTCTCAGGATACAACCAGATTAAGATGTATCCAGGAGATAAAAAGCACACCGCTTTTCGTACACCCCTTGGAGTTTATTGCTACACGGTTATGCCTTTTGGTCTGAAAAATGTCGGCGCTACATATCAACGGGCTATGAGCAACATCATTCATGAACATTTGCGAAAAACAGTTGAATGTTACGTAGATGATATCGCCGTCAAAAGTCGATCAAAAGATGATCACATTCAAGACTTGAAGACAGTATTCGAGTTGATGCGTCAACATCAACTAAAGATGAACCCCATTAAGTCTTTCTTAGCGGTTTCTAGTGGCAAATTTTTGGAATTTGTCATTACTTCTCAAGGTATCCATGTTGATCCTGATAAAGTTAAAGCAATTCTTGAAATGTGTCCTCCACGCAATCTGAAAGAGCTTCGTGGCTTTCAGGGTCATATTGCTTATATCAGAAGATTTATATCAAATCTTTCTGGGAGATGTCAACCTTTCTATCGTTTACTGAAGAAGGGTGTGTCATTTGTTTAGGATGAAGCATGTCAAAAAGCATTCAATGATATCAAGCAATACCTCACAAATCTACCAATTTTAGTACCCCCAGTAGTGGGAAGACCATTTTTGCTGTATGTTCGAGTATTGGATCATTCCCTTGGTGCTCTTCTTGCACAGAAAAGTGGTGAAGGTCATGAACAGGCAATTTATTATCTCAGCCGAATGATGGTTGTGGCTGAACACAGGTATACTCCTATGGAAAAAGAATGTCTAGCCTTGGTTTTTGCCATTCAAAAGATACGACATTATATATCGGGACAGACTATTCATGTCATCTCCAGAATAACTCCTTTTCGGATATTGATGAAGAAGCCGAGTATTCTTAACTCCCGGTTAGCTACCTGGGCAATGTTGCTTACTCCCTATGATATGGTCTACATACCTCAAAAATCAGTGACAGGTCAAGCGTTAGCTGACTTCTTAGCAGCTCATCCTATACCTGAAACTTCTAAGCTATATGACGATATTCCAGATGAAGTCGTAGACTGCAACATGACTATGAAGAATGATATTTGGCAACTATACTTTGATGGAGCATCACGAGTTGGACCCAAATGCAATATTGTCTCCGGAGTAGGCATTGTCTTGGTCTCTCCTGATAAAATGGTTATATACCGTGCTTATTCCCTTAACGAACCATGTTCCAATAATGTGGCAGAGTATAACACTCTGCTAATTGATCTTCAAGTAGCAAAATAATTGGACATTGAGTTCTTGGAAGCCTATGGAGACTCTCAGCTGATCGTCAATCAAGTCAGAGGGACATATGAAGTCTGAAATCCCGACCTCATTCCCTATCATAAAGTGGTAATCGAACTGGCTCTTTCATTTAAAGGGTTCTTCATTGAATTCGTACCATGCTCTCAAAATTTGGAAGCTGACGCTCTTGCTAGTTTAGCTGCAGACCTAGTTATTCCAATCAGAAGACAAAATAACATCATTTTGCTGGATCGAGACCTATTCTGTGTCAAGAATAATTTGCACATCGAACAGAGTTATGCTACCGAATCGAATTTTCAGCAGAAGGATTGGAGAAGTCCATTTATTGATTATGCGGTCTATGGGATTTTACCTGAAGATCCAATGGAAGCTACATTAGTCAAAAGACGATCGTTTCGATTTTATTATGATGCTTCTATGCACATGTTGTATCGTCGTTCTTATGACGGGCTTTTACTGCAATGTCTTTCGGAAAGCGAAGCTAAGAAAATACTTCATGAAGCTCATAATGAAGTTTGTGGTGCACATCAACCAGGTCCAAAGTTACAGGACCGTATTCGAAGGATGGGTTATTATTGGCCTTCTATGATAGCAGACGTTGTGGATTACGCAAGATGATGTAAAGCGTGCCAGATTCATGCTGATTTTATTCATCAACCTTCTGAATTTCTACATCCTACGGCAGCTTCTTGACCTTTCAAAGCTTGGGGTGTGGATATTATTGGTCCGATTAATCCCCCTTCTGTCAAAGGGCATCGGTTTATCCTTGCTATAACTGATTATTTTTTTAAATGGACATAAGCAGTTCCTCTTGTTGAAGTAAAAACGTCTAACGTGTTTAACTTCATCAAACATCATGTCATTTATCATTTCGGGATTCCCCGAAGGATAATCCATGATAATGGACCACAATTTGCCAGTCAGGCATTTTATCGATTTTGTGACAAGAATCGGATCCAAAACTTATCTTCTACAGCTTATAATCCAGCTGCTAATGGTTTAGCAGAATCTTTCAACAAAACAATTATTAAACTTCTCAAAAAGTTTGTTTCTTCTAATAAACGTGATTGGAACAAAAAACTTGGAGAATGTTTATGGGCTTATCGAACAACAGTCCGAACTCCAACTGGTTTTATACCATTTTTATTGGTTTACGGATGTGATGCTGTTCTTCCACTAGAGATCCAGATATCATCTCTTAGAATAGCCATTGCTACTGAGCTAACTACGGAGAATAATGACCGCCTAAGACTCCAGGAACTTGAAGGTTTGGATGAAAAGCGTCTTCAAGCACAACAGCACATTGAGTTGTATCAAGCCCGCATATCTCGAGCTTTCAATCGCAAAGTTAAAGAAAGGGTATTTAAAGTAGGAGAGCTAGTTTTAGCTGTCCGAAGACCTATGGTTATGACTCATAAGAGTAAAGGCAAGTTCTAAGCCAAATGGGAAGGTCCTTATGTAGTCGAAACCGTATTCTCTAATGGTGCTTATAGGTTATCTAAACCTAATGGAGATTTGCACATGATGACGGTCAATGGTAAATTCTTGAAAAATATTACGTTTAAATTTCTTCTTCATTCCCCAGCTGCCAAGGTTTGGTTAAGCTGATTATTTATTCCGCCAAAAGAGAATTTTGATTTTCTTTCTTCCCAGCTGATTTCAATTAGAAAAGTTTTATTATCTATCATGTCCATATTACCTCTGAATAGATATTAATATACTTCTTTGAGTCATTACAATCTATCATGTTTATATTACCTCTGATAGTATTATACACTCTAAAAAGAAAAAGATTTATTATCTATTATGTCCATATTACATTTGAATAGATATTAATCTACTTCTTTGAGTCATTGTAATCTATCATGTCCATATTACCTCTGAATAGATGTTAATCTACTTCTTTGAGTCATTACAATCTATCATGTTCATATTACCTCTGATAGTATTGTACACTCTAAAAAGAAAAAAAATTATTATCTATCATGTCCACATTACCTCTGGATAGATATAATCAACTTTATTGAGATTTGAAGACTTATCATGTCCATATTACCTCTGATAATTGTTTTCTATCTCATAAACATTTTATTTATTTCATGGTTTGAAATGTTACATCAGCAAAAGAAAGAAAATGATAGAAGATAAAATTCTTTATTGGGTACAAAAATTTCTAAGGCGGAGCAGATAGATCTTCAATCATTTTCTGCAAATCTGCCAAATGCTTTTCGCGAGAGCCCAATACATTTGTATATGCTATGGATTGTCGAGCATCTGCAGTACAAAGATAGGAGAGTTCGGCAAAGGCAGCTATCATTTTATCCTTGGCCTCGTCGAGAGTCTTGATATTTGATTCAGCACCAAAGATCCGTTCTTCCAAAATGGAACTATGCCTCAAATATTTATCTTGATCCGCCATCATCTGGTTTTCCTCCTCCTTTAATCGAGCTAGCTCAGCCTCGACTTAACGGATTTTATCATTTTGTTGATGGATTTTGATATTCATTGAGTCATAGGCTTCTTGGTGCTGCTCCAACAGGTGTTTATTCTATCTCAAGAAGGCCCTTTCTACGGCAACCTTATTGCTATATTCTTGAAGAGATTCTTTGAAAATAGCTTCCCGAGTTGTATATTCATTTGTGACAGCATCATACTCAGAATGGACGAGGCTTTCAATAGTCCCACTTGACAACCTCAGATATTCTTTGATTGGCTGTTCAAGTCCTTGGACTATCTTTTGCAAGGATGTTGCCCTCTCAGCATCATTAAACATTGCGATGTTGTCAATGGTGGTAGCAATCACACTTTTCAAACTCTCATAACTGAGGTCTTTCTTTAAAACCATCTTGATCAATGCTGCCAAGGTTTTATAAAATGTCTCAGTATGAATCTCTAACAAAAGATTCATATCAGCATTAGAGCTTGGTGTATCAGCAATATCTGCCAACCTCTTCCCCCGAAAACCAGAGATAGATGTTGTCGTCGCTGTGGTAGCAAGCTGAGTTAGTGCTATATCTGTCATCGCTACCATGGCCAGTTGATTCCCCGGGGTTTCTGGGACTATATCTTCAGCAACCTTTTCTGCCGCTTCCGGAGCTTGAGTTTCGATGGCAGGGGATGATATTGCGGAGGTGCTACCTTTTATGTTCGATTCGGACTCGAACACTACTGTCACAAGAACCTGGTCCGGATTAGCAGCAGTAATTGATGGTGTTGCTGCAACATCTACGATCTCAGTAATCGGTTCTTTAGTAGCAACTAATTCTCTGAGCACTGCTGGCTCTTCTTCTGCAGTCGGCTCTTCATCTCTTTCCTGGGCAAGAGAAGACAATTCTTGGCGTGCCTCTCCTGCAGACTCTTCTTGTATCTCCACAGATGGAGAACCTTTCTCAGAAAGAGAGTCCTCTTTTGAATAAAAACTTCCTTTTTCAAATTCTATTACCTCTTTAGGGATAGACTTTTGAGGAGGAGGAGCAACGGGCTTTGCCACAGCGACGATCCCTACAAAGATTAAACAAGATAGTCAATATACAAAATTATAATACAAATTTTTGTATAAGTTTTGTGTAATTTATCTTTACCTGGAGTAGGTGCAGGACGCGATAAGAGTGCGTCATAATCTAAGTCCCAATCATCATCATCTAATTCGAGACCTGGTTCATCCGAGGGGATGGGTTCCGAATTACTAGCAGGAGTTGTGGCTGTGTCTTTGACAGCTTTCGCCTTTTGTGGCGAAGTTAGGTGCAATGAGGTACTAAGTCGTCCTGGAGATAGGACTCCTATAATTTCTATCATTGCTGCCGGCTGGGGTGCTGAAGATCCTTCTCCAGGTTAAGCTGATGAAGATATAATGTTTGGAGTCTCTTCGACAGAATTTTTGCTTTCTGGGGTAGAGACTCTCTGCTTGGAAGGCCCTTTAATAACAACCTTCTTCTTCTTCTCCCGGAGAATAACAGTTGTGTTCGATTTTTGCTTTCGGCTGGCAGAAATGGTAATTGGTCCTGCAGTTGTCTCCCCAACTCCCATAGGGATCGTTTCCAGATATTCGTTTGGAACAACATCATCAGGTATATCCGAAGGCACCATAACTGGCTCTTCTGCGTCTCCTTCTTTTTTCCACCGAAGACTTTCTTTCATATTGTAGTCTTTTGCGAAAGAACGAATAGAGACAAAAAAATGTGTATACGAATGAAGCATTCGTAGCTCACTTATGCTTGAGGTGGTTGACACATGGAATTTGGCACCGGTGCATCCAGTGCTGAAATATCGCCATGCCCTCGCTCCATCAACTAATTTTCCATAATTGTTGAAACTAGTGGAGGGATTACCAACGTGAAGCTGGTCATACCCGAACTGACGAGCAAACCGACTAGGTAGATATGGTTCAAAGATGCAGTTGTCTTCAGTTCTATACATTAGATGCGAGGGTCTGATGCATATTAGCCAATTGAAGACTGGCGCAGGTATATCAGTTATATCTCGACCTACGTCTTCAAATTGTATACCAAAACAGTCGGATGGAACTGATGGTCGTGTACAGAAAAGAATCCACCCATAAGAGAAGTTCAGTACTGCCCGTGTATTCGTCACTGAAGTCGCCTTCCAGGTAGCTTTACTAAATTTTTGGAGGAATACCTCCGCATGATCTTCAGGGCCTGGTGGTAATAAGCTGCAGTTATGATGCAGTAGCCAGCCCATCAAATAGGTATAGGGCATCTCCACCCTAGGGAAATCGTGACGATAGGGAGCATCCTTGATCAACTCTTCACCAAAAGCTCGCAAACCCGCGTTCATCCGACACACCATTGCCGGTAATAGGCTGAGTTTAACCTTTAATACAAAACGTACTACTGGCCATAGTACGTTTCGGTGAATTCTGTCAACTGTACCGGTCCCTGGTACGACCCATCTTCGCAACCACAAGGAAAGAAAGCCCGCCAACAAGGCTTGCTTTGAGAGCTTTTGACTGCCATGTCTTAAAAAGCTTAATATTTCAATCCCCACAGGGAATTCTCCAGCTTTGGTGGTTAAATACTTGTCTGGGGACTTATATTTGACTATCCAAGTATTTATCAAGTCGGCAGGAATTATTGAGCAAGGATTGATGGTTTGAACCTTGCTATCTTGATATCTCTCTTTATCTTCCTTAGACACTCTATTCTTATGAGAGAATAGATATGTTGTCCATTTATTGATATATTCCAAATTCGATCCACTTTCAAACATAGTGGTGCAGATCAAATAATGACACATCAGCTCTTGGTATACCTCGACTAAGTGAGGGCTTTTCTTATTAATTTTTGCTAGTTCCCGGTTGGAGGGAACATACTCCTCATATGGAACTTCTCCTATTGGTAGCTTCGAGATAAATTGCATCTCATGGAGTGCAAAACCCATTTCGCCTACCGGGGTTGCAAAGGTTCCCGTCGAGCTGATATATAACTCTATCAGAGCTAGGAACAAGTTATTGTTCATGGGTATGCCTTGACTTGTGGAGGCTACTGCTTCTAACAGTCCGATGGCTTGTAGTTCTGCTTCGAAGGTCTTCATGACCCAAGCACTAAGTTGGATCCAATTTTTATTATGAGGGGTTATCCACCCTAGAAGCCTAGGGTTGACATGGGGATATAATACTGAAGCGTTCATAAACCTGTTAATGAACATCGTATCTGCACCAGTTGGATCAGAGACGAGCCCTCACTTGGTGTGAATCCAGGTAATAAGCCTGAGAAAGGGGTGACACTACCACTGGGAGTACTCGAATGATAGCCCATTTGGTTTTCATCCCTCTTGAATATAATTCTCCCCGGTCTTTCATGACTGTTGGAAGTCAGATTCTAGATCATCTGCCTCGGATGAGTGGTGTGAACAAAAGAAGAAAGGGAAGAATCCCTTAGCATTGTTGGGAGATACATTGCCCTTTCTCCAAACTTGAACACCCAGGACTCCTTCTTGGGGTTTGTCTGAGATTGGAAATTAATTGTGTCCCCAAACATGAATGCGGGTTTCAAGTAATGCTGGCCATCCAATGACGTCAGTAATTTTCCGTTCATTAGAGACAACAACATTTTGTTTTCTTGAGCAGCTATCAACTGCTGTCTTTCCTTGGGATACTGCTTGTCGGTTTGAGGAAACTCGGCATGGGATAAGTTTTCCAGGTAATTTGATCCCAAAATACCAGTTGGTGAGCCAAACACCTCAGAGAGAGGATGGATCCCCGAGTCCACTTCAAAAGAAGTTCAACAAGAAAAATCAAGTTAGTAAAACTCTAAGTATGAACTCTACGCAAACTCAAGCTCTACGCAAATGAGTTAAATGTTGGAGTTATTACGCGTAAAAGGTTCTCTGTTTTAAAGAGAATTTGTTTATGCATTTCTCTAAAAATGTTCTACGCAGTCCAAGACTAAAAGTTTTTTACGCGTACTTTTTTTTGTTCAAAAGAGTAAAGTTTTACATGTAAAAAAACACAGTTTGTTTTTTTTGACTTACGTATTTTCAGTTTTATGCTCGCACGTATAACGTGGGCGAATTTTCAAGTTTCACGCTCGCACGTATAACGTGGGCATATTTTCAAGTTCTACGCTGGCACGTATAACGTGAGCGTATTTTTGGTTTCGAGACCTACGCTGGCACGTATAACATGAGGGTATTTTTTGTTTCGAGATCTACGCTGGCACGTATAACGTGAGCATGTTTTTGGTTTCAACTCGTACGCTGGCACGTATAAACGAGAGCGTATGATTTAGGGTTGCTCTTGGGTCATCTTCTCCAACAAAATCTATGGTCGAAATAGATAGGGTTTCTACCTGTCACTACCACGTTTCTAGTTTGAGGGTATTTTTGTCATTTTTGGATTAATTGAATTTAATATATATTTATTTGGAATTTAATATATTTAATGGGATGGTGTGATTTAAATATTAATTAATTAATTGTCTTGTGTTGTGTTTAGCCCTAACCTAGATTAGTCATACCTAGACTTAGCTAGCCATGGTTAGTGATGGTTAGTATTGATTAGTTTTGATTTAGTCATGTTAGTTAGAGTTAACTAGGTTGCATTTAAGTCATGTGTGAAACCTAGGTTGTAGGCCTTTGATTTGACTAGGAGGAATGATAGCCCTAGATCAAATCCCAAAAACCCTAACCCTAATATCCTATGGCCAGCCACCTAGGGCATGTCCCTATAAAATCCCTCTCAACCACTTGCCTGTTTTTGTTCATCTCTTCATTTTGCAAGAACAAGGTTAGCCTCCATTGAAACTTCTTCCTATTTTAATCAATAGATAATCCTTTTTCATCCAAACTTCTTCCATGGTGATCTAATTTGTGTTTCCCTACTATTCATGGAGGCCAACTACAGTTTGGAGACAATTTGGAGCTTGGGGCTAGCCAGGAGGAACCCCATTTTTGAAGCTTTTCCTTGAAAAGGAGTACCTATAGGTAACTTCCTATTCCTTCCATAGATTTTTGATTTCTTGGCATGTATGCATAGCCCTAAGTGTCCTCTCACCGTAGGAATAGGTTTTGCAATGTTTCGTATCCTTTACGTGTCCATATCGGACACGTATCAGTGTGGTTTTATTAGTGTTCGACCAAATGCCACGGTGGGCATTTCGATCGAGTTTTCAGAAAGTATTTGAATAGAAAATTAGTTTTTCATGTCGCTTATGAGATTGTACATGACTGAGGTGATTTCGAGCCGTGTCCGAGTCACACTGGACTCGTGGACACAGCCCCGCGCGCGGCCAGGGCTTTTCCTGCTGCTCGGGGCCTCGTGCTCAGTGCACAGGCCACTTGGCGAGCCGTGTTTGGACTGAGAGGAGGGGGCAGTGTCTGCGAACCTGTCCCCCAAGCCTCGTATCCAACGGGGTCGTGTCGGGCACACGGAGTCACGCGTACTAGTCACACGTGCGCGTCGCGTTCAGACGAATCGCGTTCTGATACGTGAGTCGTATCAACTCTGGACACGACGTGGTCGTGTCGTATTGGGTCCTATGTATAGCCTGACACGTGGGCTATACGTGGGCATGACCACGAGACCACACGTGTCGTGTGTCGTGTTCTACAGACACGTGCACGTGTGCACGATACTGTGCAACACTGGGTGCACCCCACATGTTTGCAACGTGTTGGACACGCCTGTGTCATATTTTTTGGACACGTGAGGACACTCAAGACACGTGTACATATACTATACTAATTACCAACCATTAATTATGATTTTTATGATTGATTTTGGGTTCGATTCATCGAATTCCTATATGGGACTGATACCCGACTCTCTTTGGGATGAGATGTAATATTTTTTTGAGTTTAATTTCATTCTAATTTTGTGTTGAATTAATGATATATTTAGATCACCTACATATGTATTAGGTTACAGAGTTATTGGGTTGTGATTGTGTTGAGGAATGCGGTTTGGATTTCGGTTGGGTAGTTAACTGTTGGACTGATTTTCATTGAACTGACATTATTTCAAAACCTGAGAACATGACTGGGATATTAATTCTGGTTTTAAGAGTATTTTCTACTGATTTTAAATCATGTTAAGTAGTTGTTGTTTCACCTACATGTGTGGGAATGATGCTCATATCAATGGTGATTTGTATTGGACTATGGGTTTCGAAATATGGCTTTGGGAAGGGGGTTGCTAACTGATGGTGTGGACTGTCACTTGGGTTGTCTAACCTGAGAACAGGCCACCCTAAAACCTGTCACACACTCATTAGCTCACTCTTCTAACACACACAGGCCACCTCTTTATGCTCACTGTTACACTCTCACACCATTCCACACATGCTCACACACTCATGATTCACACACAGGTATACAATACACACACACATTTTTCTATCACCGTAAGCCACAATTCCCTCACACATGACACTCAATTACTATTGCACTTTCCCCTTACAGTTCACTCAACACCCACATGCTCACTGTCACAGTTCACTCTCACACTCTACTACATGTATACATACACACACACACATTGCTGTCCTGTCACCTAAAATACACCCACACTCTTCACTACACCCTACCTTATTTCCTGTCACACGTGTCTAAACATATACAATGCACACACACACAATTACCTTGGTTTACATATCCCCCTATGTGTATGTGTATTTACATATATACATATATATAATGTGGGTAAATAGATATACTAGTGTGAATGTGAAATGTGTAGTGTAATGCTAATATTACATTGCCATGTATATTAGGGGTGGGCATACGGGTCCAGGATCCGCGGTTCCGACCCGGCCCGAACCGTATATTGGTCAAACGGGGCGGTTCCTAAATTTTGGAAATTAAACGGGGCGGGCCGGGGCGGGTCGTGTGACAATAACGGGGCGGGGCGGATCCTATTTTCAAAATAAACGGGGCCCCGAACCGACTCGTTTCTAGGAGTATGATTTTTTTTTATTTATTAATTTTGATTTTTTTCATATTATAATTTATAAATAATAGCACACGTTATTGTTTAGTAAACAAATTCTAGAAATTGGAAAAACATAATACTTGTTTTGTTCTTCTAGATAATAGAACATGTGTAAATGTTTACTATTCTATAATTTTTTGAATTTTTTTTTGGATCCGTTTGGACCCGCGGGTCGGCTCGGTTTGGACCCGTTTCGAACGGGTCGAATCCGTACCGGTTCCAATAATTTTTGGACCCGTCCCGCCCCACCCCGCCAATTAACGGGTCCGGTCCGGATCCATAAAATTTGGACCCGGCCCGACCCGTGCCCACCCCTAATGTATATGGTGTATATAGATAATGGTATGTGAGTGTAATATATAGATATATAGCCTAATGTGAAATGTGTAGTGGGTTATTAAGTAGGGATTTCATTAGCCTATATGTGTTTGGCCCATGGCCTAGGTAGAATGGCCTATGGCATGGGGTGTGATACACTTGTGTATCACTAGGCTAATGAGACTTGTGTGGTATTTAGTTAGTTGACCTAGATTGACTTGTTAAGCCTAGGTTTGACCAACCTAGACTAGTTTGACCTAGTTTAACCCTGTTTGACCTTGTTTGACCTAACTGGACTAGAGTTGACCTAGTTTGACTGTTAGGGTTGACTAGAGTTGACCAAAGGTTGACTTTAGCCTAGATTGACCCCAAATATCATGTATATGCATTGTAGCAGTCTATTTCATTATTTTAGACATGTAGTGACTTGTACTGTTCTATAGGAGACAGACACCACTCCTTGGACAGTATATTCTCTTCAGACATTCAGGATACCAGGCGAGTACATTCTCTGATCATTTTATATCTTGTTTAGGATTATATTTCCTGCTTTAGATTATTTTACTTGATGCTGACACGTTAGTAACATGGATTAGTACTATATGGATCCCATCATGAGATGTTATCCCTCTCGGGAGCATCAGATACTCTTGTCTCGTGTGTTTCACTTACATCATGTATCTAGTGCTTCTATTTTTCATGAATCTTCATGTATCAGCTTGTGATTCTTGTACTCTCATGAATCACAGAGCCTTCACAAATCTTTAAGAATCACTCTCGAATTACCCTATATGGGCAATAGTATAGTCATGAATCTTAACGTAACTTGACTGGATCCTTGTGTATTTATTGGGGATGGGGGAGTAGAAACTGAGCATGTGAATAATTCCAAAATAGAATAGTCATGAATCACCTCTTTAGTATAGTCATGAATCACCCTCCAGCTGTTCACATGTTTCATCTTATACTCTGAATCACTAGCACTGTCTGTCTCTTATATATTGTAGATATTTACTTACAGTCTCTCTTTACTTTATGCTATTCTTCAGTTTCATGTATCTTATTCTCTATCATGATTATATCTCATATCCTGTAATGACTTGTTGAGATGTATTGTGCTCGCTCCTGTCCTGACTGGACCTGTTAAAATATTACAGAGGATGAGGACGAGGCGTGTTGTCCCACCTATTATGGGACTACCCTAGATGATAGTTGTGACCTGGACTTGCAACAGGAGCCTTTAGCAGTGGACGACACTCCTCTAGACTAGGATGTTCTTTATGTTTACATTCTGGATGACTGTATTATGATACTTGGGATGTTATGGATTTGTGATATCATTAGACACTTAGACTTCTCTGGTTGTACTTCTGTGGATCTTTTCATTTCAGTATTTATCTATCTATCTTTCTATCTTATCATTCTGCCTTAGATGTGATTGAGACTGTATTATGTTATGTCACCTCCATTCAGAATGTATATACTATACAGGTACCTTATATTATTAGATAATTGACCTAGGACAGCGTTCTACCGCCGACATTGCGGCGTAGGCTGGACGTACCCACATTTCGTGCCCTTACTCTAGGGTGCGGGTCGTGACACATTTTTAGTGGTGGCCCATGCAGGTCAATTTTAGAAATGCAGTGGTATTCGAACTAGAGTACCACTGCAGCCTGCTATGGATTAGGATAATTTTTGAAGGTACTCAATCACATTAGAAAAAACTCCTTGTCAGATTTCGTATATCTAAATTTTGCTGCTTATTATCTTCCTTTGAATATAACTGTCCTCCTTTGCTATTTTGACTCATTCTCAGTAATTATTTCTTTTGATCTGTCTCCAGGATGGTTGAGACGAGGTCACATAGCCAGGGCCAGGGGGACGCCGAAGAGAGGTCTGCCACCCCTCATACTCAGCAGCCAGCCCCTGGTACCGCAGCCCAGTCATGCCAGCTGGGGTAGGTGTTTCAGCTGCGTTCAGAGGAGCCCCTCCACCTGTGGCACATGGGCCGAGTCCGGTGATTCCGGAGGTGCTTCAGCAGTAGCAGCCACCTTCGGGGACAGTTGACGCAGCTCAGCTGTTCGTGTTCTTCTGACAGTTCATGAAGGGCCAGCAGCAGCAGCAGCAGAGGCAGACAACGGAGTTCAGTCGGGGCATCGATCTGGCCATGACTACGGTGGAGAGAGTAGTAACTCAGCCAGCAGCAGTCCAGCAGCCGCACCCTCTGAGGGAGAAGGGCGTTCAAGATTTTCAGAAGATGCAACCGAGGGACTTTCGAGGGACAGAGGGGATCCTGTATGCCGATGAGTGGATCGAGCACATGGAGGAGATATTCAGATGGGCTGAGATTCCTGTGAGGATTCAGATTGAGGCCGCGGCCAGCATGATGCAGGATCTGGCCCGCACATGGTACCAGACAGACCCGCGGGTTGGTACTCCGGGGCAGACTTAGGCAGCATTCAAGAAGTTGTTCAAGGAGAAGTTCTTTCCGGATGTAGCGCTAGGAGCTCTCGAGACTCAGTTCGAGGCCCTAGTCCAGGGGAGCCAGTCTGTGGAGGAGTACGCAGGAGAGTTCTGCCGACTGGGCAGATTTGTGGAGGGACTGTCCGAGGCGACAAAGGCCCGGAGATTCAGGAAGGGATTGGTAAAGGAGGTCAAGTCCTATACCAAGAGTGCTCGCAGCGCTACCTTTGAGGAGATCCTAGTGGATGCATTAGCCGCGGAGGATGATCTTGAGCTTAGGCTCAAGAGGGGGCGAGACATCCAGGGAGCTAGTGGTAGTGGTGGACCGACCAAGAGGTCGCACTTTCAGCAGCAGTACCAGCAGTACCACCAGTAGTAGAGGTTCCAGCCGCAGCAGTTTCAGCAGCCGAGGCATCAGCTAGTGCAGCATCAGCAGCAAAGGGTACAGCAGCAGGCACCGAGGCAGCAGGCCACCAGTTGTGCTTATTGTAAGAAGCCAGGGCACGGGTGGAATGAGTGCAGGAAGAGGTTGGGTAGATGCCTTATCTGTGGAGCAGCTGATCACCAGCTGAGGGAGTGCGCTCAGTTCGTAGGCAGAGTAGCGCAGAGAGCCGGAGCCAAGGCTCCAGGAGGACCGCAGAAGGGACCGTTGCCGACTCAGCAGCAGCGATTCATACAGCACCAGCAGCAGGCCAGGGGAGGCCAGTAGGGGCGAGCCTTCGCCATGGCAGTTGAGGATGCGGAGGCCATAGGAGAGCTGATCGCAGGTTCGATACTTCTCGACTCCATTCCAGCCTTTGCACTATTTGATTCCAGGGCTTCCCACAGTTTCGTATCAGTATCTTTTGTTATTAGACACGGCCTAGTATCTGAATCATTGCCTAGGACCTCAAGATCACGACCGGGGGTGGAGTTATCCTTGTGAGTGATGTTTGCAGAGGGCGGAGTGTCATTTTGGGAGGCCGACAGTTGGAGGTGAGCCTGCTCGTCATGCCACTACCGAACTACGATATCGTATTAGGTATGGACTGGTTGAGCAGGCATCATGCCAGCATTGACTGTCGAGGGGGTAAAGTTTTGTTTGGGGCGCCAGGAGAGCCAGAGTTCGAGTACACCCGACGGCAGGCAGAGCAGGATGGAGGACTTTTCTGCGGAGCTTCAGTTGAGGAGAAGGCGGCTCCACATCCCTTGATCACAGAGTACATAGACGTTTCTCGAAGGAGTTGCCAAGGTTTCATCGGACAGAGATGTAGAGTTCTCGATAGACTTGGTTTCCGGTACGGAACCGATTTCTCAGCATGTCTATCGAGTGAACAACAGTAAGTTGGCAGAGCTGAAGAGGCAGGTGGATGAGCTGCAGGACAAGGGCTTTATCCGATCGAGTTCTTCACTTTGGGGTGCACCGGTACTATTTGTACCCAAAGAAGGATGGGTCGGTACGGATGTGTATCGACTATAGGGCACTCAACAACCTGACGATCAAGAACAGATACCCACTGCCACGGATCGATGATCTCTTTGATCAGTTGAGCGGAGCTCGAGTTTTCTCCAAGATTGATTTGAGGTCAGGTTATCACCAGGTGAAGGTGAAGCGGGAGAATATTTCGAAGACCGCTTTCAGGACGCTGTACAGACAGTTTGAGTTTTTGGTTATGCCGTTTGGGCTAACCAATGCACCAGCAGTGTTTATGAACTTAAAGAACAAGGTGTTCCACCAGTACTTGGACAAGTTCGTGGTGGTGTTCATTGATGATATTCTGGTGTATTCCAAGACTGAGGAGGAACACGAGGAGCACTTGAGCGTGGTTCTGGAGACACTCAAGAGGGAGAGGCTGTATGGAAAGCTCTCGAAGTGTAAGTTCTTCCTGGATAGAGTTGACTTCTTGGGTCATGTGGTGACTGGAGATAGGATCTCAGTGGACCCAAAGAAGATTGCAGCAGTAGAGGCTTGGGCAGCACCGACTTCAATGGCAGAGATCAGGAGCTTCTTGGGACTGGTAGGATACTACGGGAGATTTGTGTAGGATTTCTCCCGGATTGTAGAGCCGTTGACTCGACTGACCCGAAAGGATGCTGAGTATGTTTGGTCAGAGGAGTGTCAAGCAGCTTTTGATGAGTTGAAGAAGCGGCTTACGACAGCTCCGATTCTGACATTACCGTCTGGTTCAGGAGGGTTCACTATCTATAGTGACGCTTCAGGGAAGGGGCTGGGTTGTGTCTTGCAGCAGCATGGAAAGGTGATTACCTATGCTTCCAGGCAGTTACGTTCCCATGAGAAGAACTACCCTACCCACGACCTAGAGCTGGCAGCAGTGATTTTTGCTCTGAAGTTGTAGAAACACTACTTATATGGAGAGAGGGTGGAGATCTTCACAGATCACAAAAGCTTAAAGTATGTGTTTACACAGAAAGATCTCAACATGAGGCAGCGCAGATGGCTAGAGCTGATGAAGGACTTTGACATATCACTTCAGTATCACCCAGGGAAGGCCAACGTGGTTGCCGATGTCTTGAGTAGGTATCCGACAGCCATGTGTTTGACTATGGACCGTCATTTGCTTACTGATTTGGAGAGCCTGGGGATTGAGGTGATCGTGCCCGGAGTTCAGATGCAGATGTAGGGCCTGTAGATTCAGTCAGACTTGGTAGAGAGGATCAAGTCGGCACAGTTTGAGGACGTTGCTCTGCGGTGTCTCCGAGAGCAGGTTCGAGCAGGGCTGGTGGATGGCGAGTTTTCTCTTGTAGAGGATGGTGCCTTGAGGCACGGTTCCAGGTTATGTGTGCCCAGCGGAGAGCTCAGGGAGCAGGTTATGCAGGAGGCCCACAGATCTCAGTACTCTATGCACCCTGGTGCCAACAAGATATACCGAGATCTGAGGGAGCATGTTTGGTGGTATAGGATAAAGCGGAAGGTAGCTCGCTTCGTAGCTAAGTGCTTGGTCTGTCAGCAGGTCAAGGCAGAGAGGCAGAGGCTCGGAGGATTATTGCAGCCGCTGCCTATTCTAGAGTGGGAGTGGGAGCATATCACTATAGATTTCGTGTATGGATTGCCGCGTACACCGGAAGGAAAAGACGCGATTTGGGTCATCGTTGACAGGTTGACCAAATCGGCCCACTTTCTTGCCATTCAAGGTGGGTACGTCTACAGAGAGGCTTGCAGAGATGTACATGCAGCAGATAGTCAAGATTTATGAAGTTCCGGTCAACATCATCTCAGATCAGGATAGTCGCTTTACTTCCTATTTCTGGAGGAGTCTGCAGACTAGTGTGGGCACTCAGCTCAAGTTTAGTATTGCATACCACCCCCAGACGGACGGACAGTCAGAGAGGACTATTCAGACGCTCGAAGATATGCTGCGGACGTACATCTTGGATTTTGGAGGTTCCTGGGAGGATTATCTATATTTGGTAGAGTTTGCTTACAACAATAGTTTTCAGGCCAGCATTGAGATGTCACCTTTCGAGGCTCTGTACGGGAGTAGGTATCGTACACCCTTATCTTGGGATGATGTTGGTGAGCGAGCATTACTGGGACCAGAGATGGTTGTTGATGCAGCCGAGAAGGTGAAGCTCATCAGGGACAGACTTCGCGTGGTGCAGGACAGACATCGGCACTGGGCCGATAGCCAACGGAGGCCGTTGGAGTTTGAGATACAGATTAGTGCTAGGAATAGAAGTAGGTTGTTTATTTGTTTTGATTTTTGATCATGTTTGATTATTTAGTAACATGAGACCTTGTTTGTGTTAGGTTGGAGACATGGTTTTTCTGCGGATATCTCTGACTCGTGGTACCATACATTTTGGTGGAGGTGGGAAGCTTAGCCCGCGCTTCATCGGACATTTCGTGATCAGCGGAAGAGTCGGTGACGTGGCATACCGGCTAGACTTGCCACATGCACTAGTGGGTGTCCACAACGTATTCCACGTATCACAGTTGAGACGGTACGTGGCTGACCCTAGCCATGTACTCGATCACTCAGAGATCGAGGTGGTACCTACTCTCAGTAATCCAGAGCAGCCAGTAGAGATTCTGGATCGCCGAGAGAAGGTACTGAGGAACCAGGTGATACCCTTGGTTCGCGTCGCATGGAGGCATCATTCTCCAAGAGAGTCTATCTGGGAGCGGGAGGATGAGATGCGCGAGCGATACCCTTATCTCTTTGGACCGTGAGGTATGATTGTCTATCCTTCTCATTGTTAGTTTCGCCTTTCAATTTCGAGGACAAAATTTTTTTAAGGAGGGTAGATTTGTCACTACCATATTTCTAGTTTGAGGGTATTTTTGTCATTTTTGGATTAATTGAATTTAATATATATTTATTTGGAATTTAATATATTTAATGGGATGGTGTAATCTAAATATTAATTAATCAATTGCCTTGTGTTGTGTTTAGCCCTAACCTAGATTAGTCATACCTAGACTTAGCTAGCCATGGTTAGTGATGGTTAGTATTGATTAGTTTTGATTTAGTCATGTTAGTTAGAGTTAACTAGGTTGCATTTAAGTCATGTGTGAAACCTAGGTTGTAGGCCTTTGATTTGACTAGGAGGAATGATAGCCCTAGATCAAATCCAAAAATCCCTAACCCTAATATCCTATGGCCGGTCACCTAGGGCATGTCCCTATAAAATCCCTCTCAACCACTTGCCTCTTTTTGTTCATCTCTTCATTTTGTAAGAACAAGGTTAGCCTCCATTGAAACTCCTTCCTATTTTAATCAATATTAATCCTTTTTCATCCAAACTTCTTCCATGGTGACCTAATTTGTGTTTTCCTACTGTTCATGGAGGCCAACTACAGTTTGGAGACAATTTGGAGCTTGGGGCTACCTAGGAGGAACCCTATTTTTGAAGCTTTTCCTTGAGAAGGAGCACCTATAGGTAACTTCCTATTCCTTCCATAGATTTTTGATTTCTTGGCATGTATGCATAGCCCTAAGTGTCCTCTCATTGTAGGAATAGGTTTTGTAAAGTTTCGTGTCCTTTACGTGTCCATATCGGACACATATAGTGTTCGACGAAATGCCACAGTGGGCATTTCGATCGAGTTTTCAGAAAGTATTTGAATAGAAAATTAGTTTTTCATGTCGCTTATGAGATTCTATATGACTGAGGTGATTTCGAGCCGTGTCCGAGTCACACTGGACTCGTGGACACAGCCCCGCGCGCGGCCAGGGCTTCCCCTGCTGTTTGGAGCCTCGTGCTCAGTGCACAGGCCACTTGGCGAGCCGTGTTTGGACTGAGATGAGGGGGCAGTATCTGCGAACCTGTCCCCCAAGCCTCGTGTCCAACGGGGTTGTGTCGGACACACGGAATCACGCGCACTGGTCACACGCGTGCGTCGCGTTCAGACGAATCGCGTTCTGATACGCGAGTCGTATCCACTCTGGACACGACGTGGTCGTGTCGTGTTGGGTCCTATGTGTAGCCTGACACGTGGGCTACACGTGGGCATGACCACGAGACCCCACATCTCGT